>PVIH01000289.1:276901-396134 GCA_004025045.1 Sigmodon hispidus
TAACGGTAGTAATTCTTCTTTGAATGTCTGGTAGAATTCGGCACTGAAACCATCTGGACCAGGGCTTTTATTTTTGGGGAGGTTTTTAATGACAGCTTCAATTTCCTTAAGGGTTATAGGCCTGTTTAGGTAATTAATCTGATCTTCATTTAATTTTGGTAGATGGTACCTGTCCAGAAAGCTGTCCATTTCTTCTAGGCTTTCCATTTTTGTGGAATACAGATTTTCAAAATATGATCTGATGATTCTCTGTATTCCCTGGGGGGTTGTTGTTATGTCCCCCTTTTCATTTCTGATTTTGTTGATTTGAACACACTCTCTCTGTTTTTTGATTAGTTTGGCTAAGGGCTTATCTATCTTGTTAACTTTCTCAAAGAACCAACTCTTAGATTCATTGATTCTTTGTATTGTTCTTTTTGTTTCAATTGTATTGATTTCAGCTTTAAGTTTGATTAATTCCTGCCATCTACTCCTTCTAAGTGAGTTTGCTTCTAATTGTTCTAAGGCTTTCAGCTGACCTGTTAGGTCTCTAGTGTGAAATTTCTCTAGGTTTTTCATGTAGGCATCTAGTGCTATGAATTTTGCTCTTAAGACTGCTTTCATTGTGTCCCACAAGTTTGGATATGTTGTGGATTCATTTTCATTAAATTCTAGGAAGACTTTGATTTCTTTCTTAATTTCTTCCTTGACCCAGAGATGGTTCAGCTGAGTGATGTTTAGTTTCCATGAGTTGGTAGGCTTTCTTCGGATTTTGATGTTGTTGAACTCTAACTTTTGGCCCTGGTGGTCTGATATGTTACAAGGGATTATTTCCATTTTTTTGTATCTGTTGATATTTGCTTTAAGACCAATTATGTGGTCAATTTTGAAGAAAGTTCCATGAGGAGCTGAGAAATATGTATATTCCTTTGCCTTTGGGTGGAAGCTTCTGTAGATATCTATGAAATCCATTTGCATCATAACCTCTTTTTCACTCCTTATTTCTCTGTTGAGTCTCTGTTTAGTTGACCTATCTAGGGATGAAAGTGGGGTATTGAAGTCTCCCACTTTTAAGGTGTAAGAATTGATGTGGGATTCGAACTTTAGCAGTGTTTCTTTTACATAGGTAGGTGCCCTTATACTAGGGGCATAAATATTCAGGATTGAAATCTCCTCTTGACCAATTTTTCCTGTGATGAATAAGTAGTGACCATCTTGGTCCCTCTTAATTGCTTTTAGCTTAAAGTCTACTTTGTTAGATAATAGGATTGCAACCCCCGCTTGTTTCTTAGGACCATTTGACTGGAAAATCTTTTCCCAACCCTTTATTCTAAGCCTGTGTCTGTCTTTATGGTTGAGGTATGTTTCTTGCAGGCAACAGAAGGATGGCTTCTGTTGTTGTATCCATCTTGTTAGTGTGTGACGTTTTATAGGAGAGCTGAGTCCATTGATATTAAGGGAAATTAGTGACCATTTATTGATATTTCCTGTCATTTTCCGTGGTAACTTGTTTGTATTTCCTTTCTCTGGAGTATTCTTCTGTGGAATTATTGATTGTTTGTGGCTTCATGGGTTTATCTGGGGTCCTTAGGTTGAAGTTTTCCCTCTAATACTCTCTGTAGCACTGGATTGGTAGATAAATATTGTTTCAGTTTGACTTCGTCATGAAATATCTTGTTTACTCCATCTATGGTGATTGATAATTTTGCAGGGTATAGTATTCTAGTTTGGCACCCATGCTCTTTTAGCATCTGTGTAACTTCTGACCAAGCCCTTCTAACTTTCATCGTTTCCATTGAATAGTCAGGTGTTATTCTGATGGGTCTGCCTTTATATGTAAGTTGGCCCTTTTCTTTTGCAGCTCTTAAAATTTTTTCTTTGTTCTGTATGTTTTGTGGCTTGATTATAATGTGGTGCGCTGACTTTTGGGGGGGTCATATCTATTTGGTGTTCTGTAAGCTTCTTGTATCTTTATAATCATTTCCTTCTTCAGGTTTGGGAACTTTTCTTCTATGATTTTATTAAAAATTTATCTGTGCTTTTGAGATGGTATTCTTCTCCTTCTTCTGTTCCTATTATTCTCAAATTAGGTCTTTTCATGATGTCCCAGATTTCCTGAACCTTTTGAGTTATGGTTTTTTTAGTTTTACTATTTTCTTTGACTGATATATCTATTTGAGCTACTGAGTCTTCCACTTCAGAGATTCTATCTTCCATTTCTTGAACTCTGTTTGTTATGTTTGTATCTGTGGTTCCAGCTTTTTTCTTCAGGTTTTCTATTTCCATCTTTGCCTCATTTTGTGCCTTTTTTATTGCTTCCATTTCAGCTTTTAGTTCCTGGCATGTTTCTTTCACAGATTTGTTCATCTCTTCCAATTTTTTGTTTGTATTTTCTTCCATTTCTTTAAGGCTATTTTTCATATCTGCTTTGAGACCTTTGATGAGCATCAAAAAGGAATTTTTGGTGTTGCTTCCTTCTGTTTCCTCTTCATTGCTCTGTTCAGGTCTTGTGTTTGTAGGATCACCACTTTCTTCTGGAGTTAACTTGTTGTTCTTTATATTATTATGTAAATCTTTGCACAGGTGTCTGCCCATGTCTTCAGTGGCTCACGATTATGTGACTCCTGGTCAGTTGTGGCACTCGGGCTTGTGTGCCTCCTATCACCTCTGAGGAAAAGGTCTGCTCAATCTTTACCTCTGCTCTGGGCAGGGATCTGAATTTCCAGTCTTCAATCTTTCTCTGTTTGACCAAATGTAGGCGGGGATGGTCGTCATGCAAATTCGCTCAGCAGCAGCTGAGGGGACCTTGGCAGTCAGAGATTATCGCTGTCTGCTACAGAGCACTTGGGTACAAGCTCTGCAGGCAGCACCCGGTCCCAGAACCAGAACCGGAATGGATGGGAGCTCAACTCTCCCTTGCAGGGATACAGGTGCTCGGGTCTCCTGACCCCTCCTCACCTCTGGGTGGGGTCTGAGTCTGTCCTTCAGGGTCCCCAGTCCTTATCCGTTTTCTCAGTTGGAGGTGGGTAGCCATGCAAATTTCCTCATCCACAGCTGGGGGGTGCGTGGCAGTGAGAGTTTATCTCTGTTTGCTCTGTCATCTGTATTTTTGATCTTAGCCATTCTGACAGGTGTAAGATGGTATCTCAAAATTGTTTTGATTTGCAATTCTATGATGGCTAAAGATGTTGAACAAATTTTTAAGTGTCTTTCAGCCATTTGTACATCTGTTGAGAATTCCCTTTTTAGCTGTGAACCCCATTTTTAAACTGAATTATTTGGGTTTTGGGCCTCTACCTTCTTAAATTCTCTATGTATTATAGAGATAAATCCTCCATCAGTAGGGATGGTGAAGATCTTTTCCCACTCTGTAGGCTAGTGTTTTGTCTTATTGACCATGTTCTTTGCCTTCCAGAAGCTTTTCAATTTAATGAGGTCCCATTTATTGACTGCATTTCTTAGTGTCTGTGCTACTGATGTTATATTTAGGAGGTGGTCACCTGTGCAAATGTATTGAAGGGTATTTCCCACTTTCTTTTCTATCATGTTCAGTGTAGCTATGTTTATGTTGATTTTGATTCTCTTGGATAAATTTTGTGCAGAGTAATAGGTTTGGGTCTGCTTGTATTCTTCTACTTACTATCATCTAATTATGCCAGCACCATTTGTTAAAGATAATATCCTTTTTTCATTGTATATTTTTGATCTCTTTGTCAAAAATCAAGTGTTCATAGGTGTGTGAATTAAGGTCAGGTCTTTGACTCAATTCCATTGACAAGTCTGTTTTTTTTGCCAGTACCAGGCTGTTTTTATTACTGTAGTGCTATACTGTAGCTTCAAGTCAGGAATGGTGATGCCTCTTAAAGTTCTATAATTTAACAGGATTGCTTTGGAAATCCTGGGTTTCTTGTTATTCCATATAAAGTTGAGTATTGTTCTTTCAAGGTACATAAATTTGTGTTCGGATTTTGATGGGGATTGCATTATATCTGTAGATTGCTTTTGATAAGATTGCCATTTTTACTATGTTGATCCTACCTTTCCAGAAGCATGGAAGATCTTTCTATTTTCTGATATCTTCTTCAATTTCTTTTTCCAGTGACTTAAAGTTCTGGTCAATAGGTCTGTCACTTCTTTGGTCAGAGTTACCTCAAGATATTTAATGTTATTTGCAGCTATTATGAAGAGTGATGTTTCCCTGATTTCTTTTTCAGTCCTTTTATTATTTGTACATAAGAGGGATATTATTTTTTTAGTTAATCTTGTACCCTACTACATTGCTGAAGATGTTTATCAGCTGTAGAAGTTGCCTGATTAAATTCTGGGGGTCACTTATGTATATAATCATATCATATGCAAATAAAGATACTTTGACTTCTTTCTTTCCAATTTGTATCCCCTTAATTTCCTTTTGTTCTCTTATTGCTTTAACTAAAACTTGAATAGATAAGGGGAGAGAGAACAACCTTGTCTTGTTTCTGATTTTAGTGGGATCACTTTGAATTTTTTTCCATTTAGTTTGATGTTGGCTGTCACTTTGCTATTTATCACCGTTATTATATTTAAGTATTTTCCCTGCATTCCTGATTTCTCCAGGACTTTTATAATGAAGGAGTGTTGAATTTTGTCAAAGACTTTTTTTTTTTTTGTAGCATATAAGGCGATGATCATGTGTTTTTTTTTTTTTCCTTTTAGTTTGTTTATATGATAGATGATATTGACAGTTTTTTGTATGTTGAACCATCCCTACATCTCTGGAATGAAGCTTACTTGATCATGGTAGATGATTTTTTGTTGTTGTTGTTATGTTGTTCAATTTGGTTTACCAGTATTTTATTGAGTTTTTTTTTTGCATCAATGTTTATGAGGGAGATTGGTCGGTAATTCTCTTTTTTGTTGCATTTTTGAGTGGCTTGGATATCAGGGTGATTGTAGCCTCATAAAAAGAGTTTGGCAATGTTTCTTCAGTTTCTATTGTATGGAACAGTTTGAGTTTCCCCGGCCAGCAGGGTCTTGAGCATGGACCTGAATCTGGGAATGAAACAGGAACACAAAGAACGGAAGAACAAGACAAATCTCTCTGTTCAAGTCCTTCTAAGTTTTATTATTTCAGCCAATATTTATACAGAATCTCTGCCATGCAAGTAGCTGGGAGGAAAGGGGTGGGATATTCAAAAGAATGTGGCAAGCCTGTGAGGGGAAGTAACAGACAGGGTAGAATTGATATGGAATTCTATCTGTTATCAGTTGAAGGCCTGGAGGATGTCACCTGCTGAGCTGAGAGGGTCAAAGGAGAAGGCCTGGAGGATGTTACCTGCTGGTCTGAGGGAATCAAGGGAAACCACCTGGAGTCATGGTTTAGCTTGAAACAATAAGGATGTAGCCTTCTGGCAAATGGCTATCTGTAGAAACTAACTTATAAAATATTGCTAAGTTGGACTTTGGCTCCCAGCATTTGAGGAGTATTGGTATTAGTTCTTCTTTGAATATCTGGTAGAACTCTGCACTGGGCTTTCCTTTTTTTTTTTTTTTTTTTTTTTTTTAACTTGAGAGGTTTTTAATAACAGCTTCAATTTCCTTAGGGATTATAGGTCTATTTAGGTCATTTTTCTGATCTTAATTTAATTTTGATAAATGGTACCTGTTTAAAATTCTGTCTATTCTTTTAAATTTTCCATTTTAGTTGAATATAGATTTTAAAGTATGTCCTCATGATTCTCTGGATTTCCTGGGTGCCGGCTTTTCTGTCTTTTTATTATTATTATTTATTTCTGACTCACATAATTTGGATACTCTCTGTCTTTGGTTAGTTTGGATAAGGGTTTATTTATCTTGACATTACTTTTCCTCAAGTAGTTTCAAAATTTCAGGACTTCGCTGAGGAATTTGATAGACAATAATTGATTTTTGCCTGGAGTGTAATATGGGATCTGTATGAGTCTATATATTCAGATATTTAGTTAGCCTATTATTACTTGTTCACTTGTCTTTCTTCTAACTCATTGATTGTATGGATTTATTTTTTCTTCTCTGATACACATTTCACTGATACGCATGTTTTTTAAAAATGTCAATACCATGCTATTTATCTTACTGTCCTACAGTATAATTTGAAATCAGGCATTGCAATGTCTCCAGAAGGAAGTGAAGAGTTAAGAACTTCTGAAGGTGTTAAGTAACCTTAGTTTTCCATATTCTTGCTCCTTTGGTGTAATTTGCCCATCAGTTGTGATGACAACCCTATTCTAGGGAGCAGTGTACTCTGGAAGAATCAACCCTCAGTGATGCTGAGAGGAGAAGACAAACCAGAGTAACAGTGCTAACTCCCTAACAAACCAGATAGATATATAAGAAAAAAATAAAGACAATGTTGCACCATCCATAATAATAAAAATTAATAGTCTTAAAAATTAAATGAGATAAAAATGGGATCAGGGAAAGAAAAAAGAAGATACAAAATTAAAAGAAACATGTAGGATAAAAACATAAAGAGGGTAAGAACATGGAGAGGAAAGACCGAGAGACAAATCAGTATTTGTACTGGAATTTTGTCTGACTTAAGCTTGCACAAGTCTTGTGCATCCTGTCTGAACCACTGTGAGTTCATATGTACAACTTCTCTGTTGTGTTCAAAAATTTCCAAGTAGTCACTAAAGCATCTCAGCTTATAAATTATTCATCCCCTGTTATGTAATAATCCTATAGCTTTGGGTAGAAGGATTGTGCTATAGAGAGAGGTCCATTTAGGCTGAGCATCCCATGGTCTCTTATTCTCTGTTCTATCATGATTTGTAGGGTCTCTGTGTTAGATGTCAACTATTGAAAGGAAGTATCTCTGAAGAGCATTGAGAGGCATACTCATCTATGAGTCATTACGGGTCTCTCAATCACTGTGTTCAGGTTGAGCAGGACAACCCACTTTTCTTTCTATGCATGTTACAGAGCATTTTAAAATGACAAAAGGAAAGCTTGTATGTGGTGGCTTGAATCAGTAATCACAACACTCAGCTATTTTAAGAAGGACCATCGCCACACTGTAAAGGCAACCCTGGGCTATGTAATACTTCCTAGGCCCCTTATCAAAATTAAACAGCAACAAAAAGCAAACAGAAAAAGGTCTTAAGCAAAACATTACCAATTGAGTAACCATTTCTTAATTTGATAAATCTTATAGGAACAATAAATAATCTTGATAGTAGAATAATTAAAAGGAAATCCTTTGGAAACAGGAGAGCAGAAGAGACATGGTAAATAGAAAAGAATAGATTTTTGAAAAGAGAAAAGAAAATCAGCTTTCCCAAGACTGGCTTAGCTTAACACAAGCATGAAGCTCATGTTTCATTTTACTTGGGTTTTTGATCTTAAGTCTTTTAAAGTAGCTGTTTCAGAAATCTAAGAAATTTTGATGGATACTATATATGCCACTGTTTACAAAGTATATTTTGGCTTGGTTTCATTTAGGTTTTTGGTTGTTTCTTTCCCCCCCCCCCCCCAAGAACAGCTGGACTGTTTCATTCATATGCATATGCAAACTCTGACTAGATAAATCAGCCAAGACAGTTGTGGAAGAATTCCAGCATTTGTTATGACACTTGTGGCCTGGAGGTATAGTCAGTAAGAAAGCTCTTGCCTACTGTACAGGAGTCTCTTCATTCTAGGCTTAGAACTCTATTAAAAAAATCTTTATTTTTATTACAAATTCAAAAAAGAATTCATGCTATGAATTTATAATGTTTTCTAAAACACAAGAGTGCTCATGGAATATACATATGTATATATATAGTCATATTAGATTATATTTTATATATACATATATAATATTAAAACATGAAATAAATGAACTTGTGAGTAATATAAATAACTAGAAAATTTATTATCAAATTTCAATTCCTATATTAAAATTGGAAGAATTAAAATTATATTAGGTACAGACTTTAAAAAACATGCAATTATTAAGTTTGTTATTTTAATCACAAAAATTACTGCCTTGTTTCTAGTGTGGATGTGATATCTAATGTTCTCTATCCATGTGAAAGAATTTTTTTTTACTGACTACTAAAGGGCCCTCTTCTGTGTTTAGCCTCTTGAAATCTACAATTCTGGGGTTCTATAATTCCAAGGTCCAGGAAAGTGTTTTAACCCTGGCTAAAGGGAGTATATTTAATCTTTTTAGCTACTGTGTTGGTGACACTTCATTAGATCTGAAATCAGGTAGATCAGGTAAGAGACAGGCCTCTAGGAGGCCTGAAAGTGCACTCCCAGAAAGAAATAACCTGGAAGAGAAGACTTCTTCCCCTCCCTTTCTCCATTTCCTTCCCCCTCCTCCCTTCCCATCCCCTCAGAAGAGGTACTTTCCAACTCTCAGCCAGATATAAAGAGGTTTCAGGATTCTAGCCAACCTCAGTTGCTACTTTCTGCTGAGTGTGAGTGAATCAATCCCTGCTGTCCTTCATTGGCATCAGAACCAGCTTCTTCAGCCTTGTTTCCAGGTTCTTTTACTTATTTAGGTAGACTGTTGTGGGATCTAACTCTCAACCTGTCTTGCATGCAGACAATCATTGGACTACTAGCCCATATCATGACTTATAATATATAGTCATTCTAGAGAAGCCCAAATAATACCACACTATTCAAGACAGGTGTCATTTGTAGATGAAAAAGAACACAAACAAAACTTTAAGCTCTGGATACTTATCTACCTGATGTTATAAATTTAACATGTAAAGAGTGTAAGACAGGAAGAGGCCAGCATGACAGTGAAGCTCATTTCTCCTTTCTAGCATAGCACATTTTCATGACTTTGTAAAGCATGCTACTACATATGTATGGCCCAAATGCTTAAAATTCTCAGGACTCAGGTTGGCTGCCACCTTTTTCTACATGAATTGTGTGACTCATGAAGAGTTACTCTAAACACTTAAGGAGATAAGAGATTTTAATTTCTATGCAAGCTAACTCTAGAAATACCCTACTGCAAAAAATCTAGTTGGTATTAAATGAAAACTCAGAGCAAGATACTGGAAAAAAGCTAGAATATCAGAAAGAGGAAACATACCACAGTCAAATCTTACCCAGCCAACTTCTCAGGCCAAGGAAGGTAAATGCTGTCTTCAAGAGTCCTCCACCTGGCTGGTCCTTTCTACAGAATACCTGAATGTCTGCCTACACTTGCCTTAAATATCTTCTCTGCCCAGTTGTTTTACTTCCTGGTTCAACTCTCCATCATGATCCTTGAGTTAGAAGTAAGGTGTGAGCTACTATTGTTTGGTTGTTAGGCCTTGAGCTCACAGAAATACAAAAATCTCTGTCTTTTGAGTGATGGGATTAAAGGCATGAGTTACCACTCTCTGACCCTTATGGCTTGACTGCAGGTGATTCTGTTCTCTGATATTCCAGGCTGATTTTATTAAATATAAAATATATCACCACAATACCCAAATTTACAGTTAAGAGGTAAAACATACAAATCTAAATGCCCAAGAATTCATTTTCACATAGATATTTCCAAGCCTGTACAAAGATGCAAATGCATGCAAGGATCGTGAACCATATCAATACACTCAACTTTCTGACTACAGATTTAGGAGCATTCATTCACCTGTCACAGCTTGTTAACTGGGTCACAAACTGCTTCAAAATATTTACTTTTGAAAATGGGTAAAAAAAAATACCAGCCTACCACAATACCAGGCTTACTCTCAGCTCATCAATGATGGCAAATGAACTAAAGTTCAAACTATGGTTTCCTTGAGCTATGACCGCCCAGGTGCTGACAGTGTTGCACCTCCTGTCTTCAGATTTCTTCCCACATGGCTTACTTTTAATTTTCAAAGGTACAGGGTGGTAAGTGAATCACAGCATGGAATACAGGGGGGTCACTGAAAGATGCCTTATTGAAGTTTTAATTTTCTTTTTGCCTTTCTTGAATCCTGTAGTAACAGTTTAAATAAAATGGGGACAGAATTGAAAGCTTTCTTTGCAGTAAATCCATCTCTACTTCCTTTCAAGTGCATAGGAATTGCTGTGAGACAAGTTCTTTAATCACTTGGAACACGCCATCTTAATTCAGGGAAGATGCACCGTGCCTGAAGAGTCAGGATAAACTGCGTCTAAGTTTTTTTTTCTACTCTCACAAAATCTGGCTCAATAAAAACCATCTTTACTGCCCGAGGCTAATGTGTAAGTTAGTGAGAGATTATGGTCTGGTTTTTATAGCATTTTATGTAGTATTTGACAATCCATAGGGACCTTGCCTGGTAGTCCTTTACAAATATAAAAAGTAACTTAAAATTTCACTTCATCATGATAATAGGCTGGATAAGCTTTTCTTCAGAAGCACACAGACCATTCTGTCACCTTAGGGAGCTTCAAGCAACCTGATCTAATCAGAACCACGGCCACTCCTGTAACATTGTGCCTACTCTTAAGAAAATACATAAATCCTAATTATTTTAAGCACTTTTCTAGTAAGTGGGATTGATACTTTTCTGTGCCCATTCAGGCCAAGAGATTCTGTGCTCTTCTTCTATATCTCCCTCACACCCCTCACTCACATCTACAGAAGTGTAGTCCACAAGTCAGAGGCTTGTTTCAGTCATGTGAAGCTCATATGCCTAATTTTAATGGAGGAATAAAATAGAAAATAATTTGTAAGTATGTAAAATACTACACTGTGTACACTGTAGCTACTAGAACCATAACCATTTTAAGCAGTAGGTAATTTCTTTGATCAATTAGCAGACAAATAGAACTATCTCTTTGTGTGTGCACACAGGTGTATGCACGTTTATATAAGTGGGTGCATGTATGTGTCTAGAAATGAATGCATTTATGTATTGTATGTTTGTGTATTTGGAGGGTAGAGAATACTCTCTTCCAGTGCCATCTATCTTTGGCTTTTTGAGACATAGTCTCATGTTGGCTGATATTTAACAATAAGCTGGGCTGCCAAGCCCCAAGGATACACTGGTCTGCCTCTTCCATTGAATTTTCAAGTTATACACCAGCAGACTGACTACCCTCTGTTTCCTACTGTGTGTTCTGGGACTGGATCTAAGATGCTTATGTTTTCAAAGCAAACACTTCACTGGCTATATTATAACCTCAGCTTAATAAAGCTGATTTAAATAAGGTTTTAAATAAGAAGAAAAGGAAACACAGATACTGACTCATTTATGATAACAAGTGTATTAGCCAAATTAATACCAGGTCTTCTAGAATCTCTCCAAATACCTCACTGATATCACATTATGAAGGAAAATACTACAAATACTATACCTCCCAAACAGGATAATATTGCCTCTTCTTGGAGTCACTTTATTTTTCATTTAATCAGATAGTGGAGTTAACCAGAATATGGCCATTGTTAATAGGAGTAATACTAGGGTGCTGCTATTTTCTCCTGCTTGCTTCCTATGCTGGGCTTTGCCATGGGACTATCCCTGTATAAATGAGCATGAAAAAGAAATAGGCTCCTTAGAAATGACCACTGTTCTTAGCCAATGTTCCCATACTGTCATGGTCTCAAGATAGATTTCTTCAAGCAACCTATGTACATCACAACATTATCCTAATGCTTAGATAAGCCATCTCAGTAAAGGGCTGTATCACTTAATATTTAAAACTGACATGAGCAACTCAGTGATTGCTCCATTGTGTTGATACCCATGAGCATCTACTCAGAATATTATTTTATCAAATATAAGGAACATGTAAGATGAGAGCCCATCCCAGCTAGTAAATGCATTCTCATCAATAACTTCACACCTTTCTAAAAGTATCCCAAAGTTCCAAGGACAGACATACAGGATTGCCTGATGGGTGGAACTCTGTAAATTTTTTTTCCTGTAATTTGCTTCTTTAAATGTGAATGTCTTACAACTTGCAGCTGAATACTTCCATAAAGATAATTACATATGGCAAGACAGAAAAACTTTTTGAAAAAAAAATTCCCTTGAATGTGTGCCTGAATTCATTTACAACTGTTGCTGCTTTAAACACTTCAGGCAGAATAAGTGGATGGCACTAAACAGCTTAGCTGCAATTATTATGGAATGTCTGAGGTATAATTTCCCCTGCGGTTTTGTTAGGCGTACAAAATTCATAATTCTGATTTGTGGCAGGTACTTATTACCCATCACAGGTGGGGATATGCAAATATTATTCTAGTAGGGGTGAGCAGCCTTTATTTCAGTATTCAGCTATTAACGAGATTTGTGAGTCTGGTACTCTGGGGCCATTTAATTAATTAGATGGTACAGATAAAATAGAAATTGTTTGGTAGGCTACACAATTCCTGAGCTTGGAGGTGTAAAAATGAAGCTAAATGAACTTAGTGCCAATTGATTTTATATAAATGTGTGTGTATGTGTGTGTGTGTGTGTGTGTGTGTGTACACAGCTCCTAGCAAATGTAAATCCTGCTCATTATTTTGCTATATGTATTACACTCATAATCCATGGGTTCTCTGAGGTTTGAAAAAAAACAGAAGTTATATATTTGACTATTTGGTGAAGTGACTCTATCATTTCATCATCATGTCCATTACAGTAAGTAGTTCTTAAGTGAAAAGATCTTTCAGATGGTTTCCATATTATTAAGTTGGAAGGTTTGTTAATTTATAATATTCTGTAGGTGGAAATAGCACCTGTGATAAGCCTTGGACAATTGCACTGTACTTAATGAGAGTTTTATTAGGGTCAGTCAAAAACTATGACAACCCACACAACTAAGTATAACTGGAAAAATAATTCCTATGAGTTTGATACCTCAAGACACTGTGAAATTTGCAGTTACATAATCAATAAATAGTAAGTTTAAATTTACTATGCTTTTCTAGGCCTGACACAAAATGATGAGCAAGCAGATTTGGGGGTTTTCATTGGTGTAGTTAGAAATTGCAGTGTGGTCGATTAGTAATGTCTGTCATGTCTTATAACCACAGAGTGGGGGTATCTGTGGTAGACACTTGCAATCACTCATTTACAGGCTTGGAAAGCAGTATAAACATCTTTCATGATATTGTAGATCTCTTTAATTGGCAGCCAAGTACAAAACTGTACTTAACTTCTTTTGATTTAGCAGACAGTAGATTGATGTCATTAAACTCCTCATAGACAAATATCTGAAATTGTTTACTTTTGTTTTAGATTGAAATTAGAAAACAGTAACCTGAGTTACTGGCTGGAATTTACGTTGTGTTTCCACTACAGCTGACTTTGAAGAGAAGTACTAACTCCTTCCTCCTGACCTTCAAGTCCTCACCTAAAATTGCAGGCTTGACTAACCATAATACTTTCTTTTTACTGTGAGCACCATTTTCTGTCTCCAGCCAATGCTCCTGTAATCCCTGTCTCTTTTGATTTCTTAATGAAAAACAAGTGTATTTCTTTTAGCACCTTGGCTAAATAAAAGAGATGCTACAGAAGGAAACCCAAGAACCCAAGAACAATTTCCCAGAGAAACATAATAACAATATTTGACATAATTGCAGAAGCCTGAGTACACACATCATGTTGACATCCTTGAATGCAAAGCACAGTGTTCAGTGTGGAGGCTGGAGAGCTCCGTGTTCCAGGTCAGCTTTCATAGTTTATTCAGGAATCTTCTGTTAATCTCCATAAAAAGCCAGGACAGCACAGCCTTCATCAATTTAAAAGAAGATGAACAAGATACTATGGCTCTGTGTTCTATAACTCCAAGGGAACCAATTAAGTAAAGGATGATAATTATTCATATTCAAAACATGTTATAGGAGCCAAACTGAAATTAAACAATTAGAAAAACTAATATTATCAGGAAAATATGGTTAGTTGACAAAAGATTTGTATACTGCAAGAACAGGTCAAGACAAGAATATTAAATATCTAAATGCTTTTAAAGATACCAAAGTGATGCCCTTTGAATGGTGTGTTTTTGTAAAATGCAATTCTTTTGAATTTGAAAATGTTAGTAGTTAAAATAAATATACATGACAAGACATGGATTTTAGCTATAAAAATCCCTTGGGATCTACTATTCAACCTAATATGATAAGTATTAACTAGAGACTTAAGAAATGCAAAAATATAGAATATTAAGAAAAGTCCTTGCTTTTTCCTTTTATATCAGTTTAATGAGAATACTTCAAAGATATAGATATGATATTCTGAGATTATACATGCTTTTCTGAAGTCTGAGCCTTAGTAGCAGAACCACTCAATAGCTTTGCGTTTGGGGTATTTGGGGACATAGGAATATCTACTTTCATTTTTCTCTTTGGATAACATTGAGGGGTCTCATAAAGAGCATTTGATTTGTGGATAGGAGATGCTGAGTAGGTGTCTCTTGATGGCAGATCTTTGGATGGAGATCAGGACCCAAACTTACCTTTACTGAGTTTGACAATGAGTAGAAATGGGTATTGTATTACTCAATGTAGTTTTCAAAACTCATTGATTTATACATCAAAGGGGGTGAGTTTTTAATGTATGCAAACTAAGGAAAAGAATGCACCTCCCTGGAGAGGAGGGGCAGATGGATTAAACTGTTCATGGAAGTGTAACAGGTCTGCTCTGAAGAAGTATGTATGATGACACTTGCCCTAACAACCTTGTGAAATAGTTTGCTCGCTGCAAAGCTAACCTTTACAATTCAGTTAAAAGGTAAAGAAATCATGGGGCTAAAGACAAAAGGAAGCTATACATAAAGTCTGTACTCCACTATGTATTTTTCTTCCTGTGGAGGCACAAATTAGCCCTTCTGAGAGGGCATAGTGATAGGTATTTGACACCTGGTGAGATACAAAACTGGCTAGAATTTGGTAAAGAAGGAAAGGAGAAGTGAAAGGTGTCATGTTTCTCAGTGTTATGTTACATCTGAGCTTTTAGAAGAAACCCCTGGGACTAGATGAGAATTCAAGATACATTAACAACTGGATACTTTGTGGTGGGTCAAGCATTTCAATTTTTCGAGTTAGTTTTCCATTATACATTTCATTGTCTTACTAGTGCTGTTCTAATGTTCAAACCAGAACAGGCACAGCTGTCTTTTCTAACATCTTCTTCTGGTGAGACCATCCAAAATCCTTTCTTCTGGTTCCAGAAAGATAAAGTAGCATATACTATTCTCTTCTACAGACTCCACCCTGAGCAGTAGGACCTCTCTTCTGGACCTGTTTGTACCTCTCCACCTAGCTTTTCTCCTTCCTCTAACTGTCTCCTCTGCTGCTGCTCTTCTCTTCTTTTCAGATTCCATATCTGTGGCTATCAAGTGGGGTGTGGCTTCTTGAGTCTGACTTTGTAAAATCTCCAGTTATTTGATGCAAATGACAGGATGATTTTCTGAATGACTTTATTTTCTGTCTGGTTACAGTTTTCCACTGGCTCAACGTTTTTTTCATTCTATTTGTCAACTGATAGACACAAGGGTATTTCCAATTCTTAGTCATTTATTGCACTACAATGAATAGAGCTCACTATTTTTTCGTTTGAGGTTTTGTTTCCTTCAGATACCCAATATCAAACTATAGTGTGATTTTAAATTTTTGGTTTTCAGCATGGCTGTACTAATTTAAAATCTTACCAATGAAATGTAATAGTGCCCCTTTCTTTACATTGTCATAGTTAGTACTTATTATCTTTTGTTTGTTGATAAAATTCTTTTGAACTACAGTGAAGTGATACTGCTTTCCAATGAGACTTTCTTTATGTTGGTGTACCTATGGGGTGTGTGTGTTTGCCTACATGGGTGAATGTGTGTGAACTTCAGAAGCTGCTAGATATCTTCTTTGATATCTTATATATTGAGGAAGGCTCTCTCCCTCAGTATTAGAACTAGCTGATTTGTCAGAACACTTTTCTGTCCTAGATGTTGGAATTACAGGCAGATGCCTACCTGCCTGGCATTTATTTACATGCATGCTTGGGATTGAAATTTAAGCACTGCACTTGTGTACTGGGCAATCATTTTCATCCCTGAGACCTCACCCTAGTCCTCCACATCACTTTTTAATTTATATTTCTCGGATGACTTTGTTAATCATTTTTATGTACTGTTTGTATACTTTCTTTTTTAAAAAATATCTAATTGGGACAATTGCAATTTTTAAATCAATATTTTTAACTTTTTTTTTTTAATTTGGTTCTTCTTGTTTTGCTACGAAACCGAATTTCCAATTTGTCCTGGGTATTAGACTCTTGTTAGATACACAGTTTGCATTTCCATTAGTAAGCTATAAATTCATTGTGTCATTTTCCCCCCAGGCATGGTTTTTTGTGTTTGATGTTATTTTTCTATTAATCTGTTAGATTACCTGTTAGATGATATATTTGTCCATTTTTGTTTTTTTTTCTTTACCTCTGTGTTTTTATTTTAAAATACATCCTTTATAATTCCATATCCAGAACTATTTTCCCAGGATTTCATCTAGTCTTATATACAAGTATATTTTTAATTTTTTTTAATTTGAGAATTTAATTCATTAATATTGAAATGACATAATTTCTACCTTCCATCTTCACTTCCAATTCCTCCTTGACCTACCCCCTTATCCTACCAATTTAATGTCACATATATAGGGCAAATCATTTGGGATTAGATAACTAACCTGTTGAGGAACTCATCCCTGGAAAAAAAAACTAGTTTTTCCTGTCTTCCATGCTATCCACTGCCTGTACCTTTTCATCTAGAAGCGTGGCCTTGTGAAGTTTCTCCCATCTATGTTAGCAAGTCAACTGGGGTTAGGGTCATTCTTAGTGCTTCCTTTAGTCAGCCACGTTCTTCAGGCTTCATGGGTATTGTTTCCCTGATGTCTGAGCACTGGCAGCAGGCATGAAGGCATGATCCTCTAGTTTTTACATTCATTTTCTTTCTTTTCCACAACTTTCCTTGAGCTTTAGCTGTAGGGGTTGCATTATAAATGTGTTCATTGAAACTGGGCATTCTATAGTAACCTGTTCTCTGTATTTTGACCAGATATGTATCTGTGCAGTAGTTTCCTTCTATAGAAAATAGAAGTGTCTTTGATGAAGAGTTTAATCTGTACGTAGCTGTTGTATAAGGATAAACATTGAGGGTCCAGTTAGAAAATATATTGGTTTAATGAAGTGGCAGTAGTGGGCTTTCCTTAAGAGTTTGTGACATCTCCAGACAATGGCAATCACCTAGGTTTGCATTACCAGACATTAATTTCTTCTTATTGAGTAGGCATTCACTCTAACTGGATAGTGTCACTATTGCACCATTGGGGATATCTTCCTGTGCTCACCATTCTTGTGGTTGGTAGGCTTTACATCTGGGTAGGATTGCTTTGCCATTTTTCATAAAACTTTCTGATACTATGAAAGCTAGTGTTCATGGTGGAAGCCTCCTTATCAGTCCAGCTCCATTTCTCCAAGTCCTGACAATGACGTGTGTGGTATCTTCAGGAATAGTGTGTTTCCTTCATGTAACTAGAGATGACCAAGGACAAGGCAATAGCTGTGTATGTGTGTGTGTGTGTGTGTGTGTGTGTCTGTGTATATATCTGTGTGTGTGTCTATGTCTCTGTGTGTGTCTGTGTGTGTATGTATTTATGTGTGTATGTGTTGGTGTTTGTGTGTGTGTGTATGTCTGTGTGTGTGTGTATGTGTCGGTGTGTGTGGTGTGTGCATGTGTCTGTGTCGGTGTGTGTGGTGTGTGTGTCTGTGTGTTTGTGTGTGTGTCTGTATGTGTATGAGTGTATGTATATCTGTGTATTTGTGTCTGTGTTTATGTGTGTCTATGTGTGTGTGTCTGTGTGTGTATGTCTCTGTGTGTGTGTCTCTGTGTGTCTGTGTTTGTATGTGTCTGTGTGTGTGTATCTGTGTATGTGTCTGTGTATGTGTGTGTCTGTGTTTATGTGTGTCTATGTGTATACATATATCACAGTAAGTAAAAGGACAGCTTTCAGCAGTTTCTTCTCTCCTTCCAACTTGGAGGTTATGGAGATGGAATCGGAGTTATCAGCCTTGGTAGCAAGTATATTTGCCTGCAGATCTGTGTCACTATGTCCTCTTGTTGCTGATTTGATATTCTGAAATGTTGAAGAATTTGCTTAGTTCTAAGACAATTTCCTGGATTCTTGGGGTCTTTCTTAATTTGTTATACTTGTCTGATTGTACTGGTTGGGAATTTCTGTAATTTGATGTATGTTGTGGTGAAATTGAACATCCTTGGTGTTTTTATGCAGGTCTCAGAAAGAATGATGTTTACTATGAGCTTATAAGGGGCTTTTATTCCTTTGAGGTGAGGCCTAACTTACTCATAATATCAGATATTAAGGGATATTAGATTTCATTAAATAGCTTTCTGTATCAAAATAATCATATAGTGTCATACTCCCTTCTGCTGGCATGTTTATCATATTTATTGATTTGCATATGTTGAAGCATTTTTTTTTTCTTCCTGGGACAAATGCCACTTGACTACGAACAGTCTTTTAAAGTGCTGCTAGATTCTGCTTGATCTTTTCTGGCACATGGTTTTGTACTTTTTTTCATTAACAGTATTGGGCTATAATTTTCTTTTTGATTGTGTCATTGTTTGGCTTTTATTAACAAGTATCAGGGTGATAGTGGCCTTAAAGAATGAGTTTAAAATAATTTATTTTTTATCTTGGGGGAAGAGTTTTAAAAAGTTGTATACTTTCTAGAATCATTTCGATGATAATATAATAGATATACTTCAGTTTTTATATAGAAAACTGATCTGGGTTCTCTGCATATATATTATGGCTGAGTAGTTTGGTATTCGTATGAGATTCTCTACAGAGGGAGCAGGAACTGTTGCTGACTCTCTGGCCTGCTTCTGGGACCCTTTTTTCTCCCACTTAATTTCCTTGTCCAGCCTTGATGTGACAGTTGTGCTGGTCAAATCGTAATTTCCTGTGCCATCTTTGGTTGGCAACCCTGGGACTCCTGCTCTTTTCTGAAGGGAGGCAGAGAAGAGTTCGGATGTGAGGGAGAGGGGAAGTGAAGAGAAGAGACATGGGGAAGGGAGGAGAAAATGTGGTCACGAAAAAAAAATACCTGGAAAATTACAAATGAAAAAACATAGAGATCTGTAGTGGCTCTATGTGGTTTTGATTTAATTTGGTGAGAGAGCTTTTATTACTGATTTTATCTCTTTTTTCATTTCTTTTTTAGTTTGTTTAATAAGTATTTGAACATAACATTTTAAGGAATGGGAATTAAGTTTGATTCACAATTTGAAGGGATATAGTCCATCACATCAGGAAAGATACAGTGTCAGAACCATGAAAACGGCTGTCCCCATTTTGTTCATAACCAGGCAGCAGGGAGAGAGATAATTGCTTGTTCTTGCCTTATTTATTCCCTTTTATTTAGTCCAGGACCCCAGCTCATTCACGAGAGCTCACCTGTTCTCAGTTAAACTTGTCTGCAAATGCCCTTATGCACTATGCACACATCTAGGGCTATCTCTTAAGTGGCCTCTAAGTACAGTCATGCTGTGGAATAATTGTCCTATACACTGTAAAGATTTGTCATTTGAATTGGTTTAATAAAATGCCAGTAGCCAGGCAGGAAGTAGAGGTGGGGTGACCAGATTAAGTGTGCTTGGAAGAGGAAGGACTGAGTCAGGGTTCTCCAAACAGACTTAGAGAAAGCAAGATGACAATGCTATATTGAGAAAAAGTTCCAAGCAACATGGCTAAACATAGGTAGGAATTATGGGTAAATTTATATGTAAGGGCTAGGTAACAATAAGCCTGAGCCATCAGCCAAACATTTATAACATTAAGACTTTGAGTGGTTATTAGGGAGCTGTGGGTGAGAAAGAACCTTCCAATTATACAGTCACATGTATAACTGAAATGAACCATCATCATTCCCTTGCTTACTATTGATATATTAAAGTTGTCAATTTCTGCATTTAATCTATCACACTGAATGTTTCAAGGATTTCTAGATTATCAACATTTTGACATAAACTCATTGACATTAGTGACTGGCAAGCATTTGACTGTTACTGCACTTTTTATTTCTGATTTTGAGTGTTTCTTTTATTTTCTTATTCCAGCTATTACTGGATTATTACTGATTTTGTCTTTTTTAAAAAGAGCAAATTTTGTTTTGATGCTTTTGTAATGTTTCAATTTCTTCTTAATTTTTTCTATTAATTATGTTTTTGATATTTGATGTTCCTCTTTGTTTCTTTTTGTGTTGTCTGCATCATAACACAGTAATGTAATAACAACTTTTAAATTATTTTATATTTTCTTATTCATACTAAAAATGAATATTTTGTATGACATGCTTGCAGTATCATAATATTCTTAATTTGTCTGTATACTTATTATACTATTAAATTGTATAATTTCCAACTTTTTTTCCTAATCATCAATATCTCTTTCAGCTTAAATCCTATTTAATTTTTTTATAACACAAGTCTTATGGTGACCAGTTCTCCCAACTTTTCTTATTGTGTGAATTGTCTCCCTTTTAATTTTTAGCTTTCTTTTCTTTTTTTGTAATGTTATTTTATTCTATTACTTTATTATATGGCTGTTTTTCCTACTTGCATATCTGTGTACATCCTCAGTGCCTTGTGTCCAAGGAAGACAAAAAAGGATATCAGATCCCCTGGAACTGGCATTAGAGACAATAGTGAACAAGCATCATATCAGGTGTTAGGAACTGAACCTTGGTTCTCTAGAAAAGTAGCCAGTATTCTTACCTGCTGAGCCATATCTCCAGACCCTTTTCTTTAATTCTAGAAGGTAACATTTTTTCATATAGTAAAATACCCACTCTGATCTTTTCTTTTCTTTCAGATTGGGAATATTTCATCTCATGCTCTCCTGTCCAGTAAGGTTTTTGTTAGAAAGTCTACTGTGAGCAGATTAAAAATCTTTTATGTGTTTTTTTTATTCCACCTCGATGATTTGAGAGTTCTCTTTGTCTTTGAAAAAAAATGATTATAGTATCTTAGAGTAGTCTTTGTTGAGTTTAGTCTAAAAGGTAACTTAATCTTTTCCATAATGGTATGCCCTCTCTACCAGTAAGAAAATTTATGTTATTACCTTTTAAAATAGAACCTCTACACCTTTGGTGCTCCCAGTATCCATTTCAGACCTTGTTTTCCATATGTTTCTGTAGTAATGCTTTCCCAAAGTACCTGTAAACATTGTCATTTCTGTTCATTACTTTTTTTTTCAACTTCAGCTTTGCATTTTCAAATATCTTTGAGCCCACAGACTTAGTTTTTTGTCACCAAATTAATGGCTCCTATTGTATTTTTGCTCCTATTTATTATACTATTAAAGTCAAAGATTTGTTTTGATTTTTAAGATTTATTTAAATTTCTCTGATAAAATATCAAATTATTTTGCTATGTGTTCATAAAGCTCATGCTTTCTTAATGTTGGTATTTTACATTCTCTTTCACAGGATTTAGACATATCAGTTGCTATATTGTCCTTTCCCAATATTTCATTATTAAATAAGTTCATAGTTCACTAGAAAGGCTTTTAAAATTATGGGGTGTGTGTGTGTGTGTGTGTGTGTGTGTGTGTGTGTGTGTGTGTGTGTGTAGTTAGTTTTCTTCTTTCAATGTGTGGGTCCTGGAAATTAAACTCAGGTTGCTAGGTTTTGTAACAATCACCTTTATCCACTGAGCCGTTTATTTTACCAGCCCCTTATGCTAGTTTATACTGCTTGTAGACATACATCAGCATCTTCACACTGAAAGTTTTTATTCCAGACTCCACAATCTGAATATTTTTGTGCTTGTCTTTTCAGAAATTCTAAGCAATCTGATTGCAGCTAATAGATGGTGTCCAATGTAGGCTTGCCACAAATGCATCATTTATATATTATCATTGATATACCTGCAAAGCCTGCAAAGGATAATTTGAGATCCTAAGTAAAACTTAAACATTTTTCTTACAAGTGGCACCAATAAGCTAATGTAAAGCCTGATACATTATCTACAACCAAAGGTTGTATGTACTATGTCAGGAAGCATTCCTCTTTATGAGTGGACAGACCCTATAGTTGTACAGCTTTCTTCCTCTTACATTCTATTTCTCTCACAGACAATGACAGCCTGGAGTTGGCAAAGCTATGGATTTTGCCCTTTTGAGAACATCCTGCAACATGGTGTCACACCTGAACCTCACAGCTCTTGTGACCAATGTAGAATATGGGTAGGAACAAAACATGTGTTCCTATGGCCTTCATACTCCTGTGATATATTCATGGCCAACATCACTGCAGTCAATCATGGGCCATGCTCAGTGGAAATAAAAGCCTGTCTGCTTGAGGCTGTAAAGTTCTGCCTGACATCAGGAGGAATTTAGAAGCTCCATAAAAGGGAATTGCTTTAAGTGTAGAGGACATTGGTATCTTTCTTGTATGGGAATTTAGTCCTACATCATGGATTTTCAAGGTGAAGTCCTGTGTGTGTTTTACTGAACTATCCTACAGTAGATGGACTTCTCTGTGTTGTACTACTCCATATTAATGGACAGGTGTTAGATCTTAAGCCAATGGGGCCTAGAAGATTGGTGCTGATCTAAATCAAAGGCCATGTAAGTTCTGGATTTCAGCAGGGTAGGTTCAAAGTAGGATACTGAGTCTTAATTTCCTCTTTGACTCAAAGGAAATGGTATCTCTCTACATCCTGAAATATTTTGAATTGAGGGATGGATAATAAGGGTCATTTCTTCTATTATTTCCTTCTTTAAATACAGTCCTTTATCACAGTGACAAAGAGATGGACTGCTGTTTCTCACTTTCTTTCCTTAGTTCTCACAAAAGTTATTTTTGGTATGAACTGATGTCATGTTGCTGTTTCTGTAGAGAGATGGCCACTGAAGCATCTTACTCTGTAGGCATCTCTCTCTAAATTTCTCTCTGCTTGCCTGGCCTGTGAATATGTTTTTGTTTCACACACACACACACACACACACACACACACACACACACACAATGATTAAAAGATAGGGATGAAAGAGATATGGATCCCCTAGAGGAACACCTGACTCAGTCTTGATGTTGGGGGGAGAAAACTGGATTTGCTAGGAGTGGAGGCTGAACTAAGCAATATTGGGACCTTGGGACCGCCTGTCCACGGAGAGGATGGGGAGATGTGGAGAAGAGAGAATGACCTGATGTGGTGGGAGGGGGAAGGGACCTTGAATAAGAATATACAAGGATAGAAATTATGACTTCTTTATTCATAACAATAAAAAAAGAAAGAGAAATGGAAGCTGGAGGGAAATTAGATATTCTGAAAAGTGGGAAGAGGAGGAAGACATGTGGAATACTCTACACATTAGAAGAGGATGGTGAGGAAGGAGCCCTAAAGCTATGCCCAGCCACTTATCTTGACTAACAAAGTCTTACAGAAAACAATAAAAGATTTCAAATGTTTATGTGGTATTTCTTTATAAGAGGCCTAGAAAATATGAATCATAGATCAAATCTGCATCTTTTCTCTTCTTGCTCCATTTAGCCTTGCTCTGTAGATATTGTGGACAGAAACAGTAACAGAAAGATTTTCCTCCAGTGTTTCTTTAGTTCTCTCTGGGACTCTCATCCAAGCTTTAGACCAATTGGATCCTTTTGTGTTTTGGATCAACCTACAGCCATCTGGAAAGGGATTGTCTGAGCCGCAATTACTAATTCTCTGGTCTGAAACCAAGTCTTCCACATAAAATAGCACAGCCTTCAGTCTGCTAGAGCAGATCTGTCTTTAGGCAACCATCGACCTACCTTTTGGGTGGATTCAAACTGGAACCCGTAAAAAAGAAGAAATAAAAAGAAATGGGAAAAAAAAGAAAGAAAGAAAAAGAAAATTAAAAATAGCTATCATTTTAGGTTTCATATCCATATTCAAACATGTGAAATCCTGGCCTTGGACATAGACTCCTTGGCAAGAGAACTTGGATTACTGCTTTTCTGATGTTTGTTCAGTCTTCCAAAATGACAACTATGAGAAAGCCTTAGTAAATGAGTTTATTTTGGAGATTTGTTAAGAATCTATTCACTGCTGGAACAGTGTACACAGAAAAAAAAAATCTAAAATCATTAACACTTATTCCCAAAATAAGCAACTCAGCTTGACACTCTTCGCAAAGCTACTCAAGAAATGGCAAGTAGGATGGTTCGCCTTTTCAGTATGCTCTGAGGACAGGCAATGTAGAATCAATGGTTGGTTTTCACCTTTCACAAAGCGACACTTACCCTCAGGCTTGCTAGCAAAGCTGAGTTATAGGCTCTTTGGAAAAGTCCTCTGTAGATGTGCAGGTCCTAAATAAGTCAAGGCTGTTCTCTTGTCTACGGTGTTAAACTCAGCGTACAGTAGCATTAGAAAAACTAGAATAGTAATGTAAAATAGGATTCTCTGGATGCCATTAAAAAACAAACATTTGAATGGTTGCTACCTCCTTGCCCTAAGAAGATGATATGAAAATGATAACATTCTTTTTACCTGCATAAAGTCCTTTATCTCACTTCTGTTCTTCTTCAATCAGTTCCTTTTGCTTTCTTAGACTCTTATATTACCAAGGACATTATATTTTTATATAAGTCCTACCACTTTCATATGTGTTAAAATAGATTCAATTTCATATTATATATATGCTAATTTTCAGATAATATATTTAAAATGAAAATTTTAATTTTACACTACTCCAAACAGTTCAGAAGCTAGAGCTCCCAGGTGCCAGTGTCCCTGCAAAAGCACAGCTTCCCTCTTTGTCAGCATCTTCAACTCATTGTAGTATGTGTTACAGTTAATACAACTATAACCACATATCATTTTCAACCAAAGTTCAGGTTGTACATTGGGGTTTATTTGTGGGATCTGTTCTACACATTTACATGAAAGTTAGTGGGCTGTGCTTGCTTTTCAGGAGGTAGACAGAAATACTTAAAGACACTCTGTTTTTTCTGTTTCTTCTTCCACTGTTACCCCCTTGGCTGTGACCATCACACTACTTTGATTTTGCCTTTTCCAGAATCCTATTTGGAATTTCATTCTCCTGGCCTTTTCAAATTAGTTTCTCTCACTTTAAAATGTGCATTTCAGGTTCCTCCTCAGTGCTTTTTCCTAATAGCTCATTTGTTTTTACTTCCAAATGGCATTTCACTACCTAGATGAATTATTTATTTATCCATGAAAGGCTGTTGTAGTCACTTTCAACTGTTTAAACTGTGAATTAAGATACTGTAAATACCTGTATGCAAGCTCTTGTGTAGGCGTAAATTTTCAGCATTTCTATGTTAATCTTAGTGAATGTAACTTCTGGATGGTAGGTGTCTGTTTGGTTTTGTAAGGTTCTGTCAAGCTGTTTTACAGTTGGCATCTCTACTAAGAGTGTATCATGTTCTTAAAATCTATGGGTTCACATCCCACTAGTACATGATGATTGCATTGTTCTGAATGTATTCAAATTTTCTCCTGATCTCTAAAGCCTGAAGGTAGCTCCTGTAAAAGCAGCCCTGAATTTCATTAGAATCAAAATAAGAGATCTTTACTTAGCCAGTGGGGGAGGTTCAGTGATGCTCAGAAACTTTACTAGTATCAAACTTTTCTTTTTTAAAAAAAAATGTTGCTTTGGGGTCATAATGTCACACAGTGTTTTTCATTTAATTGATTAGACTGCCATATGGCAGTTATTCTTTTTGTCTGATTTTATTACCCACTGAGAGGTTTTCTTGAACATTTTTATGTCATTAAAATCTAATCTAAGTATTAAATGTTTAATAAGTTTATTAACTCAACTAACTTTCAGTTTTTAGTGTGTGTGTGTGTGTGTGTGTGTGAGAGAGAGAAAGAGAGAGAGAGAGAGGGAGGGAGAGAGGGAGAGAGAGAGAGAGAGTAAAGGGTTCTTCCACATCCCATTTAATATGGAATGTAACTAGAGATCAAGAGGACAACGTGCAGAAGGAATCTGCTCTATTCATTCATTCTGAAGACTGAACCTAAGTTGTAAGTCTTGCCAGCAAGTGTACTTCTTACCCACAAGATCATCTTGCTAGCCCTCAACTAAAATGCACTAAGAAGGTCAGTGGGAAGTTTATAGAGGCCTGTGACACTGATCAAGAATTTGTATTCTTGTAGGTTTCTTGGACTTTTCAGGTCTTAGTATTGGAAAATAAATGATCAGGTATACTTCTTAACTCCATTGCTACAAATTATATCACTTCTCCCTCATAATAGTAAGGGGCTGCTAACAGAATAATGTCTATGTGCTACATATTATTGTAGTAGAATTTTACTCAATACCAACTCTTTACCTAAGGAATTTACAGTGCTTTACACAGATAAGGGATGATGACAAGTGTAAGGGTTCCTGGAACGTAACAGATATGTGGCGAACCCAACATGGAGAATGAGATAAGAAGAATTCCTGGCATGTAGCAGCCACTTGGTAAAGCCAGCACTGAACCTGCAGAACACTCCATATCTGGAGGACATGCCCCTAGGTGTGGCTTTGTAAATCTGTGGCCACCCATTCTCTTAAAAGGAGCTACCAAGTAAACAATGGTCTTTTTTTTTCTCTTCTGCTTCTCTGTCTTGTACTTGCCCAGCAACTCTCCTGAATAAACTCTGCTGTGGCACTGGTAGTGTGTGTCTGATCTAAAGTGTGAAACCAACAAGTCCATAGTGAAGTATATAATAATGCTTTGGAATAACAGCACCTATCATCAGCAGGGCCAAAGATACTTCGAATGACTTATCTTGTGTGTCTTCACAATGTTTCTATGAGAAAAAGCAGCTAGTATTTCTATTTTGCAGATGAAAAACAAAAGTGTTTTTACAAATTCATCATAAAGTTAGTCAGTCAGAGACCATGTGCTACTGTAGGCAAAGGAACTTTTGTGGGAGCAGAGTCATTTCTCTTCTGTAAGCATGCTATAAGTGGGACTATTCTTTTCTGAAAAAAAAAAATGAGTATATTGATTACTGAAGACCTGGGCAAGCAGTAAAAGCAGTGAAAGTGTCCTTAGTAGTTACCTAACCACCATTAACTTGCTGTGCTGGCAACAGTTGCTTCTCAGCAACACCTATGAACAATTGTCACAGAGGTCTTGCAGACCATTGTTTTAAATATCTGAGAAATTCATTTGGCTGTGGGTGACAGTGTTCAGGCAATGCATCTGTAGTTGATTCTCAAGGCTGGATTAGCTTTCCTCTTCATATTTTCTTCTTTTTGGGATCCTCATGCATAGCCTTTTCTAAAGATTTATAAGCAATTCTTTATGTCTACAGACAATGCCACACCTATTTGAAAACAGAACATTTCAAATGGATGGTACTTAGGATTGACATGCAAAATAGGAAATAGTTTAGTTTATGTTTCCATCATTGATTCTTACCCACACAACTATGACTAAATCATCTCCTCTGCACATATGAAACATTTAAATTCAGCATATGCATCATTTAGACACTAGTGTACTTGGTGGGAATGGAGCCTATCATAATCAGGTCAAGGCACTTTGATCCTTGTTACTAAGTTCTTCCTTGTACATTGCTGGATTTTCTAAACATTCTTAAATGAATTTTAAAGCTACATTGGAAGGATTTATCAATATCCTTAAGAAATGTTTGCTTTAGGCTTTAAATAATGTCTCCCCTAGAGGACTCAATGTGAGGTTAAGAGAGAAGGGTTCCTGAATTCCCTGAGTGTGTTAATTCCTTATTGGGTCTGTTAATCAACACTCTTGATAAACAGGACCAGCAGAATGAATATATTGAGTTAAATGAATTATAGGAAATTAATACAAATTGACATAAATATAGGCAGATACGATCTATAATAATATTTATAGTATTTCTACCAAATTGAGAAACATGAACAGAAACTTTATTTTCTATCCAAATTCCATTTGCTTTTATCCATCTTTACTATTCTTATCTATTTACTCTTTTTGTAGGTAGGTAGGTATGCTTAAATATCAGCTATTCATGCTTATACAACAGTCATACTCTCTCATATTTAGCTAATGCAATCATAAGGGCTGGTAGGACCATCTGAAAGATTGGATTCTATGGCACTGATGTGGAAGCTTTGAGTCCTAAGACAGGCTAAATACATTCCCATCCTTTTCATGAACCTCTAAAGACCCTTTGAATGAAACCAACCTATATAGCGGAGAGCAATCTATTTTACTCAAAATATATTAATTTAAAGATAATTACTCTAAAAAAAACCTCATAGAAACCTTTAGATTGGTGACTCAACATCTAGACAACATGGACTGACTATGTTAGCACAAACATCTGACCATAACATCTGATTAATTTAAGTAAGTTTGTAGTGCCACTGAAAGATGTCAAGGTTGGTGCATATAACTGTTCTTAAGGAGCAAAAGTCTCTATCTTCCATTCAATTAAGAGAGGTTTATATTTTAATCAAGCTTAAGAAACACTGCTTAAAAATCAATTTACAAAATATAAAAAAAGATGACAGTGATTATCCATTTGTTGAATGCCTACTATCGCCAAGTATTTCACTGTCTATTATGTCTTGTCTAATTTAATTAAATCCTCACAAAACCCTTACTTACTGATGACTGACTGCTATAGGGTAGTATTAGAGATCAGAATCTAATAGTATAATCCCCATTCATAACATCACAGGACCTAGCTTTATATGGCTAACAAAGGCCCAATGAGGGTTAACTATATTCCTTCCCGTGTTACTTCTCTTTCATCACTTATAAAGCAAATGATCCAGAAGATCTTGCTCAGCCCAGTGCCAGAACTTAAACTTCAAAGCTGACATTCCTATAGCTAATGAAGCAAATGTGTTATCAAAAGAGCCTTAATAAAATTAGAGGTGGCAACTAAATTGCAGAGAGGTCTGGAATGTTGTGTCACCCACAGAAACAAAGGTGCCTCAAACATTCCTGCAGGGGCAAGTATGTCTTTTGAAGACATAACTTGGAAATTGCAACAAGTTATGGGTCTTTCACCTATAGTATTCAAATTCAAAAAGGTGATGTGTGTTTTTGGACTTGAAGCAGTCTGTGAGGTTGTTTATTTGTTTTGTGTTTTAGTGAAAGCTATTGTTGGTGAAAGCTTTGTGTGAATATGTATACTGTGGACATCTCCTTCTCCTCAAAGGAAATGCAGAATTCTTCACACCTAAAATGCTACAGAAAAAGTGCACATGACTGACATTTCACTCATGCTCAATAGTCATCCTCAAATTATTATCACACACTGCATGATGACCCTCATCTACCAAGGGAGCAAGACACTCTGAGTGTGGTCTAGTAGTTTATAGAACTTCCTATGGCTGCCTCAATGCTTAAAACTCCCAAAACATTCCATGGATAGTTCCTATTACACACAAAAAGTGTAAATATTTCTCAAGAAGGTACTAAGACACAACGAATAAAAATTCCTCATGATTTTCTTCATGGAAGTGAATGAGTGCCTATTTGAAGTGAGGGAGACGAGACAGAAAAGCAGGAAGTATGCATAAAGGCAGAATGATAATCATAGAAAAAAATTACAATTTCTAACTTAATCTAGGAAAAAATGAACACACATGACCACTGATGTTGGTCTCTAAATGTATCATAAATTTTGATTAAAAAATACAAAAGTGAGCTTCTACCCTTTGATGCTCCATATTACATCGGAATTACACAAGTATGTCTCTTTGGGCATCTTCTACTATTTTGACATCCCATTTCCTCATCATAGGAAGCCTGTTTTCTCTTTGGCTTTAAACCATATTTTAAGTTTTGTTAATTATGTCTGTGAAATGTATGTAGTGTGCACATGCATAAACATGCTTATGTGTGTGTGTGTCTACATGTGTGTGTAGGCCATGGCACATTTAAGCATAGGGTGTCAGTCCTCTCTTTTTGCGTTTTAAATTAATCAATAAACTAACTATCTAAGTAATAATTAATTCTGAGATCTGTCTTACTATATATCATGAACTGGATTCAAATTCAAAGCTATCTTCTTAGCCTCCCAAGAGCTAAGATTATAAGCATAAATCACCATGCTCCATCATTCTTGCCATAAAAAGAAAAAAAGGAGTATCAAAGCAATTCTTTCTGATGAAATTGAGGGAAAAGTAAGCCTTTAGTGATTCTGAATCCAGTTTTCTCTTATTTGCTGAATTTACCTAAAAGCTAACTGAGGAGATGCAAGATGCCCATTCTCATTTGCTTTTGCTGAGAGCACTAAAAGCAGTGTGCTTTTAAAGAAGATTCCAGTACAAAACCAGAGTCCTTGGATGAACTGTCATTTCTCACCCCAGCCTCTCTGCTCATGCTTTTTATTCTTCCTAGAAAGGCTTTGCTCTCATCTGTTGTTAAGAGTCCAACTCAGCATTCTCTTATCAAGTTTTCCTGGATTGGAAATATTCTCCTAAGGATTCCTATTTCAATCCAAGTATATTTGTTTGAAACATAGCCATTTTTATCTTGTCTCCAAATTAACTATAGTCTTGTCTTACAACCATCTAATAAAAAGCCATATGGAAAGCTATATGTTTCTTGAAGGGATAATTATGTACATTTCTTAATATTTTAGCTTTCAAGCACATAGAAAGGATTCAATAAAATTCATTAAAAGCTTGTCCAAGAAGTGAATTAGCTGCTGGAAAGTGGTAGTGCATGCCTTTAACCTTGGCCTTCAGGAAGCAGGGATACACAGAGAAACCTTCTCTCACCCCTCCTCCAAAAGTGAATAAGCTTTATTGTATAATTAAAGATTAAATATAATCTCAAAGCATGTTAACTAATTTGTTTTAGTTATTAAATTTTTTATCTTTTGACAGTTTTATACATATACACAACATGTTTTGTGTTGTATTAGATTTCTGGCCCAGATTTTCGGACTTAGCCCTGTGGTTCTGACCCACTCACAGCCCCATTGCTGCTTAGCACCAAATAATCACAAAAAGGCTTACATTAATTTTACTCTGCTCACTGATTGACCTGGGGCCCAGGCATGTAACTTGCTAACTCTTAACTCTTAAACTAACCCTTAACTTAAACTATTATTCTTAACTTTGTTCAGCCATGTGGCTCAGTACCTTTTTCAGAGCAGCATAGTTGTCTACTGTATCTGTTGGCTTCTCTGGTGACTCTGTGGCATCTTTCTGGTATCTCTGCTCCGTTATTCCTGTTTGTACAGTTTTCTTAGTCTGGTAGCCCTGCCCACACTTTCTGTCTGCCTTTGGCCAATCAGCATTTTTTATTAAACTAGTAAGTTGGACAATTATTTACAATGCAACAATTATTTATAATCCCACTACAGTTATGCCTAGATTCACTCTTTTATCCTCTTTTACCCCTTCCTCTTCTTCTCTCTGATCAGTCATGCTTCTCTGGTATCTTTTTGTACCTGTCAGGTCTTATTCAGATAGACACAGCTGCTGTGTGTGCATGGCCATGATGGACCCTGAAGACTCCTTATCATCTCCCGATTCTTATACTCCTTTCCTCCTCTTCTGTGATGTTCTCTGCCTCTGACAATTATTTCTTGATCAAATATTAAAATATTTATTTTAATCTCCAACAACTCATTTCTAGAACCTAGAGATGCAACTTCACAGATTCTTTTTTTTTTGGGTGGGGGGTAAAGTGAGGCTAAAATTAGATGTACTGTCAGTATATACAGTACTGAGATTAGATTCAAATGTGAATTTCAGTAATGCCATTTGCTGATAAATAAGGCATAAAAGGTGTTATAATTAGCATGATGAAAATGGCAACTTAGCACCTAGCTCCAGTAAAAGTTAAAAACAAGAAAAGAATCTTCACACCCAATCTATCAGATTTTGTCTGTGAGCCCAGAGAATAATCCACATTTTTAAACCAAAGGTAAAATTCACTTTTACTGAGCCATCAGTGTTCTTGAATTTAGACAGGCAATTGGGAACTGCTGAGTTATAGAAAAGGCAGCAGGACATAAACCTCCACTCCTGATTTAAGATGTGTCAAAAGATATAGTTACCTTCAAAAGAAATACAGCATTGGTCCCTGGTATTTGCTGAAAGCAGCTTATAATTGCTTGTGGGGTCTGGGGGCCCACTAAAGACTGCAGCTCCTCCCCCCACTACTGATTACCACCTTTCAGTGTAAGAAGGAAAGTGCCTCATCCTGCATGAGAATCTCCACAATTATTGTTTCTCCTCTCCCAAAACAACAAAACCCAAACCAAAAAACCTTAAAAAATAGTTGTGTTGCTCAGTTTTTCAGAAGGAAACTCTACTCACTGGTTGCTGTAGGCTTTCCTTCCTCACTCGGTTCTGTCTAGTGTAACTCCATTCTAAGCAACATCATGGGGAAACCTAAGTTTTGATCCAAGCTAAGACTAATTCACCACACTCTTATTTATTTATTGTGTGTGTCCTTGTGTGTGTTTGCTTGATGGAGAGCTGAGGATGATGTAAGGTAGCCTAATCTGACCTTCTGCCTGGTGGGTTCAAACTGAACTTAGATTATCAGACTTGGCAGCTTGTGTTTTCACCCTTTGGGCTGTCATCCATTCCCACCTAAATTTCAAACGACTGTTGGGTTTCAGAAGAAGGTTGGGTACTATCAGAAGCTCAGGTATCAGCTGGATAATGACATACCATGGTTGACTCAATTAAAATTGCTTTTCTTGTGCTGATGAACAGGGCTCTGCAGCCCAGTTCTGGAAGCACACTCTCACACGTGCAGGAAAAGTGCTGTTCAGTCCTAGGGCATGATGCAATCCCATATGCTTCTCATCCAGTGAAGTATTTAAGATGACCTTGCTATCATCTTCAAATAAATTATCTGCTCATCAAAATGGGCTCAAATTGTCCAGACAAGCTTAAGTAGCAATAAATTCCATGAGTGACCAGAGGTCAGAATGTGTTCCTGTGTGACTCCAGTTGGTATTGACCCACAAAACCCCATAAAATCATGTTTCCCTCTGTCTGGCCATGGCAGACTGCTTCCCATAGAGTTGAGTTAACAAATCTTCCTCTCATTTTTCTGCTCTCAAAAGCATACAAGCAATAAACTACTCTAGATATTCTGCTCACAAATTAGTGGCAGGGAACTCTCCATTAAGGAGAAAATACACACACGTACACACAAACCCACAGTGACTAGTTTTCTTGTTCTTCAAATGGCCAGCTGAAAGCCAGTCAATTTTCATTTTTGTAATAAGACAGTAATTTCAAGCATGACCCAAATAAAGTACTCATGCCACACATGTGATCTTGGGGTAAAGTATTTTATTCTTTCCAATAAAGAATATAGTATTAAAAGACATGTGGCTTTTTTAGCCACTGTACCCAAGATAGCTTCATATTAACTATCCACTCCATTTAAGTATTCACCTTTTGTCAACAAAGGCTAGAGGAGAGAAAACTGAGTCAAAGAAACACTAGCCACCCTAACCCTAACCCTAACCCTTTGTTTCCCCTTAGAATTTAATTTTATGAATCAGTTTGATTTTTTTATATCAAAAGCAAATTTTTAAACTATCAAATATTTTCAAGGATAGAGCATCATGTAAACCAGAAAGCTCCTGACAGTTCAGTTACCTAGGCATTGATAGCTGCTTGCCTTTCTGCCGTCTATGCTCAGCAGACAGAAATCTATTAGTAAAGGATAACATGGTAGGTTCACTGCAGCGTAGGGTCTTTTGGAAAATGTAAGGAATACTTTATGAGATGGGAAATAGATTCCATCTCAGTGACAACTCAGAAATCCCAGAGCTTTTATAAGGGCCATATTTAAGAAAATGGAAAAGGTCCAGGTTAACCCTCTCAGAATAACATGCAGAATTCACACGGCTGTAAGTAATCAGTACACACTTCATTAATTTTAAGATGGCTCTTAGCTACCTTATGCTCTGCATGCCTGAAATCCCTGTATCTCAGAGTATACCAGCTAGGCTGTATGGCCCATCACAGTGGGTGAAAAGGTCATGGGGAAAGGATTTCAGTTTCTTTTTTAGAGGAAGGTTTTTGGCATTTCCATTTTAAAGGAAGTTTCAGGATTAAGTAAAGAGGGTATTGCACATTTAATAAAACCTGAATATTGGGGAGAGAGCACTCAGTCAAATCCTAGGCAGACAGCTCAGGAAATTCTTAAATCTTAAATACAAAGATAAACAGCTGAGGCAGTCACATACACCTTTAATCACAACACAGGGAGAGCTGGGAATGGTGACCTCCACCCTTGATCTCACAACTCCAGAGACAGAACTTCTTCTGTTTCTGTGAGTTCAAGGCTACATGCCTTTAATGCTAACTTGGATGGATATATAAGGGCTTAACCCCTGCTCCAAAAAAAGCGATTAAAAAAAGTGACTGACAGAAGCGACCAAGAACGAGGCTAAAATATTACAAGACAGCTAAATAAAAGTTGACTATAATGCTTCCTTTCTCTGATATTTCAGCCTTCCCCCATTATTTGGCTCTAAGCCTCATTTATGATGCTACAGGTGAGAAAATTAAAATGAAAGGGAGGCAGGAGATTTTTTAATGAGTCTGCTTTCCTTCTTCAAGGGAGTGTCTTACAGAAGCAGGCTCTTTGCCTGCTTAGTAAGAGCCATTGCTCTTCCTGTATACCTGCTGTAATCTGCCAACTGTATTTTTGAAATGTACCTGACCCCTTAGCTTTTATCATTTTGCTCATCTCCCCCTGCAATTAGCTCCTAACCTCAGCCATCCAGTGGTGGGCTCTTGATGCTTTTTGCTTCTAAATGTGGAGTCTTTTTAGGATCACCTGTCTACAAAGTTCTGTGTCCAGTATCTTGCATTATTATTTTGGATCCATATACATATTCTCTTCCTTTGCTTGCAGATTCTTAACCCATTGGGAAACCCCAAGTGCACCTTCGTTGGGCTCTCCAAAGCACTCTTGCATGCTTCTCTTATAATCTATCCATTGCAGTAAGGTGATAAGGGACTTGCCCCTTCTCTCATCCTCTGTATATCTCAAGAACAGATTCTTTAAACATTGTGATAGTTTCAATGTAATCACCTCCATAATCCTAAAGGGAGTGGCATTATTAGAAGGTGTAGAGAAAGTGTGTCTCTGTGGGGGCAGTGTTTGAGGTCTCTTTTATTTAGGTTTTGCTCAATGGGATGGAAAGTCCACTTCCTCTTGCCTTTTGAACAAGATATAGCCAGCACCACATCTGCCTGCACACCACCATGCTCCCTGCCACAATAATAATGGACTGAATCTCTGAATTATGGGTGAGCCACTCCAAATAAAAGTTATTCTATATAAGAGTTTTCATGGTCATGGGATCTCTTTATAGCAATAGAAACCCTACTAAGTCATGCATGTAAAATAAATTCCCTAGCACAGGACAAGCATTCCTCTAACATGATAAATGACAAATGGAAGCAAATTGTTACAATAGCTTCATTTCTGATCACCACCAATGTGTCATTTCAGTGCAACAGATCCTTCAAGGTATACCAGATTCTCAAACCATGTGTGCACATTAGAGCAAGGAAGGGCAAGCAATTTATAGCATATTGCTATTAAGTCCCAAACTTTCTTTTTTCTATGTACCATTGCTAGTTTTCCTTTTCATTGTTTGTAGTTTTCCGGGAGCTAACCACTGAAGGTTTTCTTCTCATATATGGTAAAAAAAAAATAAATCCAAGCATGTGATTACTTAAAATACTTGTTTTTGCCTGTCTCTGCTGCCATGAACCATATCTGGAGAATCTGAAGTTGAGCAGTTACATCTATAAATTACAAACTCAATTTCACAGGGAGGCTGGAAGCTAAGGTCTTGTACACACTAGACAAATGTTCTACTAGTAATCTATATCCACACTTGATGTTAACTTTCTCTCTAAACTGTCCACATGGGCAACTTGTGGTCCTCATGTCTCAGCCTTAAAAAAAGGCTGGCATCTGGTCTGTGACATAAGCCCCCTTTTAGCCTGGCCTTTCATTGCTTCCTATGCTCTCTAACAGATCAGTTCAACCACCGTCCCATCATGCTGGAGCATCCATGCCAATCTAAGGGTAGATCTGAACTTTGTATAGCCAATGCATTGCTGTTTCAATGACTTAAATGAGAATAATTCTGTGTCCCTTGTACCAATCATAACACTCTTGCCTCCCTCTGGATCTTCCACTGAACTCTGTCCCTGTACCACCTTTCTACAGTCTTTATTCATGCCTGCTTTTCTCCATGATAAGCTTGTCTGATATGGATTGTCATTGTAACTGCATGTATGTGTAAACTGCCAAGGCCTTGCTTCTCCACCCCTAATGTGTGCTCATCTAGACATATCCCAAACATGATTAAATGAAAGCGTCAACTCTGAGCATAAACTAGAAGAAAGTATTTATTAGTGGGAAACTAAACACAGGAAATGTACTGACCATCATCCTCCAGTGAATTTCTGTCACTACCTTGGATTCTGATTATTTTATGCATTATCTACTTAATTGCTTAAAAGAAGAGTGAATCCATTTTCTAGTTACTCAGGCCAAACCTCAGTGCTAACTCTGACTTATATGCTTCTCTGTCTTGTATTTAAACTATTAACCAATTGCATCAATGCTACATTTCATCTGTATTTCTAGCACCCAACTATGTCTTACCAGTGTTGCCCATTGTTTTGGGCATTCACTGTTATCCATTTTTTTTTTTGCCATCTACAAAGTATTCTTAAAAGATCAAAAAAGTGAACCCATAAAAACAAATGAGATCCAGACACATATTTATACTTCCTAAAGCCTTACTACTTCCTACCTTGTGTATTATTCATTATTCCTAGAGAAATTTATTTTTATATATTTATACCAATAGACTAAAATTATTTGTGAGAATAAAATATGCATTATAGACAATAATTTATAATTATATATTTACATATAAATATTACAGATATGCAATTTGACACATAGCTGAGAATCAATTGTTTCTCTGAAGACAGTCAAGTGCATATTAGAAGACTGGTCTTTAGGTTTACTCACTTATTGAACAGATTCAAAATAAGTTCTCTACTAGGAAGAAAATAGAACAAATGTCCTTAGGTCCTCCATTGGTACATCTATGCCTACAGATGAATGATGTTGTTTTCTACAGCAAATTACATAAACAACTCAAGTAAAATGAGATCTTAAATGCTTGTAGATTATTTTCATAATGAAATGTTTTTCCTGCTTGATAACTTATTTTCAAAAATGCTATTTATTTATATTCCTCTTTGCTATTTAAGGAAGGCGACATCTACATTGACATCAGCTAAGCTCTAAGAGTGTAATGATATGTAAAATGACATCTTAGCCTCAAGTGTTACATGAGAAGAATCTCTACATCTCTCTCTTGGGCAATCTTTAAGATGCCAGTGATTTATTGACTAATGAGAAATGTTTGTTCCAAAAACATGCTTATAAGTGAGTATGTATGCCATATGATTTTTAAATAAGCTCTTATTTAATACTTTTTAAAATATTTACATATACCAGTTTAACCTTTGGATCTATGGGGTTTTTACCACTACATAATATTTCAGTCTTGTTGAAATAACTTATAAATGGAAGGGAAACACTCAGGCAATCATTAATGTAAATACAAATGAAGATATACCTAGAAGAGTTACATAACATAAACAAGTAGATTTTATGCCCCCCCCCAAGAAAAAACCTCATTGAATCCTAATTGCTTCCAAAGGCCTCTACTTCTCAACCGTTAGTATGAACTTGCAGGTTAAGTTTTTTTTTTTTGTTTTTTTTTTTTGTGCTCAATTTTATTTTATTTTTTTAAATGCAGGGTTTTAATATATAGTCTAGGCTTGCCTCCAATTCACATTTCTCCTATTTCAGTGTCAGAATAATAGGTACTTGGCATAATGCATGGCTTCAAATTCTTCTTATAGTTGTGTTCATATGTAAAAGTAGTGAAGGTGGCATTCAGCAGAGGAGATCTGAAGTTTCCTAGAAGACAGGGGACACAGCCTTGAAGATGTGATAATATTCAGCAGGTTAAGTTTTCTGCAAAAGCTCTTTTGGGAGAATGCCTTCAATCCCTAATGTAACCTAACTATAGTACAATACTCAGTTTTTTATGTGTACTTAGAATATTTGAAGATATGGACAGTATTTGAAATATAAAATTGTAATAAACATAAAATTACTGAAATAATGCAAATCTTCTTATCAACATTTTTTTTGAAGTTAAAAACATCATATTATTGCATATTATTCAACAGAAAGCCCAGAAGTATTTTTTACTTAATGAAAGTGAAATAGTAATAAATGGAAAGCTTTGAGATTCAGGCTAAGTCAAGAAATTCAGGCTAATTCCTACCATTAAAATCCTTACAAGGAAAAAAAAGGGATTTTTTTTAATGAAGATAAAATAAAAGTCTCAATTTTAGTGATTGCTATTTCTACAAACAACAACAACAAAAAGACAGAAATTAAAAGAAGAAAAATAGAATGTGGCAAAGGCATCAGTGAAAATCTGGAAAACTAGAAGATTTCTCTCATATTGCATCAGTAAAAATGCAAAGTTTTTAGATATAGGAACAGAAAAGACAGAGGAAAAACCAATGAGCAAATAGAAAATCAAAAATAGAATACCATTGCAAAATCTAAAATATTGAAAACACAATTAAAAAACATTCTGATCTAACAAAACATTAGTATAAGATAAATAACAAGATGAAAAAAATTAGAATGTATTTATGTGTATGTGTGTGCTCTGGGAACAAGAATCTGTACATGTACATTATGAGAACAGAGGAAGACACCAGACTCCTCTCTTTTTCTGCCTTGGTCCTTTAAGTTAGGATCTCTCACTGAGATAGAAGACCTTTGTTTTGATTAGGATGGCTGAACATCTAAACTCTAGAATTTACCTGTGTCCACTCCCCAGTGATGTGCTTGCAGGCTTTCTACCTGGGTGCTCAGAATTTGAACTGAGGTCCTCTGGCTTACACAGCAAGCACTATTATCCACACTGAGCCATTCTCGTCTTCTACCCAGATCAGTTTTTTGAATGGCACAGATTACCAATTTACATTACCAGTACACAAAGAAATTGAAAGTCTGCAATGTAAATATTGATGTATCTATTAATTTACACTCATACCTCAAAATTTTCTAAATATAGCTATCAGAAAAAACATAGGTTCATTGGTAAATTTTATTAAGGTTTTAAGTATGGATCAGTATCCATTCTAGACACAGGGATAAAGGTTTATGATTATCTGCAAAGACACAGAGATAAATAATTAATAAATGGGACCTCCTGAAACTGAGAAGTTAATGTAAGACAAAAAAACATGGTCAATAAGACAAAATGAAAGCCTACAAAATGGGAAAAGACCTTCACCAACCCTATATCTGACCAAGAGCTGATCTCATAAATATATGAAGAACTCAAGAAACTAGAGCTCAAAATACCAAATAATCCAATTAAAAAAATCTTGAGTGTGGTAACCCAGAACAAGAAATTCAAACATATTTATAAGTGGATATCAGATGTAAAGCAAAGGATTACCAGGCTACAGTCCACAACCCCAGAGAAGCTAGGTCATAAGGAAGAACCTAAGAGAGACATCCATATATCCCCCTGGGAAGGGGAAATAGATATAAACTCCTGAGTAAATTGGGAGCAGGGGTGGGGGCAAGGAGAGGTGGAAAGAGAACACGAGGGAATGGGATGATAGAGTTGGGAGAGAAACAAAGAGGAAAAACAAGAAAATAGATACCTTAACAAAGGAAGCCATTTTGGGGTTTGGGAAAAACCTGGTGCTGGGGAAATTCCCAGTAGCCCATAAGGATTGCTAAACTTCAAACAATAGTGAGAGAAGATGGTGCTTGAACAGACTTTTCCCTGCAATCAAATGTATGACCTCCCTGATTGCCATCACAGAGCCTTCATCCAGCTACTGATGGAAGCAGATGCAGAGATCCACAGCTAAGCACTAGGCCAAGTTCCTAATACAATCAAAGATAAGGAGAGATTATATGAGCAAAGGGGTCAAGATCATAATAGGGAAATCCACAGAGACAGCTGATCTAAGCTACTGGAAGCTCACTAACTCTGAACTAACAGCAGGGGATCCAGCATGGGACCAAACTAGGTCCTCTGAATATAAATAATAGCTATGTGGCTTGGGTAGATTGTGAAGCCTCTGTCAATGGGACCAGGATTTATTTATGAACTGGCTTTTTGGAGCACATTTTCTATAGAAAAATACCTTGTTGAGCCTTGACGCAAATGGGGAGGGGCTTGGTCCTGCCTCAGCTTGATTTGCTTTATCCTCTCTGAGGAGTGAAGGAGGGGGGAGCTGAGTATGAGTGGGAAGGGGAGGAACTGTGGTTGGTTTATAAAATAAAAGAAGCAATACTGTTAAATTAAAAAAAAAACTGTCATTTTCAGAACCAGCAATAATTTCAAAATACCCATTTACAGACTTTAAGTATCTTTGAGAACTATACTTTGAAAAATACAAAATGATGCAGAGGAAAATAAAAGGTAATAGAACAAGAAGTAGTAGGCTCTTCAGAGAGTAAGACATTCTTATCTAATTGAGATACAAGTTAAATGTAACACCAACCAAATCTTAACAAAGTATTTTGTAGAAAAGGATGAGCTAATTCTAAAAGCTTTGTATTGACACATATAACTAGATGTTTTGGAGTTTAAAAAAATTAACATTTGTGTTCTTCCTATCTAACTTCAATATATAGTATTATAGCTGAAAAAGTCAAGACATGTTGATACCACTAAAACTAGACATGTGGGTAAATAAAGCATGTAGAAAAAGAAACAAACACACACATAATGTCAACTGATTGTTTTATTTATATAATAATCAAAAACTCAATGGGTGATCTTGGCTATGAATGGTACTAAAACATAGAGTCATCCATATTTGCAGCCAAACAAAGATGAAGATGAGATCAAAAACGAAGAGAATCCAAAGTAAGGAAAAAACAATGAGGAAAGGAAGTAGAAAGAGAAGAAGAAAGAAAAAGAAAAAGGGACCAGCCACGATTACAAAAAATCTTTTGAAATTCATGTAACATACAGAATTAACTAAAATAGGATATTGAAGTAATAGAATATATAAAACAATAAAATACTTAGAAGAAAATGGCAGAAAGTAGATGAAATTCGAAACTGTCATGCACTTAGTAGGTGAATAATATTTAGAAGTGTTATAAAATGAAGTTAATCATAATTAAAACCTGATATTTTCAGATAATGGAAATGTTACAGGTGAGTGAAGACACTCATGCCACATGAATATAAAAGTAAACTTGCCCCTAATATATAGTGAATTGTCACAATTTAAAATAGGAAAGGAACTCCATGATGAAACATGGACAATACATCTGAATGGACAAATCACAGGAAAGATAGAAAAGAGCCAATATCATAAAACATTCAACATCAGCTTTCTTATGAAAACTATTTTTTAGGGTGTTTCCAGTGAGAAGTTTAGATAGAACCAAGTGTTGACAAGAATAGGTAACAATTATAATTTCTATTCATTGCTAGTGGGTATATGTGGTTGTTTAAAAGAAAATGGCCCCTCAAGTGAGTGGCACTATTAGGAGATGTCCTTTTCTTGGAGGAAGTGTGTCACTGCAGGTGGTGGCTTTAAGGTCTCTTTTCTCAAGCTTCACTCAGTGTCACAATCAATTGATTTCCTGTTGCCTTCAAAATGTAGCACTCAGCTCCAGCACCACATCTACCTGCTTGCTGCCATGCTGTCATGCTGCCATGCTCCCCATCATGAGGATAACGGACTGAACCTCTGAAACTGTAAGTGAGCCACCCCAATTAAATGTTTTCTTTATAAGAGTTGTCATAGTCATAGTGTCTCTTCACAGCAATAAAAACCTAAACTTAAGATAATATATAATGGTACAACTCCACTTTGAAGATGTTCATGTTAAGATTTTTATGTGTGTCCATAGGAGCATTATTTATAATAGTTGAAATATTGGATTCATCTCATATGTTTCTCAATTGATTACAAAAGCAGTTAATTTCGATACAGTTGCACAGCGGAAAATTAGCATTGAAATGAGGAAATTATTTCAATTGTAAACATAACAATGTATAAATCATTGCCCCAAATAATCCAGACATACAGAATAAACACACTATATGACTCTATGCTTGATCAACTCTTTAAATTCAAAATGTGGTCCACTAAACCAGTTGCCTGTACCAAATTGTAAAATGAAGGGAATTTCCTGTGTAGAGCCATAAATGAGTATTTAGGTAGTAAAATAATCTTTATCTTGATCATGGGATAGGTACATGGGAATATATTTGTTAACACTTATCAAAATGTACAATTAGTGGAGCATATTTTGCTTTTCTAAAAGTTATATCTCCTGGGTCAGCAATGAAGAGCATTTCCTGCACTTGCAAAAGACAGAAGTTTCCTTTTCAGGATCCATGTGGTAACTGACAACCACCTATAACTCCAACTCCATGGTAGCTGATGCATTCTTCTGAATTCTCTTGGCAACAGACATACACAGGGTACAGAACACTCATGCATATGAAATAAACATTAAAAGATTTTAAAAATCAAATCTCAATAATGTTGACTAAAAAGGAGCAGCATATGACTTGCTTAAGCTCATCTCTGCTTTAGAATCCTATACCAGGTCTCAATGCAGGACCAGAAGACTGCTCATTCAGCTTGGGAGTTGCTCCTCTTGACCACCTAGAAAATTCCAGTATGCTTGTACAACTATAACTACTTGGAAAATAATTTTGCAATTTATTGAAGAAAGAGTGACAGGAAGGGGCGGGAGGGGAAAGGGATCTTGAACAAGGATATACATGGATAAAAAAATATGACTTTAGTCATAAAAAGTAAATAAAACAAATAAAAAAACTTTCCAGATGTAAGAAATATATATTACCATCCCCTAATTTAACTAAGCTGAGCTTATGAAGTTTTTTCTATCAGAAAATGGTAAAAGCAGAGATTTACACATATGCATATGACTCAGGCTTGAAAATAGACTGAAAGCTGTTGTTTCAAATACAAAGAGTGAGCTTAGGAAACATCTTCTTAATAAGATTGCTTTGCCAAAGAAATATGTTTGGATCAGTCATAATACTGAGATCAATCATAGTCCCTGGAGAATAATTAATTAACTATTTGAATCCAAGTCCAACCCTTGGTCTTTGGGAGGATTTGAAGAGAGATCTGAAGATGAAAAACTCTGGCCCATGAAATCTGAGGGCATATCTGAGATATGAGTACTTATGGTGCATTGAAAGAAAAGACACTCTTGAGCCATATATGCTGATTTTCAAGACAATATTTAGAAATATAAGATCCAACCTCCTTGTTTCTTTCTGAAGATAAATTAGGAAAAAAAACATATTTGTTCTTAGGTTTCCTATTAAATAGAAACTGTAGACTAGTAATGAGATTATCTATGGCCCATTTAAATAAATGTTTATGTAACTATATGAGCACTACAATTTTTTAAAGATTCTGTTGAAACTTCACTGCACTGTTACAGTCACCACCAACAGGAAAGCAGGTGAGTGACCTGCCTGTACCTAACACCCACTGGATTCTGCTCCCTTATGATCCTCTGCTGTCCATCCTCATCATCTTCCCCTGGTCAGCACTTCCCTGAAAGGCTGGCAGACTCCATAGACACAAGTATAGCCCACTTCAGTATGAAGAACAGAGGAGTGACTGGACTCCCAGCTGAGCTGCCCCAATCTTCAGACCCTAAGCCTCAGGGTACATTTTATGCCCCTCCCCCTTCCATTTTAACATCAGAAAAACTGCTGGGCCCTGCCCCCAACTCTGGTGGAAGTCCATTGCTCTGGTGTAGTCCTTACCAACAGACAAGCAAATGAGTGACCTGCCTGCCAGCTGGACTGCTACCACCCACTGAATTCTGTTCCCAGAAGATCAACTCTGCTGCTTAACTCCACCAATCTCACTGTCCTCTAGGAAGCCAGCAAAGCCTTGTAACTTCCAGGAGGAGTTGACTTCATAGACACAGATATAGCCCACACCAGTCAGAAGATCAGACTCCACAGGTTTAGATACAGCTCATACCATCCAGAAAAAGAGCAGAGTTCATAGGCCTAGACTTCAGATTCTACTTGGTCTTACCTGAAAGATCAGAGAGACAGACAAGTAAGACACAGTCACTTCTTGCCTACCCATTTCTCGGGAATCCTTAGACTCAATGCCTATGAAATCTCAGCCAAAAGGGAAAAGAAGTGCAGGTAAACAAAATAACTCCTGCCTCCTATCTTATTTTTCTTTCTCCACCTCGCTATCTCACTTCTTGTTTCAACTTTCTGAGTGCTAGGAATAAAGGCCTGTGTCAATACCACCTCCTGGCTCTGTTTGGCCTTAAACTCACAGAGATTCAGAGTTAACAATTAAAGGCCTCGGTCACCACTCCCTGACCTTCAATGCTAGATGTATGGGTGGCTCTCTCCTCTGATTTTAAGGGAAATCTTATTAGATATACAATATATTATCACACAAGACACAGTGGATCTAGACACCCAAAGCCCTACAAACATCAAGGAAGACACCCTACTAGGCCTAAAGACTTACCAGTCATCAAACCCCTGGGCTACTTAAGCCAGAAGACAAAAGAGGAAACAGAAAACAAAAGAACAAAACATTTGTCACCCAACAAAGTCAAACACAAAAATCAATACCTGGAATTATAGTTATCACAAATCCAGATGCCTAAATGCCAGAGTACCGTTCAATAACAGAAAGGGCAATATGACCCCACCAGAATCCCGCAGTCCTACCACAGCAAGACATGAACATTAAAATGCAGTCGAAGCACAAGAAAATGACATTAAAAATAATTTTATGAAGATTTTAGAGGCTCTTAAGGAGGAAATAAAATACTCCCTTACAAAGACTGAGGAAAACACAAACAAAAAAGTGAAAGAAATCAATAAATCCTTTAATGAATGTCAAGTAAGGCAAAGGAAACAATTCAAGGTCTAAAAATTGAAATGGAAGCAATAAAGAAAACATAAACTGTGGGAATTCTGGAAATTAAAAACCTTACCTAGTAAGTAAACAGGAACTACAGCTGTAACTATCACCAATGGAATACAGAGATGGAAAAGAGAAACTAAGGCATTTAAGATACAAGAGAAGAAATAGATTAATTGGTTAAAGAAAATATAAAATCTGAAAGATTACCAACATCCAGAAAATCTGGAACGCTATGAAGAGATAAAACCTAAGAAAAATTAAAATAAAAGAAGGAGAATTCCAGTTCAAACTCACAGAAAGTATATTCAACAAAATCGTAGAAGAAAACTTTCTCAACCTAAAGAAAGACATGCCTATAAAGGTATAAGAAGCTTACAGAATACCAAATAAACTGGACCAAAAAAAATCCCTTGCCACATAATGATCAAAATGCTAAGAAAAGAATATTAAGAGCTACAGAGGAAGAAAACCAAGTAACATATTAAGACAGACCTATGAGAATTACACGGGACTTCTCAGTAAAGATTCTAAAAGCCAGGAAAGCCTGACCAGACATCATACAGATCCTAAGAGACCACTGATGCCAGGCCAGACTACTAAGCAAACTTTCAGTCACCATAGACAGAGAAAACAAGATATTTCATCACAAAATCAAATTTAAACAATACCTGTCCGTAAATCCAACTCTACAAAAGGTACTAGAAGGAAAACTCCAACTCAAGGAAGTTAACCACACCCATGAAAACACAGGCAATAGGTAATCTCACAGTAACAAAAGCCAAATAAGGGAAACACACATATACATATATACACACACACTACCACCAACAACAACAATAAAATAATAGGAATTAATATTCACTGGCTATTATATATATATATATCTCTTAATACCAATGTGCTCAATTTGTCAAAAAAAAAAGGAATAAACAGAACAGGCACAAAAATAAGACATGTCCTTTTACTATGTCACTGTCTACAAGAAATAACACCTCAACCTATGAAACAAACATTTACTCAGAGTAAAGGGTTGAAAAAGATTTTCCAATGAGATCAAATTAGCTTAAGAAGCAAGCTGGCATAGCTATTCTAATATACAACAAAATAAATTTCAAACTAAAATTAACCAAAAGAGATGGACATGTCATATTCATCAAAGGAGAAATTCATCAAGATGAAGTCTCAATTCCAAACATCTATGTCCCAAATACAAAAGCACCCACATTTGAAAAACAAAACCAACCAACCAACCAACCAACCAACCAACAAAATACTAAGGCTTAAATTACACATCAAAGCACACACACTAATAGTGGGAGATTTCCAAGCATTACTATAACCAATATACAGCTCTTCCAGACAGAAACTAAGCAGAAAAATAAAGGCACTAACAGATATTATAACTCAAATGGACCTAACAGACATCTGCAGAATATTTCACCCAAACACAAAAGAACATACTGTTTTTTCAGCATCACATGGAACCTTGATCACAAAGAAAATCTCAACAGATACAAAAATAAAAATTTAATTAAATAAATGAAATAACCCCCTATATCTTATTGGATCACTATGGGTTGAAGTTGGAATTAAACAACACAAACTACAGAAATTCTACAAATTCATGGAAACTGAAGAGCTTTCAACTGAACTACCAATGGGTTAAGAAAGAAGAAAGAAATTAATGACTTCCTAGAATTCAATGAAAATTAATGCACAATATACCTAAACTTACAGGGAACTGTGAAGACAGTGCTAAGAGGAACAGTCACAGCATTAGATGTCTACACAAAGAATTTGGAGATATCTCATACTAGTGACTTAACAGTACACCTGAAGTCTCTAGAACAAAAAGAAGCAAAGACACTCAAGAAGAGTAAATGGCAAGAAATAAACTAAAGGTTGGAATCAATAAAATAAAAACAAAGAGAACAACACTAAGAATCAATGAAACACAGAGTTAGTTCTTTGAAAAAATCAACATGATAGACAAATCCTTATTTAAGGTAATTAATAAGCAGAGCGAGAATATCCAAATTAAAAAAAAAATCAGCAATTAAAAGGTGAATATAACAACAGACACTGAGAAAAACCAGATAATAATTAGGTCGTACTTCAGAAACCTATACTCTACAACAATGAAAAATCTAAAAAATGAACGTAGTTCTCTAAAATTAAATCAAAACCAGATAAACAATTTAAATAATCTATAATCTCTAAGGAAAAAGAAAGAGTCATTAAACCTCTTTCAACCACCAGGACCAGATGACTTCAGTGCAGAATTCTACCAGAATTTTAAAGAAAAGCTAATACCAATACTTTTCAAATTGTTCCACATGATAGAAAGAGAAAAAATACTGCTAATTTCTTTTTAGAAGGCTGCAATCACCCTGACACCCAAATCACACAAAAATTCAGCAAAAAAAAAAAAGAATTACAAAGCAATCTCCTTCATAAACAGATAATACAAAATAGTCAATAAAATACTCACAAACCAAATTTAATAACATACCAAAAAGATCATCTATTATAATCAAGTGGGCTTCATCCCAGAGATGTTGTGAGGGTTCAAAACAAGAGAATCTATTAATGTTCTCTACCATATAAACAAACTTAAAAAAAAAGAAAACCACACAGACACTCATGCTCATCTTATTAAGATGCTGAGAAAGCCTTTGATAAAATTCAACAACCGCTAGTGATAAAAGTCTTGGAGAGATCAGATACAAGAAATATACCTAAACCTAATAAAAACAAAATACAGCAAGCTGACAGCCAAAATCAAAATAGAGAGAAACTCCAGTAAAGTCAGGGACAAGACAAAGTTGATATAGTGATATCTATTTAATATATTATTCAAAGTTTCAGCTATAGTAATAAAACAACAAAAGGAGACCAAGAAGATATAAATTGAAAAGGAAGAAATCAAAGTTTTATTATTCACAGATGAATGTTAATATGCATAAGTGAATCCCCAAAGACCACAACAGGGGAGAACTGTAGAAGAGAAGGAAAGGGAAACTTCCCATGTGAAATAAAATAAATGAATAAACTTAATTAGTAATAATAAATACAAAAAATATATATTTTATAAAAGAAAATCTTAAGCAAAAGCAATAAAAGTCACCAGTCTAGAAGGAGAGTATAAAGAGATATTGTGGAAATAATGTCTTTGGTGACAATGACTCACACTATCAGAATGAATTATTTTACTACTTACACAGAAATTATATTTTATTATTATAAAGTGAAGAATCACTGTAGAAATTTCTTAATTCAAACTAATATTAAAACTAGCATAAATTATTTTTGCATGATTAAAACCAAAATTTTATATCACAATATTACTTAGAATCACAGCTTGAACCATCAAAATCTGATACTTTATACCTGAACTTCATTTACTAGATATAAGTAATATGAAGTATTTAATGGTAATTTCTCTCTGAGAAAATATTCCCAGTATCACTTGCCTTTGAGAATGCAAACAATTTGTCTCATGACTCAGTTTATAGGTCTAGGATCTGTTTCATCCTATAGTATGATCCTCCTTGTCAATTTGGAGTATATCTGTAATTTGGACAATATATGCATATGCCATCAAACATCACTGCTAAGGACACATTCTGTTGGGACTTACAAATTATCACTTTATTTACTAAATACCTGCAAAGTTTAATGAGCACAATAGAAAATAGGAATGGCCACTGCAAGTGAGTTTATTGAAATGTAGAAAAATCTGAATTCAAGAAATTACTTTGAATTAAATAAAATGTTATTTTAAACCAGTTGGCCAGATTAACTTTATGCCACTCTTTTTGTTTATTTTGATGATAATGTATTTATGTTATGTACATAGGTCACTGGTGATTATCTCACATTTTTAGTTTTTTGTTTTGATAAATTCACATTTATTCAACATCTTTTTAACACACTGGAAAAGAATTAAGAAAGAAAATGATTATTACTTTTACTACACTGAAATCTGAGTATAACTTAACTGGGGAAGAAAATAATACTCTATCTAAAACCAAAGTATTTACAACTGTTTGGATGGATCATTTTATCTGAAGGCTACATGAAAAGCTAACCATAGTATCTGAACCACAAGGGAAAATACTTTCTATGATACTAGTGTTTGAATGCAAATGTTTACGCACAAAGCACTGACAATGTCTTGAGTTTGAGGTTAAACCCTATTGTCTGGTTTTATTCTCAAAGACAAAAGAGAAATGTACAATGGGGTGAAAAATCTTCCGTGGACAAAAATCAAGTGTGGCAAAAGAGGCACACTTGAATCTTTCTGCGTTTGCACTTATCTGAGAAAGAAACAATCAATTTTAGGTAAGAAAGCATTACAGAGAAAACTGGAGTTACTCTGTGTTCTTCATGCAAGACAGCAAACCTAACAAGAATTGAAAGGTTTGGGGGCAAAACCCACAACAAGTGTTTGTCGATGAGCGAATCCGGAGCCTACAGCAGAACAGCACCAAACAAAATGATGAGAGGTAGGATTGGCAGAGAAGTTTGCAGACTCCAGTGTTTAGCTTTGTAGAAAACTGTACTTTTTCCTGTCTGAAACTTTAGAATTCTACTTTCCTTCCCGACTGACCGTGGACTCACTGAATTTTAGTGGTTGCCTCTAATTATAAATACTTTGATTTGATTTTTATGTAATTATCAAAATAGAATATTTTTAATGCATAAAGTTGAAGGAGTCATTTTAATCAACCCCAGTTCTTTCCTATACAATTTAACAGAATCTTAGTTACTAAAAGAACTTTTAGATACAATATATGGCATGGTCATAATCTCAAGACCTTCAGGGAACCCAGGAGTGGGATACACTGGAACTCACTGGAGCCAAACGTCAAATGCTCCCCCCTAAAACTGACTCTGATGCATAGCATCTGCCCTGACTAAATTTTTGTCTCATGTGAGGAAAATAAACAAAGAAGTGAAACGCAGGGCAGTTCACAATGAAGGTGGGAGTCTCATTCCTTCCTTTTGTGAGTTTAACAGTCACATGCTCAGAACCAGGTCTTAAATAGGACCGGACCGGATGACACGGAATTAAACCAGAAAAGAGTTTCAAAGAACAACTAAGTCGCAATGGTGGAAGCAAAGCAAATATTCACAGAAGTAGAACAGCATGGTAAGAAGCAAGCTGAGTCCCATACTTGGAAGCAGAAAGAATGAAAGAGAACAGAATGATTTCTTTACAATTGCTAAGGGTGCTGGAGACATGGTTCAGCTGCTAAGTACTTTTAATGCTCTAGTAGAGGACCAGTGTTCTGTTTCCAGTATCCATACTGTACAGCGCACAGCTATAGTGCACATACACCCCAGCTTGCTTTCTGTTTTCACTCCTGTGCTCTTGGAGTAAGGACCTGTCCCGCTTCAGCCACGTGGACCAGTGCGGTTTTTCAGGAACTGCATGTCTATTTAATCTTTGTGTCCGTGAGTCTCCCCTCTGAACCTCTTTAATAAGCACTAACCTTTCTTTATCAGTTGCCAGTGATTATTAATTATAATAATACATAGCTGCTAAAGCCCCAGATCCAAGGTGACCCACTACCTCAGGGCTCTGCAGGCACCTGTATTCACCTGCATATACACTTATGCAAACACACACACACATAATTTAACAACGATAATATAAGCATTAAAAAAGCTAAGGACCAAGGTCAAAGGCAATACTTTTCTGTTGAGGTACCACTTGATATGTATGGACAAAAGCAGTGGCAGTGTCTTGGCAACGCCAAGGAAGATTAGGTCTCTTCCAAGAGTTGCTCTGTACCTTCCTTTTCAAATTATCCTCTAGAGCCTTAAAGATTGCACATGTGTATAATATTTGAGGAAAAACTAAAATAGGGGCAGATATAAATATTGCATTACATATATACATAAAATTTACAAACATACATAAAAATTACATATTAGCTAATTCATAAGAAAGTATATCTAGATATATTTAAAGAAAGTCATTAGTCTATAAAAAACTTTACATGACAAGATTCTCATGGAAACTCCTTATGAGCAATATAAAGTAGACAGCCACAGACATAATGCTTATGAATATATCCAAATTTATACTTTAGATATTATTCATAGCACAGAATAAAACTGGAAGTAAAAGACTTTACATAGGGAATCTTTAAATACAATTTGACAAAATAGACAATAATAAATTCAAATGTTTATGTATTAGGCTAACCAAGTCCAAAGCTGACAGTTATGGTTTAAACTGAACACCAGAGTGGCTGAGATGGCTCTGTGGGTAAAGGCATTTGATGCTCAAATTGAGGACTGGAGTTCAATCCCCGAAACCCACGTGGTGGGAAGAGAGAGCTGACTCCAGTGACTTGTGCTCTGACTTCAACAGACAGAGCAGTATGCTTGCACCCCAGCAATACAGACACGAAAAAATAAATAAATAAACATATTCAAAATAAACATTCTGTCTGCAAATGGAGAAATAATATATACTAGAATTTCTTCTTTAAAGGCAGTTGTTGAAGTAGACATATAACAAAGACATATAAAGTAGACATGTTAGGCATATATCAGTATGATTTGAAGTCTGGTTGCTGACATATATAATAAAGAGCATTTTATATTAAAATAATTTGGATATTATATTTTTATTTGGACATTTGAAGCCAAATACCAGGTGCTATCATCAGAGAGCTATCTGATTGTTCTAAAACACAGGAGGACAGATGTCCTCAGCGCATAGACAATGGATAGTCAGTCTTCTCAATGGATGGCAGCAACAGAAACGCAGAACTAACTGTTTACAATGCTAGTGCAAACACTTGAACAGTAGCACCTCTGTCTTGGTCAATTTCTTCCATATTCAGGAACAAAACAAGAAGTCTTCAGGGGCTACTTATGGAACATCAATATTTGATGAGTACATCAATTTCTAAGACTTTTGAGTTATGTAGTCATGGAAATTTAGAAAGTACTCATGAATGAAATACTGTTTCTAGTCTGGAGTACTCAATCTCAGGACTTGGTATGAGTGTTTCCTATTTTTTGCTCTCTCTTTTTCTCTCATCATACACACACACACACACACACACACACACACACACACACAGAGAGAGAGAGAGAGAGAGAGAGAGAGAGAGAGAGAGAGAGAGAGAGAGAGAGATTTAATTCAGACAACACTTTTGTGTTTCTTTCATTTGCATTTAAGAAACATCTTACAAAGTGTTAAAAATCAATGGGGCCTGGTTCTCTAACAAGCGCTAATTAGGTATAACCCTGGAAAGATATTCTTCTTCTCTTTTTACTCTCTTTCCTTCTCCCGGGGTTAGAGAGGGATACAAAATCACAAAACTGAAAGAAAATCCATGATTCCTGTCATTCACTCAAGTATTTGGTTATGCACCACTTTGAATTATTCAGTGGACTTCCCAGCTGGATATTAAGTATCCCAAATATATTTTCCTTTATCTAGCACAAGGTTGGGGATACACAAGATATTATATAAATATATACTATTTATAGATAAATATATATTATGTAATATGTATTATAGATAAACATGATATTTATCTATAAACATAAAAAATACTGGACAGTGAAAATGTGGTAGGAAATGGTTGATCACCCTTTTTCCCAGAAAGGACTACTAGCTTACTTAAATCTAGAACAGAGTTGCCTTCTTTCAGCCCTGTGAAATGGGATGGTTGAAGATTGTGTTTGAAGAGAATTTTCATTATCAGTTTAAAATACACCAACTTCTAGTTGTTATGTGACATTACTTAAAACCTAGAGGATTTGTTCATGCATAATTTTTATGCATCTGAAAGTAAAATGATGTAATGTGTGACCTACCTACAGAAATAGCAGAAAGTCATTTTAAGGCAGATAGAGAATGTAGTGGGATTCAGCACCTCCCTGACCTAAGGGTGTGACCTCTGGGCCAGCACAGATTTGGGGATTACCTATGAGCTTTGAAGCTGTAGCCTTAAGGAGTGGCCAGGAACAGCTTAATGTGCTGGTCTCTGAAAACAATCCTCACTGTTTCCCTACCAAAATCCATTCCATCCACAGGGATGAGTGGAACATTGCAGCATTCCTTTCAGTATATATCATAAGTTGCTTTGAATAAATATTGACCTAATATCCATCTCTCTGTGATTATTGATCAAGATCATTAATCAGTCACAGGAAAAAGGTGTTAAACTTTCAAAAACACGTTCCTGTTAAGTTGGAATTGATCAAAAATAATCTTCTTGAAAATTCCAGCAATATTAAGTATGTATTTAGAAGGAACAAAAAGAGTACATTTCACAATTAGCTTCTTACTTGAGTCCAATAAAATTAATCCTTTATCTTAATATTTTAAGGATTTTTGTTTCTGATGGGAGTGGTACAGATTCAGCAGGTATGGGCCACCTTGCATATCAGTGAACTTCAGGTGTAAGCAAAAAGAAGTTTAAATATCTTGTATGCTGTAAAGTTTGAACACAAAAAGAGCCTGTAGATCATTGAAGAAATGAACATTGAATCTGTAAGAAGACAGCTGCTAACTGACAATTTTGGTCACTCCCTCCCTTAATGTGTTGAAACCAAGTCAGATCTAGTTGCTGCTCTCTACAGAGGTTGAATTCATTTTTAAAGTTAGGCAAGTAAGGTTATGTCTTTATACAAATTATAATATAACATAGTATGTTTAATAGTAAAGTAGCATATGAAATATTATATCAACTACAATGTATGTAATGCACAATAGCAATTACATTTTTGTTGCTGTAACAAAACACCAGACCAAAGCAAGTTAAAGTAAGGAAGAATTTGTTTTGGCTGGAGGTTTGAGAATACAGTTCATCAGCACAGAGATGGCCCAACAAGAGTAATATGATGTGCCTGGTCATGTGGCTTCTTCAGTCAGGAAGCAGAGGGATGTGTATGTAGGTGCTCATGCCACAAGATGGTACTGCCCATGTTCAGGGTGGGACTTCCATCCTTAGGACTCCTTTCTATAAACACCCTAATAGACAGTGTGAGAGGTCTTTGTTATTCTAATGTAGTCAGGTTAATGATGAATATCAGCCCTCATGTCTGTATAAGTAGTGTTGTTTTGCCATCAAACCATTAAAGAGCATGTGTGACAAATGGCTCGTTCTATTTATTGCCAAGTCACACATTTATGCTGTCTATGTTTGGGGGTAGATCAATCTTCAAGGGGCAAAATGGAATGCTTGTTTGTCCCTGCCTTTCTTTGTCTTCTCTCAAAAAAAAAAAAAAAAGTGTTTGTTTTTGGCAAGATGCCACAGATCCAAACACTTTACCGTTTGATTTTTTTTCTTTCACTTCTAACTTTATATTTTTCTTAATACCTCCCTACTATGTTCCTTCTGGTTTCAAATTGTTCAAATATTTCCAGCTTTAAGAAAGCCAGTAGGAACAGACTAAAAGGCAAGAGACACTCTACCCAGCCCAGGCCGAGATCCTAGTCTCCTGGACGCTGGCCCTGGGACACAGTCCTTGGAACCCCACGCCACTCAGCTCTGCCTGAATCCAGAAAGCCACTGCAGGCCAGAAGCCCCAGCAAACCCCAGATCTCTGGAGCCTAAAAATCAAGACATTAAGCAGCAACAGCACACTAAGAGACAAGAGATAAGAGTTCCTATTGGATGAAGAACATCTACCTAAGACCCTCGGTTTCTCAGCACGTTCTGGATCAAAAGCAGCCACCTGAGACCCATAGTGTGTCAGCATCTATGAACTGATAGGGGTCACTGTGACACAGAATACACTACCTCTGAGTGGACCAAAAACCCAGAATGGTCCAAGAGAAGCTTCTTGAAACACAGACACACCCAGAACAGATTGCACCAAAATTATTTTTCTGAGATTCAGACAAATCCTGCAGTGAAGCAAGGAAGCAATGGGAAAATACCAGTGCAAAAATACATATAACAACATAAAGGAGAACATGGCACCACTAGAATCTGGTGTTTCTACAATATCAAGACCTGAGCACGGCAGTGTAGAAGAAGCAGAAGAAAATGGTCTTAAAAGCATCTTTATGAAGTTAATAGAAGCCTTAAAAAAGAATATAAAATATTCCCTTAAAAAATAGAAGAAAATACAAGAAAAAATTTGGAAGAAATTAACAAATCCATGAAAGAAAATAAAGACATCCAAGAAAACAAAGAAAAAGCAATCAAACAGGTAAAAAAAAAAAATCAGGATTTAAAAATTGAAACAGAAGCAATAAAGAAGACACAAACTGAGGCAATGCTGGAAATAGAAAATCTGAAGAAACAAACCAGAACCACAGATGCAAGCATAACCAACAGAATGCAAGAGAGGAGAGAGAGAATCTCTGGAGTAGAAGATTTAGTAGTACAAATAGATATGTCAGTCAACGGAAACACTACAACCAAAGAAATCATAACACAAAATGTCCAGGAAATATGGGACACCATGAAAAGACCAAAGCTGAGAATAATTGGAATTAAAGAAGGAGAAGAATACCAGCTCAAAGGCACAGAAAATATATTCAACAAAAACATAGAAGAAAACTATCCTAACCTATAGAAGAAAATGCCTATAAAGATACAAGAAGCTTACAGAACACCAAATAGATTAGACCCTCCAAAAAAGTCTGCTTGCCACATAATAATCAAGCCACTAAACCTACAGAATAAAGAAAGTACACTAAGACCTATATAAGGAAAAAGGCCAAGTTTTCTATAAAGGAAGACCCATCAGAATAACACCAGATTACTCAATGGAAACAATGAAAGAAAGAAGGTCCTGGTCAGATGTTATACAGACACTAAATGAGCATGACTGACAGCCCAGATACTATACCCAGCAAAAATATCAATAATCATAGATGGAATAAACAAGATACTTCACAACAAAATCAGATTTAAACAATACCTAAGCACAAGTCTGGCCCTATAGAAAGCACTAGAGGGAAAACTCCAGCCTAAGGAAGCGAGATACACCCATGAAACTGCAAGCAATAAATAATCCCACAGGAGAAAAACCCAAAGAAGGGAAGTGCACACACACTACCACCAAAAATAACAATTACTGGTTATAATTATCCCTTAATATCAATGGACTTAGTGCACCTATAAATAGACAATCCCTAACACAATGAATACAAGAACAGAATCCACATTTCTGCTGCATACAAGAGACATATCTCAACTTCAAAGACAAATATTAGTTCTGAGTAAAGGGTTGGAAAAGACTTTCCAATCAAATGGACCTAAGAAACAAGCTGGTGCAGCCATCCTAATATCTAACAAAAGAGACTTCAAACTAAAATCTATCAAAAAAGACCAGGATGGACATTACTTATTTATCTCAGTACAAATCCACCAAGATGAAGTCTACTACTAAATGTTTATGCCCCTTTCACAAGGGTAACTACATATGTAAAAGAAACACTACTAAAGCTTAAACCTCACATCAAACCCCACACATTAATAATGGGAGACTTCAATACCCCACTCTCACCAATGGATAAGTCTATCAGACAAAAACTCAACAGAGAAATAAGGCATCTAACAGATGTTATGACCCAAATGGACTTAATAGATATACACAAAACTTTCTACCCAAACACAGAAGGAACATACCTTTTTCTCAGCACCTTATGAGACTTTCTGTAAATAATTGACCACATATTCAGTCATAAAACAAACATCTATAGATAAAAAAATAGGAACAACTCCTTTTATCTTATCAGATCATCATGGTCTAAAGCAGTTGAACAACAAAAATAATAGAAAACCTAAAAATTTATGGAAAGAGAACAAACATCTCTCAATTGCACCACCTCTGGGTCAAGGAAGAAGTCAAGGGAAAAAAATCAAAGATTTCCTAGAATTCAATGAAAATGAATCCACAATATACTCAAACTTACGGGACACAATGAAAGCAGTTCTAAGAAAAAAATTCATAGCACTAGATGTCTATATAAAAAAATCTAGAGAAATCTCACACAAGAGATGCAACAGCATAACTGAAAGCTTTAGAATGATTAGAAGCAACCTCACCTAGAACGAGTAGACGGCAAGAAATAATCAAACTCAGGGTTGAAATCAATACAACTGAAACAATGAGAACAATGCAAAGAATCAATGAATCAAAGAGATGGTTCTTTGAGAAAGTTAATGAGATAGATAAACACTTATCCAAACTAACCAAAAGGCAGAGAAAGAGTATCCAAAATACCAGCATCAGAAATGAAAAAGGAGACATAGCATGCACTTAGGAAATACATAGAATAATTAGGTCATACTTCAAAAACCTATACTCCACTAAACTGAAAAACTTAAAAGAAATGGACAGTTTTCTGGACAGGTACCACTTACCAAAATTAAATCAAGACCAGATAAATGACATAAATAGACCTACCCCCACACAAAAAAAAATAAAGCTGTTATTAAAAGTCTCTCAAGTAAAAAATGCCCAGGGCCAGATGGATTCAGTGCAGAATTCTATCAAACATTCAAAGAAGAACTAATACCAATATTCCTCAAGTTCCATACAATAGAAAATGAAGGAACATTGCCAAACTCTTTTTATGAGACTAAAGTAACTCTGATAACCAAGCCACTGAAAGATGCAACAAAGAAAGAGAATTACAGACCAATCTCCCTCATAAACACTGATGCAAAAATACTCAATATAATACTAGGAAACTGAATTCAAGAACATATCAAAATAATCATCCAATATGATCAAGTAGCTTCATTCCAGAGATGTAGGAATAGTTTAACATATTAAAAAAAAAAAAAACCTGTCTTCTGATAAGAGTGCAGAAAATCAAGAATTTGTATGTAAAATTTAAATTTCTCATTTCTTATTGTTTGTTTCAATTATATTCTCATTGGCCTACTTGATATATTTAAACCACCTTATATGGTCAGCAAATAAATAATTGAATACTAAAACAAAACAAAACAAAAAAAAACCTGTCAGTGTCATATAAACAACCTGAAAGAAGAAAAACACATTGTCTTCTCATTAGATGCTGAAAAAAGGCTTTAACAAAATTCAACCCTCCTTCATGGTAAAAGTTCTGGAGAGATCAGTAATACAAGGAAAATACCTAAATATAATAAAGGCAGTATAAAGCAAGCCGACAGCCAACATCAAACTAAATGGAGAGAAACTCAAAGCAATCCCACTAAAATTAGGAAGAAAAAAAAGGGTGTCCTTTTTTACTTTATCTATTCAATATATTTCTCAAAGTTTTACCTAAAGCAATAAAAGAACAAAAGGAGATTAAGAGATACAAATTAGAAAGGAAGAAGTCAAGCTATCTCTATTTGCAGATATGTAAGTGTCCCCCAGAATTCAACCAAGGAACTACTATAGCTGATAAACAACTTCATCAATGTAGCAAGGTACAAGATTAACTCAAAAAAAAGCAATAGCCTTCCCATATACAAATGATAAAAGGATTGAAAAAGAAATCAGGGAAACATCATCCTTTATAATTGCTGCAAATAGCATTAAATATCTTGAGGTAACTCTAACCAAAGAAATGACAGATCTGTTCAACAAGAACTTTAAGTCTTTGAAGAAAAAGAAATTAAAGAGGATATCAGGAAATGGAAGTATCTCCCATGTTCCTGGATAGGTAGAATCAACATAGTAAAAATGACAATCTTACCAAAAGCAATCTACAGATTCAATGCAATCCCCATCATAATCCCAACACAATATTTTACAGACCTTGAAAGAACAATACTCAGTTTCATTTGGAATAACAGGGAAGCCAGGACTGCCAAAAAATTCTGTTAAATAATAGAACTTTAGGAGATATCACCATCCCTGACTTCAAGCTATACTATAGAGCTACAGTAATAAAAACAGCCTGGTACCGGCATAAAAAACAGACTTAGTTGCATGAATTCGGCTAGTATTAAATGAGACTCAGAGCCAAATATCAGGGGAAGACTGAAATATCAGTGAGAGAAAGCACCACAGTCAATTCTCACCCAGCTGTCTTGCTACTTTCTCAGTCTTGCTCCTCCTGGTCGCTCCTGGTTGCTTCTGCCAGTCACTTCTGCTTCTGCAAATAAAAACAACTTTGAGATACCATCTGACATCTCTGAGAATGGCTAAAATAAAAAACACAGATTATAGCCTATCCTGGTGGGGATGAGGAGCAAGGGGAGCATTCTTTCATTGCTGGTGGGATTGTAAACTTATACAGTCACTTTGGAAAGCAGTATAGTGGTTCCTATGAAAGCTAATAGTCAGTTTCCCTAATTATCTAGCAGTACTACTATTGGGCATATACCCAAAGGATGTACAGTCATCCCAAGGGCATTAGCTCAACTATGTTCATAGCAGCTTTATTTGTAACAACCAGAACCTGGAAACAACCTAGATGACCTTCAACTGAAGAATGGATTATCAAATTGTGGTACATGTACACAACGGAGTACTACTCAGCAGAAAAAAAAGACATTCTAACATTTGCAGCCAAATAGATGGATTTGGAGCATATCCTCCTGAATGAGGTAATACATGCTCAGAAAGATAGACATGGTATGTACTCACTCATAAGTGAATTTTAGACATAAAGAATATCCTAGCTACACACCACAACACCCCTAAACAGCTTGGGAATAGAAGAAACTTAAGAGAGACATCCAGGAATCATTCTGGAAAGGGGAAATAGGGAAGACCTTCTGAATAAATTGGGACCATAAAGGGGAATGAGAAAGAAGAGATGGGAACAAGTCACTAGAGAATGAGATGGTTGAGTGAGCAGAGCGGCACGGGGGGTGGGGGGAAGAAGTGGTTATCTTGATAGAAGGAGCCATTGTGGGGTTAGAAAGAAACCTGGTGCTAAGGAAACCTCCAAGAACCCAAAAGATGTCCCTGACTAGGACTCTAATCAATAGTAGAAAGGGTGCCTAAACAGGATCTCCCCTATAATCAAATGAATGACCACCCTAATTGTCATTATAGAATCTTCATCCAGGAATGGATAGAGGCAGAAGCAGACATCCATAGCTAAGCACCAGATAGAGTTCCTGCTCCAGCTGAAGAGAGAGAAAGCAGAGATTATATGAGCAAAGGAATCAGGATCATTAAGAGGAGACCCACAGAGATGGCTAATCAGAGCTATTGGGTTCTCATTGAATAAGAAACAACTTCTGAGAAACTGTCAGGGAAAATAAACTAAACTCTCCAAAGGTAGATGACGGTCAAATGGCGTGGGCAGTTTATGGAGCCTCTTGACAGTAGGATCATACTATACTCCTGGTGCATGAACTGGCATCTTGGCGCCCATTACCTACAGAGTAACACCTAACCCAGCCTTAATATTGGGATGATGGAATTGGACCTACCTCAACTGGATATGCCAGCCTGAACTGACCCACCTTGGGACTCCTTGCCCTCCTTGGGGAATGGATGGGGGGGTGGAGTGGGGACTGGGAGAAACAGGGAGGAGGGAAGAAGGGAGAAGGAGGAGTGGCATATTTGGAAAAAATCTTTTTAAATAAATAAAAACAAATGAAAAAAGAAAACAAATGAAAGCCAGTAGATACAAGAAGCCTTCTTATCCATTTGTTCCCCATAAACAGATCCTTAAAAAAATTGGAAGTTTTCACGTAACTCATACCTACTCTGTTAAAGTCACATCTACAGCTTTCACATGATCACAGTTCTGTTCCCTGGCTTATGCATAAGTTTCTGTAGAATGAAATTGGCACATCATTCTGTGCTTTATCTATGTTAAAAATGCAACAATGAATTAAATCTGCCGTTGGTTTTACAAAACTTCTCTCACTATTAGGAAAAGGAATTTACTCTTTGCAATAAACTCTCTGGTTTATGAGATGTCCCTGTGGACTAACCCATCTTCCCTTTCTCAGACAAAATAGAACTTCCTTTTTCTTGTGCATTACTACTGATTCCCAGGAATCTCAACTAGGAAGGCACTGGTAAGTAACATAGGGACCACAAGTAAGCTGCTAGCTCCAGAAAGGCTACAAAAGAAATGCCTGGATACTGTTCTTATACTTCACAAATTCACACATTTATAATGCAAAAAAAAGAATATTGTAAGTATGCATACATCATATAAATAAAGCATCCCAAACTTCTTTTAAGAAAGCAACTATTAATAGTTGTCTGCTATACCTAACATAGCATTGTTCCAAAGATTTTAAAATTATGAGAATAATTGAAAGCTCAAAAGTCTATATATTAATGAACAGTTTCCTGGGCCATGTCACGTCTTTATATACATTGAATATCTATAATTAGACAAAGATATTTATATATTCTATCACAGCAGTTGGTAAATGATAATAAATTGAGAATATAGGATTTGTGTACACAGTGGCTACCTGCATAAGACTTGAATAAGATCAATCATCTCAAAATTCCAGCAAGGATAAAAGAGAGGCTTCCAAGCCCCCACCCCTAGCTGACACTGTATTAACAATTGATAGTTGCTGTGGAGGAAGGGTAATTTTCTTTGGGATAGTAGCCATTTTACTCATGCCCTAGTAAATGACCTTATAACCCTGTGCACAGAGATACCACTAATTGAACTCAATGGCTTATAAAAAAAAAAGTAGGATTTGAATTTAGGAAGTAGAGTAGTTGTGAGTAGTGCAGGATGAGTACAAGTAGGGAGGTAGGAAGTGATGTAATCAAGATATATTGTATACATCAATGCAGTTTTCAAAGAATAAATTTAAATTATATATGTCTTTGTCACAAAATAATCCTGAACAAATCAGAGTTTATGTAAGTGTTTTAGTTCATCACGAAAATATCTAAAAGTATTTTCAGTTGACTTAAAATGTACCTTTATGGTACATAGTGTTTCGATGCACTTAAGCCACTTTTTATTTTTTAACAATTACATGGAGTGAGAGTTAATCTCATAATACCTAAAGATATGCGAGAATAGTTTCCATGAACTTGTCTGAGTTTGAATTACATGGTAGTAAAGAAGTTTTCCAAGTCTTTTAAAGTCATTCATTTATAGTGGATTACAGTATACAATAGACAAAATTTAATCCTAAGAATTTTTTTATCTGTCCCATGTTATATTTTTTTAAATAAAGGATATATTGGTGGTGCTATTTTGTGCATCCTCTAAGAAATGAAGCTTGTCTGCAGATCAGAGGATAGAGACAATCACAGAGTCAGCCACAGAGGTCAGGCTTTGGTGTCAAACCTTTAGTCTTAACATTTCCACTGAGGAAGACACATCTCTCTGACTTTGGCCACACTGGGCTACAGGAGAATAATCCAGTCTGGAGGAGAAACAGATCCATGTGGTTGTGGCCCCTACCTTTAATCCTAGCACTAGGAAGGTTGAGACAGGAAGTGACATAGTTGGGCAGAGAAAAAAAAAAAACATAAGGTAGGAGGAGACAGGAGTTTGGCCCTTCACTCCCCTCCCTACCCTTTCAGCTGAGGACTCAGAGCATTCAGTCTGAGGATTCCTGGAGATAGGCTCTTCCCATTTCAGCCGGAGGATTCAGTAGTGGTAAGAAGTTTCTCTAGTGGCTTGTTCTTTTGTTCCTCTGAGCTTTCAGCTCCAGGTTTTCTTTATAAGATCAATTAGGATTCGTGCACCCATTGTACATCTGTGTTTAGGTATGTGCACATGAGTGAAAGGTGCCTTAGAGACCAGGAGAGAGTGTAAGCTTCCTGGAGCTGCACTTAAAGGTGGTTATGAGCTGTTTGTTTGATACTGAAATCAGGTCCCTTGCAGGAGCTGTATGTACTCTTAACAATCAGGCTATCCCTCTAGACTCTCTTTAATTATTTATTGTGCATTGATTTTTTGATTGGTCTAGACAGTGTCTTATGTTTCCTACTATCCGGCAGAGGATGGCCATGAACTTCAGATCCTTTTGCCACTCCCTTTCCAGTGTTGGGGCTACAGAGTGTGTGTCGCTGAAGACAGAACCTAGGGATTCATGAATGCTGCCAACTGAGGTACACCTCCAGTCCTACATTTATTTATTTTTTAATATGAATATAAATTTTACTCATAGTCCGTTTAGGGCTAGGAAAGAATTTGAAACATGCAAGGAGCTGTAAAATCACACATCTTAAAATAAGGTGAACCTTAAGGGAGTGACAGTCTAATTTGCAGGAGACAGTGAGCATCATAGATTATACAACAAATAAGCTAGTACTTCAGTAACACCCAAATTAGTTTGCCTTTACATGATTTTTATACAAAGAATAAAGTTTGCATGTGTATGTGCAGGTATGTATGCATGTGTGCACACATAATATATGTATGTGCAGGTATGTGTAAGCATACATGTGTGTATGTATACATGTGTGTGCATACGTGTGTTGCATGCACATTGTAAATATATGTATGCAGGGGCATGTATATGTGCATACATGTAAGTATATGTATGTGTATGTGTACACACACATGGGTATACACAAGTGTGTATATGTACTATTCTTCCTGAAGCACTATGCACCTTGTTTTGTAAAACAGGATATCCTACCAGCCTGAGGCTCATGGACTTAGGTTAGATGGGCTGTCAGTAAGCCCATGGATCTGACTCGAACTCCCCAAAACTGGGATTATAAAGTAGCTCCCCATCTGCAATGAGTGACCCTTAGCTACTGTTGAATGAAGATTAATTGAGGGATATAAAAGATAAAACAGGAGCTCTACCTCAACAGAATTAGATTGTTCTTTGTTCAGTTGGTGTATGGTGGCAGTTTCTGCAAAGGAATGGAGCCTGTGCATGGAGGCACAATAGCTTCAGTCTTTTATAGAACAGAAAAGAGAGCTTTGGGGGTGGAATATTCCATGGGCAGTTCTGCTCCCCTTGGTCTCAAAGCTGTAAAATATCAATGGAGGATGGTGTGCTGACCTTGCTCAGTGCTTTCCTGCTCCTAACAGCCTGCAGGTGTTATCAGCCTGTCAGCTTTCCTGTAGGGAGCTTCTCAGCTATCCTGCGGCCCTTCAGTGCCCAGCTGTTTCATAGAGAGTCTGGGGACTGAACTAAGCTCTTCATGTCTCTACAACAAGCATTTATGGACTGAACTATCTTCCCAGCCATAGACTGATTTGTTATGAATCCTTTTTCTCAAATTCTGTCTCTTCTCAACGGATCATTTTAAACTTTACGTAGAAGGCTTTCCATGCTCTACAATGTCCTGCCTCCATCTCTACAACCTTATCTTCAAAAATCTTCTCTCTTGGCAACTCATATCTGCTACATGCTACTTAAGATCCAAAAGAGTATGCAGTCATTAAGACTTTTAGATGTCTTTGTGTTTTGGTCTCAAATACTCTCTTCCAGCATCCTAATATAGGACACTGTCCTCCCTCTTTGGAAGATCCTGACAAAACATCATTGTGTCAAAAAATTTGTATTAAACTGTTCATAAATTAGCACACTCTGTGAATCACTCCTCCATATTCTTACTTCTCTTCAAACATTTATCTCAGGGAAGCAACTTTACCTATATATTCATGTTCATATTACATTGTAACTATGTATTGAATTATATTTATTTAAGCCATATGACTAAAATTGGCATTCCCTGAAAACATGGAATTTGTATGCTCTGATCCTTCATGGCTATTTTCTAGAAGATTTCCTTACATTTGGGTTTGTGCAGAAAGAATTTTCTAGCATGGCCTATCACTGAGATATGGACCTGCCTGAAGCTGCTTAACTCTGCCTAGCCCTGAGGTCTAGACCAGCAGTCCCAAAGTCCCAAAGAAACACGCAGAAGATCTTATTAATTGCATACTGTTTGGCCTATGACTCAGACATATTGCTAGCTAGCTTTCACATCTTAACTCAACCCATTTCCATTAATCTGCCTTGCCACATGGCCCATGGCCTTATTGTACTTTTACATGTTGATTCTTGGGTGGCTGGTTTACATCTCTCCCTAGCTCCACCCTCCTTTTCCTTTATTTATGCTCAGATTTCCTGACTGCCTATGAGCTAGCTTGCCATAGGCCAAAACAGTTCCTTTATTATCCAATGGTAATTCACAGCATAGAGAGAGACATCCCATATCAGGTTGGTGCTCTAATTACTCTTTGAAAAGAAAATCTGCCATCTCTCACATGAGCTCATTTAAACCAGCTTTAGTGGTTTGAAAGTCCCTTATTCTACTAACTATCATAGACCACCTCATACACTTCTCATTAAATTCTTTAAATATTTGAAGAAAGGCACAAATCACTCCCAAGCAAATTCTATCTCCCCCTTTCAGTTATTATTGTATAGCAGTTCCCTCTTATTTGTAACGTTCACTCCAGGAGAAAGAGGGACACCAAGGAAACTCAGGGGGTCATACAAAATGTCAGTTAGTATACATAAGTACTTGGGAGAGTAGAAACTTCCTCTTCAAGACCTTTCCTTGGATTTATGATCTTTATAAAAGGAGTAAATAGCAGTTGAAAGGACTCACACAAGACAAGCTGCCTAAAGGACATTCTTACTGTTTACTTTCTTGCAAGCTATACAGAGAGCTCCAGGATTTGCAGCTTCTCCATTGTTTCCCATGATAGGATGACATCCTTTCTCCTGTAAGCATCCTATGACCCATATGCTTTTGATAACCCCAATAAAAGTACAGTAATTCCCCAATTTTGACCTCAATGTTTTGGGTTCCTTATCTGGGTTGAGTAGAGGAGAGAGAGAGAGAGAGAGAGAGAGAGAGAGAGAGAGAGAGAGAGAGAGAGACTGCATGTGTGTGCATTGTGTCTTCCCAGGATAAAGCTCTGACACCATTCAACAAATGATATAAATTCAAATGACCTAGTGAGTACCTCTGTCATTTTCCCTACATGTACTCTGCCTAGTACACTACTTTCACACTGGGATCTCAGCTTCTTAAATGGTTCTGATTTGAATGAACATCATGATTCACTTTGAAAGTCAGTATTGTCTAGTGGCTACCAGATCATGCATACTCAGTCACTTCCAATGTGTGAATTGAACAAGTTACTCCACCTCTGCTTTACTCTGGCTCTTCCTGTGTAAACAGAAATAATGATAATAGTATCTGCTTACCAGAGTCTTGTGAGAATGGACACATGAACACCAAAGAGTGGACACTTTGTTTTCTCTAAAGCCTTTTATTTTGTAGGAGAAAAGGCTTACTCTAAAGTAAGAAGAGGAGGAAAAGAGGATATAAATAGAGAGAAATACAGAGAGAATAGTTAGATAGATGGATAGATGATAAATATATATTTGATATATAGATAATAGATAAGACAGATAAATAGACTATAGATGATAGATAAAATAGATAAACAGATGCCATGTATATGTATAGAAAGATAATAGACAAACAGAAGAGATAGATAGATGATAGAAAGAAAGATAAATAGATAGGTAGGTAGGTAGGTAGATTGCTCAATCGATAGACGATAGAAGGGACAGAGCTAGGCCCAACATCCTGAGCAGGAGAAAGGAAAAAGCAAAACAAGTTGGGTGACTTTTCACCTCAAAAGGAGCAGTCATGACTTAGCACGCAGACACTGGAGAAACAGAAGCTGTCCAAAATGAAAACACTGAAAGGCAAGTTCAAAGTACCCAGTCTTAAGCATTTAGTTCCATTACCACTCACATTACAAGTGACATGTGTCTAGGTCACAAGGCAGGACTTCTGGAGAGAAAAATCACATCAATGTCATAATATTGTTCCTAGTGGCTTTTAAAGTGATGAACTCAGGATTCCAAAGTTGCATGAAGCTTCAACATTGCCCCTCCCCCTTTAGGACAGTTTAGGAGAACCCTCCCTGACCTGGCTCTTCATTACCTCTTGTGTTTCTAATTGTATCACACAGTGATTGCCACGTGCTTTTTCATGACATTACAATGGTCAGGTAGCTATGTGCTATGTTAGCACGGATGTTAGTTTTCTCCATGGAGCTGAGAATTTCACATAGACTCTGGTCAGCTCTCTGCAGACAGAATCCTTTTCATGGCTTCCAAGCCAGCTTGTGATGAAGCCCTGTAAATTGAATTAAGACACAGCTTTTCTAAGAACCAACACTCCTGGGATAAGAAACAAGGAAAGGCTCTCTCCTTTGCCAGGAGATTCACAACCTAGTGATGAGAAAAATACACTAGTGTGCTCTCAGTGGACTCCAGCAGCCTCCATTCCAATCCTGAGTTTTACACTGGCCAGAGCAGCTGACACAAAAATTCTCAAACTATTTCTTTTTCAAGAAGCGTTTTGCTAGTGTATATTAGTTTTTGTTTCATTGTGGCAATTTCATACATGTGTCAACATGGGTTGATAATATTTAAACCCAAGTTCTCCTGCTTTCTGTCTGTCCTTTTCCTCTTCACAGAGTCTCTTACCACTTTTCTTCTATTGTTGTTGTTTGCCCTCATCTCTAAGAGAAAGCATGTGATCTGTGAATTCATGAGCCTGGTTTCTTTAGCTTACCATGATGGTCTCCAGGTCTACCTGTGTTCCTGAACAACAGAATGACCTCACAGAGCCAAGTCTTTCTTGTCCTAAAATCCTGGCTGGGTTTTATGTCACTCACAGCTGAGAACTGAGAACATGACTCAGTTTATGAAGAGCTTGTCATACACACACAAGGACTTGAGTTCAAGGTTCAGAACCCACATTAAAAACAAAACAAAACAATAACAACCACACAAACAGGTATGGGAGTACTCATTTGTAATACCAAGGGTGCAGAGTTGGAGATTGGTTGACCCTGACTGCCTTGACATCCAGACTAGCGTCTTGGACCAGTTCTAGCCCAGTGAGAGACTATCACAAAATAAAACCCAGAAACACAAATAAACAAAAAAAGCAAACAAAAACTTTGCAAATGGAAGATGATACCTGAGGAGTAACAACAGAGATTTGATTGTGACAGACACATATACAGATGTGCCACATATACAGATACAAGTAGCCAAATATGTTCATCTTCAACAATAAAACATATGCATATAGATGTACATCCACATATTCATGTACATACACATTAAAGTAAGGATTTTATTTTGCAGTGTAGACATCATTGCCTGGAGTTTTAAACTTTATCTCCTTATTTTAGCTTTTGTCTTTGGTGTTTTTTGATACTTCCTAACTGGTTATACAAGCTCCGATCTTTACCGTCTTCTCTGGGAGCTTCAGGTCACTACTCAACTAACCATCTGATATCCACATCCCCCATGACAGCATCCTTAAGCCATGGGTAGAGACACCTTCAAAGGCCAGAAGTGCAGTTCCTCTGGAGCTAGATGATAAAGAGTTGTGAGAACCTACTTAGATGCCAGAAACTTACTTCAGGTCCCCTGTAAGAGGATTAAGCTCTATTAACCAATGAGTCATCCCTCCAACACCCATAATATATATCTTTACCTAATAAATAATATAAATTTTGTCCATTAGGTACCAGATTGTGAGCTGTTTTAAGTCAGAAAAACCATGTCTCTATAAGTCCTCTTTACCATCAACTTCCAAACATGATGCCTGGAACAGAACAGCAACTAAAACCAAAAGAAAAATCCAAAGTAAGACCAACAGAAGAAAACATGCCCTCACCCCCAACACATCTCAGTGATCTTTTATAAAATGATTATGAGTAGTATTTTCAATAGACAGAATTTTAGATATATCAATTCTTACTATAGCATTTAAGTAAATAGAAAATTATCTACACAATAAAAAATAAGCCTCCATGGAAATTTTCTCTTTTTTTGTTTGTTTGTGCTTTGTGTTTTTCATACAGAAGTAGAAGCCTTATGATGCATGCTTTCAAGCTAAGGAAAATATCTGTGGCATTTTCTATCTACGCCTTTTTGAAATGCCCTGAATACACATCTCTTCATGAACATATAAGCTCACAGAGAACATTTTTGCAGATAACACAATGGCCAGTAGCACACAAAAAAGGGAAAGATAAACACAATAGGCAAAGGGAAGGCTCATGGGAGTTCAAAAAGTTATATTTCCTGTTCCTTACCCCACCCTAGACAAATGAGGTATGGCTAGGCTCTGCCAGTCACTTTCTGAAGTGTCTGGTCTTTTTTACTACTGAATTTTCTAGGCTGCAATATTTATGCTTAGAAAAAAAATCAATTCTTTCCTTTCATTGAAAAATTATGTACAACAAATTGCAACTATAACCCAATCTGCAAGGTGTGATGTAGGTGGCTTTCATTTACTGTCTCATTCATAATCTGATGCTGATTAACCTCCTTGAAAACAATCCACTCCCTTGTCTAAGTGATATCAAGGTGTTTGTTTTTAATCTGTCTAAAACCATCCTATGGACATGTGCGTTATTGAAGAATTATATTTTAATTTATTTTCATGCAGTGCCTTTGATGGGCATTTGCATTAACACAATATGATTATACCTCTTTTTGCTGGTATCTATTCAAATCGGAAATTACCTGCATACACAGTCTCAGATGGTGGTCAAAAACTGTACAAAGAGGTAAGAATAGGACTTCTTAATATCACACAGCCCTGCTGCTCATCAGCGAGGCCTTTTCTGTTCTAATGCTTTTGTCATGTATATGAAAGTCATTATGTAGTTTAGAAAACAGAAGATGAAGTGAAAGAGGAGGATCCTGGACCTAGGATGCATTAATATTCCACCAGCATCAAAGATATTTCCCTGGAGGGGCTCCTCCAGGCCACACTGTTATTACAGTGCCTATCCATTATCTTGTGCTGTTCTTGGTATTAAGACAATAATGGAGAGAATAGGATTATGCGCAGATGATAGGAAATGTGAAGGCAATTCAGCAAGATAGGAAATGAATGGAGACATGATTCTTTCATCGAAGCCAGCGATGGTTTAGCATAGGGTAAGGGAGAAGATAAATGAAGCAGAATGAAATCTTTGCAGGTTAGCAGGGTTAAAATGAGTGTTTTCATATAATCCTATGAGTTTAACCTTTTTGATAGAAAATACCACGGCATCTTTCATTAAAATCTAGGTTGCTGTGCCCTAAGAGACGATCTGTTTTTGTTCTAAAAATGCCCCTTCTTGGAAAAGTGGTCCAGAGCTTACATAGTCAGAAGGTAGCCTTAAGGAGTCAGGTAACCTTTTAATTCACTCCCATCTCTGAGAATTCCAGGCTGCTATTTAAGAATCCATAGTGAAAAGAAAAGAAACCTTCCAACTCTCCTGACCCATGCCTTGCCAGACATGCCCAGCAATCAAGAGAGTAAAATCACCAGTGCTGCAGACAACGGCTCTGTTATGGAAAGCATTTCATCTGCTTTCTCAGAGTCTCCTCTTTTTTTGACACTAACCTTCCTGGTCTGCATGCATCCTCGGATACAGTCATCTGGACAGACAGAAAAGCAAAACCCCAGTTTTTTACAAAGGATCACTTCTATTGGATGCCCAAGGCTAGTGTGACTCAAAGGTTGGCATTTTGTGTTGCTGGTGAAGGAACAAGAAGGGTAGATTGTGTTATTTGCAGGCAGGACACTGGCACAAACAAAGGTCTCTGTTTATATAGAAAAAGAATATTTAATTAAATGAAAGTACACTCATCCGAAGACAGTATGACAGGGCCAGAGAGGGTGCATTCTGTGTTCACACACTCTGCTTACTCTTCAAACACTGCTTTTGATCCTGATTTAAATTGGATAGAAATTCAACCAAACTGAGATCAACAATATAATAACATCGTCTAACTCAGAGAGTTACCAAGGAAAATTGAAGAGAAAGCATTAGAGAAAATCAGGGTATAGATACACACTCTGTGTAAGCTTGTCTAAGAACGTGAAAGCTGTGGGTATCTAGGCTGCATAGGAAATGTAGATTAACATATCCTGCATAGCTCTAAACCGTTGCAAACACAACTTAGCTTTGCATTCAACTGCTCTAGACAGGACCGTGAACAAGTTTAAAAAAATATATGTGTGGGAGTGTATACACAGATAGGCACACACACACACACACACACACACACACACACACACACATACACACACACACACACACACATACTCAAAAATTTGCTAAATAAAAACCAAGCAAGATGAGCAGAAGGAAGAGATATGTGAATTTTTATCCAAAGCATGGACATGTTATCTCTATAGGAAAAAAGAAGCATAGATAAAGAGAATATGTAATCAAGGCCTTGGCCAGTGTTTAGTTTTTCCCCTCCCCCAGCCCTGTCTGAGTTCCTTGGTTCTCTCTTTCCTGCTTTAAAAATGGCTCCATACTGCTCTCTGCTGCTGGCTAGTCAATTTCTACTCAGAAAACTCGAGCAATTCCTGTATATCAGGGCTCAATCAGACTTTGTAGCTGGCCCAACTCCCTTCTCATTCAAAACAAGAAATGCTGGTGATTCCTCAGTTTGGAGCTGCCAAATCCAGAATCCTGGCATTCTCTCTCATTCTATATATTTTTTCAGATTCTCTGGAGTGTGGACGTTATGAAAACCTAATTCAGGCCACAGAAACCATTTATGTGTAGAAATACACCCTCTTAAGAAAATGATGTGCACTGTAGACTCTATATATCATGAAGTTGAGTGGGAGAAAAGAAGACATTTTGTAGCTAAAAGTGGAGATCAGCTCATAAAATTGTTTAATATTCATACCATAAAAACTTCAGTTTCCACTAAGTAAATTAATAAAATATCACATGCTAAAGAGACACAAGTGTAAAGTATATACCCAATTAATGCAGAAGATATTAGAATCAAATTCAACCAATTGAATATCAAGTAATATCTTAATTTAGGAAGAAAATTCTCCTCAGGAAAAATATCCTTCAAATGTTTAATTATTTAAAATATCTTTCCTTGAAAAGAAAAGATTTGGAAAGAATTATTATCTGCTTATTTATTTTAATCTAAGATACCTGAATGTTAGGATTTTTAATGCAATCCAAGTTATTTCATGAAATTAAAATCCAAGAACAAAAATGATTGTTTATTCTATAATAACCACATGGAAATAAATAACCGTGAAACACCTGCTGTTGGAAATTGCCATGTGTGGCATGTGACCCCCATGACTGAAACAGTGAGAACCTGACCAACACTTGACCCTATGTGACACAAAATAAAACACACTTTGCTTTATTACCTTGAGCTAACCTTCTAATCCTGATCACCAGAAACAGAAATGAAGAAAATGACAATAAAGAAAAAAAAATAAAAAGGAAATAATAAGTGTGTTTGATGTATGGTGTTTCCCGGGGATTTTGTCCTGAAATTCACAGTAATCTATTGGGAGGTAGTTATGTAGCCATCAGGAGGGAGTCCTGCTCAAAACATAGTTAGGATTTTAAGACTGACAGATGCACTTACATGAAGCAAAGGGGCTATGAGAAGGTGAATTTCTCACATATTCGGGCTCTCTGCAGTGCTCACAGGCACTCTGGAAAATGGTTAGACTAAGGAGGAAGGCCTGTGTTGGGATGGGGCAGGCAGATTGTTCCAGTTTGGGGTTGAAAGCTCCTAAGAATGGCAAACAGAGAACCTGAACTTTCTTATCAACTCTTCCAGAGGTGGGGCAGGATGGGAGCATGGATGAATTTGACATAAACAGCATCAGCCAGACAACCAGGAAGATGAAGCCACACCCTTTGTTGATAATGTTCTCACTTCCTATTTCCAACAGCTCTGATACATTTCTGAACCACAAGCAGAAACATTTATGAACCAAAATTGGGCAGGTAGCTTCCAAAAGGAAGAATAAGTTCACCATATTTCTAAGTGTCCAGGGCTTCATACAGATCTTATATATGTATGCATGTGTGTGTAATATATATACACACTTTAATTTGAAACTAGCTTACAAGGTAATAGCGTATGACAGATCCCCATTTTTGTAGGACAGAGAAAGAGTGAGACGAGAGAGGAGTCGATGTTGTTTTTAGGCACTGATTTTGCTCCATGGGCACACGTTGAAGAACCTGTTCTATTCCAGGTGAGGCTCATGAATTATGTACTGGTGCTGTCCTTAAGGAGTTTTCAGTCCTCATGAGGAGCACATCTGTAAATAAATAATGACGCCTTGGCAGTGTGAGAGAGGAAGACCAAGGAGAGCCCCACCAAAGTCCTCAGGGTGGAAGAATAGGTTTCTGATGTAGGATGTTCACTGTTGAAGGCAATGGTGTCAGGCAAATACAAAAACAGAGGGGATGAGAGGGGAGAAAAGAAGCATAGAAAAGTAAATAGGCCTAAATTGTCATTGTTACAGAAACTCCTTCCATCAGGCATTATTAGCAGAGAAAACCGAAAAAGAAAAACAACAACAACAACAAAAAAAACCTACATCAGGTCCAGCAAAAGTATTGTAATTCTTGTAAGAGAAGTTTGGTTATATTTAATGACTTATGAAGCCCTATTAGCTCACTTTGCTTTCCCCAACACCCCAAAGAACCCATATATTACAAGAAAAATACCCTCTCTGGCACAAAGAAAAAGAATTTCCTTTAAGTAGTCATAGGTATTCAAAGACTGAATTTATGTCACTTTGATATTCCTGTTTATGACAAATATAACTTCCCGTTTATATCAAAGCAAATTTTCCAATTTTAACAATTTGTGGTCATACGATCTACCACTACTCTGAGACAGTAGAAAACCTGCTTTTATGGCAAACTATTTTTTTATTGACCAATTGTCTATAACCTTTTGGTTCTCTTTTGATTTAATCAAGCATTTTTATACAAAAAAAATATACAAACAAACCCAAAACACAAAAAACAAACAAAAAACTAAAAAGGCTTTATTAGTGCAATTACAAGATTTGAGATCCCCAAGATACCCTCAGTCTACATTGTAATATTGTGTACATAGGTTTTTATTTTCTGGTTTCTCTTCTTTATCTAAATATATTTGACCTCCTCCCACCCTGTTTTTAAAAGCCATACATCATTTCTTAATACTCTTTATTTTTTTTTTTGTAACACTACTAATCTCCTGTCTCCATGCCACCTTTGAAGTCCCTCGTTTCCAGCTTGTTTTGTGCCCATATTTGAATTGATTCCTAACCCCACCCCATGTGGTGAGATCTAACCATCGAAAAGAAGCATTTTCCCCTTCTACCCAGTCAGCTTTTCTCCAGACATGTCAATGACTGATGACAAGGACTGCTGAGGGGGCACTGAATCAGCAGAACCACCAAGATGAATAAGCCATGGAAATGTCAAATGTGGAAAGCAGGAGAAGCTGAAACCATCACGCTTAAGACAATAGTAAAGCACATAGCTGATGGAAGCATAACTCCATTTCCTAAACACAAGCCACAAAGCCTTAATAGGAATGTATTACTTAGAATCATTAATTTCTTTTTTTTAAAATATTTATTTTTATTTTATGTGAATTGGCATTTTGCCTGTTTGTATAACTCTGTAAGGGTGTCAGATCTTGGAATTACAGACAGTTGTTAGCTGCCATGTGGTTGCTGGGAATTGAACTCAGGTCCTCCAGAAGAACAGTCATTGCTCTTAACCGCTGAGCCATCGCTCCAGCCCTGAATCATTAATTTCTAACACTATACTATAATGTGGAATGTCTTTCTGTATGCTATGACTATCATTAATAAAGGAACTGTCTTGGTCTATGTCAGGCATCTTAGAAATTGGTGGGAAAATCAGAGCATAGATAGGGAAAGGAGGGCAAAGTCAAAGGAAACATCATTCAGCCACTCAAAAATCAACACGTAAAAGGAACACAGGTAAGTCATGGTCCATGTGGCAAGACAGATTAATGGAAATGGGTTGAATTAAGTTGTAAGAGCTAGCTAGAAATATGCCTGAGCCATAGGCCAAAGAGTATGTAATTAATATAATAAGCATCTGGGTTATTTTGGGGGGTGGGTGGGCTGCAGGTGTGTCCAGACTGCAAGGCTGGTCTGATCCAGAAACCTAATATTATATTATTTTATAATACTGAAGTCTTATAAAATACCTTATGCCAGTATAAATATGGCAGCTAACATAATTAAAACTGTTTGAATACGGTATGCATCAATCTTATTTTAGCTCAAGACCCTCTTACATATGTTTGAACAGAATGTACAGAAAAATAGAATGTTGATTGAAGTGAGATCTTCATTTTATTCATGATAAATTAAATATAGTAGATTATATATAGGGAATAAATGGCAGAGAACTTCTTGTTTAACCATCTTTAGTTTAGACATAGAAATATTAAGAAAAAAAAACCTACTATGCTTCATGTAACGAGGTCACACAGCCCCTGCATGCAGGAAGGTTATAGAGGTACTATCAAAAAAGTTTTAATACACATGTGTAGTAAGAGGTTTCTGGCCCACACTTTCTGGCCTAGCCTCAAGATTAGACCCAGTCACAGCCTCACTGCCATTTAACATCAAATAAACACACAGAGGCTATATCATTTTATGCTGATTGACCTACAGTCCAGGCATATTGCTAGCTAGCTCTTGCTCTTAAACTAACCCATGATTCTTATCTTGTTCAGCCATGCGGCTTGTACCTTTTCTCAGCAGCATTTCAACTTTTTTCTCTGTGTTTCCTGGCATCTCTGCTCTGTTCTTGCTGTTCCCAGAGTTTTATTAGTCTGGTAGCCCCACCCACACTTCCTGTCTGCCCTCAGCCAATCAGTATTTTTATTAAACCGGTAGGTGGGACAATTATTTACAATGCAACAATATAATCCCACTACACATGAGATAAGCAATTTTGTTCTTTCATAATCTTGTACCAAAATGATCTATCTTACCATAGCCCAGAAAACAAAATAGCCTCCAACCACGGAATAAGATCTTTAAGCTTAGAGCCAAAATAAATCCACCCTCCTTTAAATTGGCATTGTAGGTATCTGTTAATAGTGACAGAAAGTGTGATTGATTCCTCTAATAAGGACATCAGGGAAAGCTCTAGGTCCATAAATGTCTTTAGAAATTGTGCTGGGTCCTGAAATTCATTGGAGATAATATATGTTCATTGAATAAAAGCATAACAATAGCATTGTTTTAAATATTTTAGGTACATAATTCAATGCAATATTACCATATGCCATACCAAGTTAAATTTTATTATTTCTATGTTAATTAAGGCTTGGTAGGGTTAATTGGTATGCATGAGTCAGAACGGGTAGTAAATAAAGGAACAAGAATAATAGATTGTTTGGTGACACTTCCTGTTAATGTCAACTTTGACAAAATATCATCTGGTTTAGAGTCAACTTAAACTTCCTTGTCTTAGCATTTAATCTTAGAATCTGGCTGTTAGAGTGATTAGTCCTGACATGTGGGTACTATCAAATTTGTCTGGCCATATCACACAATGGGAACAGAAGCATTATGCCCAACATTCAAGGAATATTGACAATCCTTGAACTACCAGGACAAGTAGACATGGTATCAGTGGGTAAATGACCTCAGGTTTGACATTTGCTTTTAATCAGACAAGTAACAGATTTGTCTCCCTAAAACAAGTTTTAAACATACATTTTCATTGGTTCTTCTGTGAACTTTTACCTATAACTTTTACCAGAAATATCATTTTAGCTTCTAAATTAGTTGGAAATGTGATACCCAAAGAAAATTTAACTGTGCATCTACAAAGCTTCAATGGCTTCTGATAACCAAGCAAAAGCAGATGTCTAAGAGATTTGATTGGGTGACAAGATTTGATGATTAATTATATCAATTTCACAACATCTAAAAACAAGGAAGGAAATGCCTTTGGGCATGTCTGTGAGGGCCTGAAGTAAAAAAACCCACCTCAAATGTGGGCAGTACCATTCTGTGGAATGGGTACCCAGAATGAATACAGAGAAGAATGCAGGCTTTGCCCACCCATTCTCCATCCTGTACTTCCAGTCTGTGAAGACAACATAAATACCATCTATTGTTCCTGCTGCCATACTCTGCTGCAGTCCTCTGAGGTTGTAAATCTCCCTTCCCTAAGTTGTATTTGTTATGGATTTTATTGCAGCAATGCACCAGGTAAACAAAAGATACAGTTTGTTAGAGATCAATAAACTGAAGAGAGCTTTATCCCTTCTCTCTCAGTCTGAGTGCTGAGATTAAATACATACACCTCCACATCTGGTGTAACTATTTGAAAATCAACTATACAGGTGTTCAAAATGCATTCTTCTAATACAAGCTAGTGGACATTTGAGTACTTTTTGTTGGGTTGCTCAGTGACCTTTCTTATACAGCCCAAGCTCCCTGCCCAAGAATGGTACCACCTACAGTGAGCAGGGTCCTCACACATTAACCAAGAAAATGTATTATAGACATGCCCACAGGCCAGTCTACTGGTGGTAATTTCTCAACTGAGATTCTATCTTCCTGAGTAACTCTAGTGTATGTCAAGTTTACCAAAACTAACCAACTCAGTCTTATTTATTAAAGAACATTTAAAATATGCAAATTGTGATTCCTTAAATATAAATATGATTGTGAGATGACAAGCATTTGAGATGATCTGTGCAAGTGCAGCAAGAATTACCAGTGAAAAATGAGGTTATCCACAATGCAATGTTTCAATTTTCTATTATCGATATCATCAAAAGCTTGGCCAATAGCTGCCTATAAGATTATAATAAAATATCTCAATGAGTATGAAAATAAAATGGAACTATAAATTTATGTATGCACTAGAGAAAAAGCTAAAATTCAGAAGTAGTGGGAGGACTGTATAAAAGAGTTCTGAGCACCAATTTTCCAGCTCTATCTCAGGCTTACAAAACAAGAAAGTTATTAAGCAAGAACTGCAAACAAGCCTTTCTGACTAATTTTCATCAATCACCATGGAAAAGGTGAAGCATAAATAATCCATAACTTCACATCTCATCAGATTCACGCAGCACTTCTGATACACGAGCTCAGCTAACTTTTGTGAACACCCATTCTTTGTTGTACACTGTCCTTTTCTGAAGATACATTTATTGTGAGTCTCTGGATATATGGGGTCAGTGTAGATGTTGTTATCCATGACTGAGTCAGCATCGGTCCATCAGAATCATCTTTGAATACTTTAAAATTCCACACTCCTAGCTCCTCCTCGGGACTGGCACTATTCATTTGAAATTCCCAAGGTCATCTGAAGTTAAAGTAGGTTTGGGATGTCACTGGATTGATTCACTTGGACTGTTCTTTACACAGATAAATGCTTGTCAAAGGGGACACACTTGCAGTTGTGAAGACTGCAATTCTAAACATCCAATGTTCAGTGGAAAAATATATAATTCACAATGGCTCCATTGTATATTGAAAAAATGCTAAGAGATTAGATTTTAGGTGTTCCTACCTCATACACAAAGAGGTTACTCTGTGAGTGTACTATGTTAATTTTTATGTTGTAAAAGTTATTTCACCATGTGTATATAAAATCCCAACAGAATTTTTTACAGCCCTTATGCTCAATTTCATTTGGAATAACAGGAAAGCCAGGATTGCCAAAACAATTCTGCTCAACAAAAGAACCTCAGGAGGCATCATCATCCCCAACTTCAAGTTATACTATAGAGCTGCAATAAGAAAAACAGCCTGGTACTGGCATAAAAACAGACTTGTGGATCAATGGAATCAAATTGAAGACCCACACACCTATGAACACCTAATTTTTGACAAAGAGGTCAAAAATATTCAATGGAAAAAAGTAGTATCTTCAACAAATGGTGTTGGCATAACTGGATGGTAGTATGTACAAAAATGCAAATAGATACAGTAAAATACAAATTTCTAAATAAATGTTAAAAAGATAAGATGTAAATCTCTATTTTGTGGTATCTTTCTCTTTTGAAGTATGTTTTAAAATGACAAAAAATCTTTAGCTATTTAGCAAGGCCCGTATATCTGAACACAGACAATACACATTTTCTAAAGAACATCAGATTCCCTTACCATTCAAGGCACAGTTTCCTGTATAGAGCAGAATCTGTAAGTTTCAAATCACAGGCTTATCTCTGTATAACATAACAGTGTTTTTCCTAAGGTTCCAAGAGTCTGTTTTCTTCCCATTCATGATTCTTAAAAACATGTGAATTATTAGGATGCTCAGAACAATCACATCTGGTGGCCCACAACATTTTGAAAAAATAAGTGATTGATATTATTCTCAATTATGTATGTATGTGTCCTGATGTAACATGGGTTTTTAATGTTAATTTGAATGTGCTTTGGCCAGAGTAAAAGGCATAATTTACTCAAATTGCTGCACTAGTTTTGATTTTTAAATATTCCGAGATTTAATATATAATTCATATGTAACCTTGGCTTGTATCCACAAATGTCAGAGCGGAATAGCTTTCAGTGAATGTCCACTGCAGATCTGATTTTACTCCTAGTGTAGGCAACTTGGACTTGACTTTGTGGTATCATATCTTACTGAGAGTGTAGCTGTAACCACCAAGGTTTTAGTTGAAACTTTTTTCCTTTGCTGTCTCAGACACACACACACACACACACACACACACACACACACACACACACACACACCACTGTTTATCATGTATTGATAATCTGATATAATTAATCAATAATACAAATTATTAAATGTATCTGTAAACAAATATATTGGTTTGATTCTAGAACTAAAAGAAAGAAAGGAAAGGAAATAATGAAATGTTATAAAGAAGGCATGCTGAAGTAAGAATAATGGTATAGAGTATACATTTGAATCAAATTACATCTTCAGCTTTAATTCATATTCTATGTATTGCATTACCAATGTGTCTTAAGGCCAATATTCTTACCAAAATATATTCTTAGATATGTAAAAAATATTTCTCAACATATTACTTTTATTTTCCAAATGTATTAAAATGTTAAACTTAATTCATTTTTTAATGTTAGGATAAAAAACTATCAGGCTTTTTCCTCTTTAGGACTAAACTACATACATTTGTTATTATTGTAATTACATGCAGGCAGCCTTGATATTTTATTTTATTTTATTTAAGTCTCAATCTTTCTTTATTAGGATTTTTTCTTTTTTAATCTGAATAAAGTCATATTTTTTATCCATGTATCTCCTTGCTCAAAGGTCCTTCTCCCTCCTGCCCCTCCCAGTCACTCTCTCTTCTCCCCATCACTTGATATTTTAATAGTGAATAATTATTGAAAATGAATAAGTTACAATTCTTCTTGAAATTTAGATTTACATGCATTATGAAAAACTTTGAAAAAATATGCACACATAATGAATTGGTGTAAACATATGTGGTTAATACTGTGGGTTAAAAGTGAATGTAGACAAAGTTAAAGAGAATATGGGTTAGCCTTGTGGAAACTAAAAATTGACATATGGTGGTCAGAGACCTGGAAAGATGGCCCAAGAATTCAATGCACTTAATGCTCTCCTAGAGGGCCAAAGTTCCCTTCCCAGCACCCATATAGCAACTCAAAACCACCTGTAACTCCAATGTGTATGTATGTGTGTGTGAGTTTGTGTGTGTATAAACAAGACATCCATATACATAAACTATACATAAACTAAGTAACAAATAAATCTCCTTTGAAGTTAATGATCAAGTAAATTTAACTAATCAAGTAAGAGCTTGAAATGGGTTTGGATATACTTTATACAATTATTGAAGAGAAAATCTTGGAGAAAACCTTTCTAGGCAGAGCCATGGTCAACAGCAAAGGGAAGACTGGGTTTAGGCTCAGTAGCAGTAGATGTAGGAATATTTTAACCTGTTTTTTTTCCCTCAATTATGTTAGATCCTGGTTAAGGAGTTGATCAGTCTTAACATGTGTTTTCAGCTTGACTATACTTTCTAGCCTGTCCTCTAAGGCAATCAAATTAGCAGTGTTTGCAATCATCGCTGTTGCACTGCTAGGCTTGCACATGACTGCCTCCTTACAAAAGATTGGTAGATAGCCCTGCCCTATGATCTTGTCTACACAACACAGTCCTAGTAGTTGCCACTGGGCTGGTCGAATAGTCTAGAATTACCCTGGGATTTCTCTGTAGGTGACCAAGTTAAAGGCAAATGAACATATGAGGGAATGCTTATGGGGTTCTAAATGTCTACATTTTAAAAGTTTCCAGGTGCCTTGGGAAAGCAAGTCTCATAGAGGAAAAGACTTAAAAAATTGAGCCAACCTCTAAATATTCTAGTTTCCTCTGTTTGAATTCTCAGTGTGCAATAGGAGTACCACTAGAAGGTCTTGCCCCAGAAGTCATGAAAGGTTTTATCTATGTGCTTAAAAATACAAAGAGACCTTTCATTTTTGTGTATTTGCATACCATGCATACCATGGGTCTCTAGAAACAGCACACTGGTTTAATATGTAAAACTCTGTATTGCAGTTTAGAGTTATCAAATATATTTTCAGAAAAACATTTATGAAATTGGGAAACAGGCCTATCACCAAAACAATGTTTTTATTCATCCCTCTTCTGGTCAAGTATCTATTCTGACAGTTTTCCTCTCCTTTTTCCCCATATCACTTTCTGCTTGGGCTGTGGAATCTAGAGTTTGAGACTGGATATCTGCAGACTTATTTATAGTTGCTACTGCATCATAATTTTACTCCCTAATCTCAAACACATCATGTAGCTTCTTTGAACCTTAGTTCCCTCCAATCTGTAATAGAGATGTTAATAACTACTTCAACAAATTGTTCTGAGTATTGCATAAGAATTACAGGGAAGTGCTTTGAGCACGGTTAAGTCTGCAAGAGAAAGTAACTAGTTTATGTAAGACATATGAGTTCAGGATAACACAATGGGAGAGTGGATTTTTTTTAAGCTCCCTGGAAAATAATTGAATCTAATCATAAAATGGCATTATTCATTGCAGTTAGATAGTGATCTTGCTCCTAAGAGCTGTGCCGTTTTTTGTGGAGAACAAAGACACAATGAAGACAGGCAGTCACAAACAGGGTAGCCATAAACAAGTACTATTAGTGAAATAGAACACAGAATGGGAGCCCCTGGGATTTAGTTCTGGCTGCAACATGGCTGCTGTAGAAAACTCTGCATTCATTTCCCTCCCTTCCCCCAAGCTTCTCCTTCTTCATTCTCAGCTCATTGTTTATGTCTGCAAATAGGAATCATAGTAGAATAGTTTTTGGTGAAGAACTTCTCCAGTTTGGCATCAGTGTTGAAAAATCAGGAAGGAAAATGTCATTAAGTAATAGACCTATCACCATTACCCTTTGAAAATCCCCGTGGATTTATTTAAAACAATCCTTTGGTTTTCACCCGCACAGGAAGCTTTCTAGTGGGGGTTTTGCTTCATCTGTCTGGCAAGGCTTGCAAAAGCTCACAGGTATTTTCGCATCTCAGAGCCAGACAGGTGCAAATCTCTCCTCATGATAAAATGAATGAAGTGTCCGTAAAGGTACTGGTTTCCATCTGTTGAAACTACCGAGTGTGAGACAGAGAATCATCTATTGTTGAATTTACAGGATCTTTTGTTTTTATCTGCCTTTCTATATTTCTTCAAATATAGCTTCTACAGTGAAGATTCGAGGGTGGGGGAGTAGAAAACTGAAGGCAGACTAGGCTGGCTTCGAGTAAGAAAAAGATGATGGATCAGGGCATATCCAAACCAGAAGGATAAATCTTGAACTACATCTTATAGGAAAGTTACCCTTACAATGAGAATGAGTTGATAAAATTCCAGGCTCTCTGGCTGGGGGTGGGCAGCAGAGCTTACAGAAAGCAATGGCTCTTTCACCTCGAGAATTACAAGTCCTGAGGCTCTCAGGTTAAAAACTAATGAGTGATTCAGGTGAGATGCATGATTACATCCTCCAAGCTTCGAATTGAGGGCAGTTTTTATTAAATCACCAACAAGATTATTGCCCATCCCCAAGCAAAAGAATAGAGAAGTGGAGTGCTGGTCCCCAAAGGAGCACAAAACCAATATAGTAACTCTTTTGGTCAGCATAGACTGTGATTGTCTACTTTCTCAAAATGTATTAGTACTGTATTAGTATTTTAGAAACCCCTAGTGTAACGTGAATATTCTTTCATTAAAAACAAAAAGCCCTTACAAAACTACTAGACCTGGATGTGTCATATTACTTAGAGTATCTCAACAACTTTTGAATAAAAAAGAAATTTCTTTCTTCTGACTACAAAGCTCTCTCAATTTTCATTTTATAAGACATTTTATATATATTATATATCTGTATTTGTTATATTTACATATGTACACAGAAAAACAATCAAAGTGTGACAATGATTTTGAGAGGACAAAAGAATACATTTAGCATGGGTAATGGCTCCAGAGAATCTAATCCAGGGATGAGCTACAGGACAATTACTAGCAGTATCTACTATCTGGCAGATGTTTAGATAGATGCAGACCCAGTGATTCAGAATTGAAGTTCTGAGCCCTAATTTGTGCCTAGGCAGAGCAGAAGAACATTTTTTGACAGTAGAACTGAGGTTTTTTTATTCAAGAAAGTTTGTGACCACTGTTCTAGTGTACTTGGGGGTCTAACTGTAGCTCTGATTAATAGAAAATCAGTGTTTATTTGTTAAGCCTTGTATTAATAATGAAAGATGACAAATGAGGTAGTCTGGTACAGAATTCAGGCTTCTTCCATAAAAGATGAATGACAGAGCTGGGAAAAGAGTGTGTGCTACGGAATTGTGCACTTGTACTTGTAAATATTCGTCATTCCTGTTGGTTTAATAAAATGATGATTGGCCAGAAGACAGACAGGAAGTATGGGCAGGACTACCAGACTGTTACTACTCTGAGAAGTAGAAACAGATTCCAGCAGATGCAGAGGAAAATAGATGAGGATGCTGCACTGAGGAAAATTACCAAGCCATGTGGCTAAACAAGATAAGAAACATGGGCTAGTTTATGAGTAAGTGCTAGCAAATAATAAGCTTGAGCCATAGGCCAAACAGCTTGTCATTATTATAAGCCTCTGTATGTTTAAGCCAGGCCAGACAGAGAAACTTCTGACTACCAAGTGGGTGTGCCTTGAGCATGCACAGAACTATTATTAAGCCTGTCTGATCTAGCCAGTCCATATTCAGTGATCACCACATGAGGGGGGGCAGGAGAGGCAGTTATATGGCCTGTCATAATTTCATATCCATTGTGCTGTTCTGAAAATATAATTCCCCTGAATCATAATAATGAGCTCTACAATTGATCATGACCCTATGTCTTGCAATTATTAAGTATCTCCTATAAGCAAAACTTGTTGGAGAAAATTTTTAGTATTATCTCTATTAAAAAAATCAGTATTTTTCTTTTGTGAAATTCATGAGCAAATCTGATTCTGGTGTTGGGTACATAGGAGGCATAAGAGAATCACTTTGAATGTGTTTTGACAGAAAAGGCAACTGCAATTACATGAACATAATTTTCAACAATTACAAGGGTTTATTGTTATTATTTTACTGTTGTTTGTTTTGAGAAATTGTTTTATAATGTAACCAAAGCTTTTTTTTAAATTTACTGTGTAGTGTACCTGGCCTTGAACTCACTAAATAGTGTGGCTGGCTTCAGACTTGCTGTAAACACCAAGCTTAGGTAAGCCTCTCAGATGCTATGATAGCATGTATATGCCATCAAATCAGACTGATTATCTATGAGTTTTCTAACCTGTTCATTTTATTGTTGATTTTGGTAATATATTGTATATTTTATAAAATAAGTCTAGAATATCAGAAAACAGAATGATCCACAGTCAAGCTATGAAAGTTAGGGAATGGTAACCCATGCCTTTAATTCCGTCAATTTTGAGAGACAGACTTCTGGATTTCTGTGAGTTCAAGACCTAACAGGCAGGAACTCAGGGAAGAGGAAGTGGAAAAACAGATGCCAGCAGATGCAGAGGAAAGAAAATGAGAATGCTGCATTGAGAAAAGGTACCAAGCCACATGGCTAAAGAAGATAAGAATCATGGGTTAATTTAAGAGGAAGAGTTAGCAAATAATATTCCTGAACCATAGGTCAAACAGCTTGTAATTAATATAAGCCTTGGTGTGTTTATATATATCACCAAGGTTGATAATAACAAATAATATGCACACATATATATACACACATGCATACATATATACATAAACATATTAACCTCTGTATTGATGATGACTGCATAATCTATTTCCAAATACACTCAACTATAAGATCTTGGGAGTAAAATAGCAGGTTTGAAAACACCACTCTTCTGGCAAAAGGTAATCAATGATATTTTGACATTTGGTTCTCTATCATATATATGTGTGTGTATACATATACATGACAGAGAACCAAATGTCAAAATATATATAGTGTGTGTATGCGTATGTACATATACACATACATATATTACAAAATCAGTAAAACATCTATATGTCACTTTTAGTCTCAAGAATTTTACTCAATATTAATTCATGGGAAATTACTCAATAACTATAACTTTATTAAGAGAAAAATGAAGAAATGGGGTTATTCACAGCATGCAGACACAGTAAATGTTACTTGTGAATAAGACTAGGGATTCTGAGATACAATCAGGAAATGAGTCACAGGTGGCTGGCTAGTGTGGACAATGTTACACAGCATTTTAATTGTGCCGGGTCTATTAATTATTCCTGCCATTTTGTCTATTATTCCAAGTTGCAGGACAGCAGAAATTAAAAGGCAAACTGCTTAAAGAAGTAGATACTGTCCCCTTGCTCTTTGATGCCATCTGTGCCATCAATAAAGCAGATGTTTAAAATGGCAACTATTCTGGTTGCAAGCAGCCAGGACTCTTACTCCAACAGAGCCCTTTAGAGAATGCTCTGGACATCACTTCTTTCTGTTCTTTTACCTGCCACAAATTCCACAAATCCTGGTTTCTACATTAAAGTTGACTATGGGAATCAGAGGAATAAATCAGGCTTTAAATTCAAGAAGCCAGAGCCAAACTTAAGAGGAAAATGGTTTTGTGTTTCCTGTCCACTTCGTACTGCAGAAGGAGACATATGCAGGGTTTCCTGCAGCTCAGTCTATCACTTCACTGGAGACAAGGATATTGATAATTACACAAAATTTAGTTTCCTTGCAACCTGTGCCTGGTGCATATAGCCACTGGACTGTGAGATGGTAGCAATACAATCCCATGAGCATCCTGATAAGAGATATGTCTTTCCACTTCCTCTGTGTATGTATTCAAATGCATTAGAGTGGGAGGGAGAACCCAAGTTCTAGAGATTTATGTTGAAGTACTTTCCACTGATATTGGATGGGAGTTAGAAACATTTTTCTTTAAAGCTAGAGAAATCTAGAGAAATAAAATGATGAGACAATCAGATGCTGCCTTGTAGAATAAGTCTATCTTCTCTCAATACACCTATCCATTTCAAACTAATTCTAAAGGCATGAATTAAAAAATCTACTAACATAAGGAAAATGGCTCCTTTTTCTCTCCAGGTAAATGTCCTTAGTGTCAAAACTGACAATATTAATTCCACCTCTAGAAGCTACATGGGAGAAGAAGGGAATCTTTTGGCAAGTAGTCTTGTTTCCTACATGTATGTGTTCATGAAACAGACACATACTAAATACAAAGTGATAAAATTTTAAAGGCATTGTCATCAGCATAATATACTGCATATCAAGGACATGTGGCTTCATCCTCAATGTCATTCCTTTTGGAATCTTGAACTTGAGAACACGAAGTTCTCTTAAGATCTAGAAATTCTATTGCTCATCAATTGGAAAATTTTATATGCGCACATATATGTAGTCATTTCTTTATACATGTGTGCATATATGTATGCTAAATAAAGTTAGATATATTAATAAAGCCAACTATGAATTTTTGGGACTTTAAAATTGAGATTTTAAGTAAATTTACTTCTATTCTTTTGACATTAAAACATGACCTCACAGCTAGGCCTGCTGGAAGGCCTTAATTGAGATGAGGCTGTTTCTAGAGTTTTGGTTATAAAATTTTACTCACATTGTGTAAATATTCATATATTTTCCTCAGAGGTATTAATACATCTAGAAAGCAGTGATACCTCAGAACCTGTTGAAGATGTTATATAACATGTGACATTTTGTGATATGTTTTAAAAAAAAACCCAACTTCTAGATTCTTCCATCTAGGATACATGTCAACAAATGGTAAAGAACTTATATTGTAGGTAAGTAGTTTCCATAAAAAGAAACTAGACATATTCAAGACAATGCATTATTTCCCACAAAGTCTACCTATCAACAGTCTATATGTAACAAGGGGATTTTGAACTTGCCTGTGTTTTTACTATAATCACAAAGTTATTTTCCATGTGTGCTAAATCAACAGCACACTTTAAAAGATGTTATGTTGGGCAAAGCCCAGTTGATATGTAATCTATATAAATTACTAATTATAAGACATAGTCATCAGAATCTCTTAACCATTCATTTCTAAAACTTGAGAGATATAAACTCTTCTTAAAACATCAGCTTTTTGAATGTTAACCTGTAAAGGTCATCGTTTGGACACACGCATCACTGTGATGAAATATTTTAATAGACTTAGTCATACCCAACCCACCATATTTACCTCTTGGAGCCCAGTGCACTTACATTTTAGCTCAAAATATTCCTGCATAGGCATATGTGCTATGCACACTTTGCTGGTGTATCTAAGGCTGGCTACATAAGGGAACTAAGGCTTTTCCTTAGGGAAATTCAGTAAAATTATCTTCCATTACATTTCTCAAATACTACTCATTAAAAGCTGAAATAAACTTTGATGCTCATGGTTAACAATGCAGAAAGGAGTTGCCACCCTGCAGCTCAGCTCAATTTCAGAAAGCAGACAGGATTTCCAGATGACTTGGCATTTGATTTGATTTTCACCCACAATTACTACCCCAGACATCTTCCTCTCCTGGCTCATTTTTCTGGTATCTTTAAACTTTGTTGTTTTAATACTCCATTTTCTGAATCAATGCGTCTTTTGAAAACATGGCTCAGTCACTTACCACTGGTGAAATCTAGTTGTATTTGCCATTTCATTTCTGATAGACTTTCAGAATTTATAGCCATGTATACTGAAACAGAGGAAGGAAAGAAAGAATAAAGACCACTCCTCCCCTGCATTCCCCACCCTCTTTCCTGCTGTTGAATTCATTGATTTGATTTCTCCAGGAGCTAGGAAACTTTCAGGCATGCCAGATGAGAATTTTAAAAATGAAGCTCTCATTTAGGACTCACACAGTGGTGATACACATGCAGAGCCTCAATTTAAAACATTATTGCATACCATCTTTCTCCTTTTATAATAATCCATTAAACGCGTTCAAGTATGGAGAAGGAATAGCAACCTGTAGCTCCAAATGGAACCCAGATGACCTATAAAGCACACGCCAACTCCCTGCCTGAGTTGTTAGTGCTCTCATCTCTAATAGATGGTGTTGTTATTTTACCATCCAGACAACTGCACACATCAATTATACATTCTCCAATATCATGAATCACTTTTTGAAGGCAACCTGTCTTTTGGTTGTTATGTGTGCCATTTTTCTCTTTAACCTCTGAAAATCTTTGGTTTATACATGTGTATTGCAAGAAATGATGTCCTTGTTCTAAATCTACTAATCGGTAACTGGACAAGACTTTGTGATAACATTTAATGTTTAGTCTCTCAAGAACAGGCTATACTAATATTGTTCAGTAATTGTCTATGGCAACAATAGCAGCACTCAAGAGTATAATGGATGTAGGATAATTTTCAAAGTAAAATACCCTTTTTATTATGTGTAATTTCTGAGTTGACTCTCTCCTTCCCTCCCTCCCTCCCTCTCTCTCTCTCTCTCTCTCTCTCTCTCTCTCTCTCTCTCTCTCTCTCTCTCTCTCTTGCTCTCTTTCAAACACACATACCTACACATTCCTTCCTAACACACACTCATACATATTCATTCAGCCACTCTGGAATGCAGTATGGCAGTTTCTCAGAAAACCGGGAATCAGTCTTCCCAAGGATCCAGCAATACCACTTTTAGGCTTATACCCTAAAGGCACACATTCGCACTCCAAAAGCATTAGCTCAACTATCTTTATAGCAGCATTATTCATAATAGAAAGAACCTGGAAATAACCTAGATGCCTTTCAACTGAAAATGAATTAACAAGCTGTGGTACATCTACACAATGGAGTACTAATCAGCAGTAAGAAAAAATGATATCCTAAAATTAGCAGGCAAATGGATGAAATTGGAGAATATCCTCCTGAGTGAGGTATCACAAGCCCAGAAAGATAAGTATGGGATGTATTCACTCATTATTTTATATATAGTTGTGTGTGTGTGCCTGCCAAAGTTGATAATTAAAATAATCAGAGTCTTCTAAACAGCATACACTTAAGGAAAAAATTATAAAAGTCATTTTTTTTTTGTTTTTGAAAGTGTCCCAAAACGTGTCTTCAATGGCATCATACACTGAAACATTTTATTTCCATTTGTAGTATAATTACCCCAAATTCTGAATGATTCTGTTAGGTTAAATAGAGAGTATTTTTAATAATATCCAGAGAAAGAAAATTTTATAATGAAAGGGTGATGTGGACCCAAGAAGACTAGAACATGAAACAACAGTTCTTTACTATGCACCTCCTCAAAAAGATTTAGAGCCACATTAGAGGTTCTGAAATATGTCAATTTTCTGTCTTATTTCCTCTACTTTTCCATTTGTAACCTCTACTCTATGGATTCTGTGAAAGTTTCTTCCTCAGGCTGGCAAGTGCCCTAGTGATTAAAGAACTTGCTGTACATGAGTGGGAACCTGTGTTCAAATTCCTAGAAACAATGAAAAGCTCCATTTGGCAACACGCATCTATAATCCTGGTTTCAGGAACTAGCAGAATAATTTCTGGTGAACAAGTCTAGCATAAAAAATGGGGTACAAGAGAATCTGTAACCAGCAAGCTAGAAAGCAAGGAACAACACCTGAGGTCCCCAACCTGACCTCCACAAGTGCTTTGGCACGTGGTCACCCACACTCACACAAACATGAACACATGTATGCATACACACTATACACAAACAAAGATTATTAAAGTAAAAATAAAACAAATTTTTCCTCTACTGTAGGACTCTCTAATTATTTTCTAAACAATATTATTGTCTAACTCTTCTGACTTCCTCTGGACTACTGTTTTTCTGGAGATCACAGAAAGATTACAAACTCATTGAAACTGAACATCTCTACATTGAATCACCTAGGGGTCAGGGAAGAAGTCAAGAAAGAAATCAAAGACTTTCTAGAACTTAATGAAAATGAATCCACAACATACCTAAACTTATGAGACATAATGAAAGCAGTCTTAAGAGGAAAATTCATAGTACTAGATGCCTATATAAAAAAAAAAAAAAAAAAAGAGAAAGCTCACATAAGAGACCTAACAGCTCAGCTGAAGGCTTTAGAACAATAAGAAGCAAACTCACGTACAAGGAGTAGACGGGAAGAAATAATCAAACTTAGAGCTGAAATCAGTACAATAGAAACAAAGAGAACAATAGAAAAAAATCAATGAATCAAAAAGTTGTTTCTTTGAGAAAGTCAACAAGATAGACAAACCTTTATCTAAACTAACCAAAGGACAGAGAGAGAGAGAGAGAGAGAGAGAGAGAGAGAGAGAGAGAGAGAGAGAGAGAGAGAGAGAGAGAGATACAGAGAGAGAGAGAGACAGAAAGAGAGAGAGAATTCAAATTACCAGAATCAGAAATGAAATGGGGAATAAAACAACAGACCCCCACCCAAGAAATTCAGAGAATTATCAGGTACTTTGAAAATCAATACTTTTAAAATCAATGCTCTACTAAAATGGAAAACCCAAAAGAAATGGACAGCTTTCTGGACAAGTGCCAATCACCAAAATTAAATAAAGAACAGATTAAAGACCTAAACAGACCTATAACACCAAGGGAAATTGAAGCTGTTATTAAATCTCCCAAATAAAAAAAGCCCAGGTCCACATGGTTGTACTGCACACATTCTACCAGACATTCAAAGAAGAAATAATTCCAATACTCAACAAACTGTTCCATACCGTGGAAACTGAAGGAATGCTTCCAATCTCTTTTTATGAGTCCACAATCACCCTGGTACCCAAGCCACTCAAAGAGGCAACAAAGAAAGAGAATTACATACCAATCTCCCTCATGAACATGGATGTAAAAATACTCAACAAAATTCTGGCAAACCAATTACAACAACATATAAAAAAAAGTTGTTCATCAAGATCAAATAGGCTTCATCCCAGAAATGCTGGGATGAAATACAAAAAATCCATAAATGTCATCCATCATATAAACAAATTGAAGGAAAAAAAAAACCATGATCATCTCCTTAGATGCTTGAAAAAGCCTTTGACAAAGTCCAACACTCCTTCATGATAAAAGTCCTGGAGAGATCAGGAATACAGGGAAAATTCCTAAGTATGATAAAGGCGATTTCCAAGAAGCCAATGGCCAACATTAAACTAAATGGAGAGAAACTCAAAACAATCCCACTAAAATCAGGAACTAGACAAGGCTGTCCTCTCTCCCCTTCTATATTCAACCTAGTTCTCAAAGTTTTAGCTAAAGCTACAAGAGAATGAAAAGAGGTTAAAGGGATACAAATTGGAAAAGAAGAAGTGAAACTATCTCTATTTGCACATGATATGATTGTATACCTAAGTGACCCACAAAATACTACCAGGAAACTTCTATAGCTGATAAACTCCTTCAGCAAGGTAGCAGGACACAAGATTAACTCAAAAAAAAAAAAAAAACCAAAACAAAAAACAGTAGCCCTCCTATACACTAAAGGTAAACAGGCTGAAAAAGAAATAAGGGAAACATGACCTTTTATAATAGCTGCAAATGGCATTAAATACCTTGGTGTAACTATAATAAAAGAAGTAACAGATCAGTTTGACAAAAACTTAAAATCACCGAAGAAAGAAATTGAAGAGGATACCAGAAAATGGAGAGACCTCCTCTGCTCCTGCATAGGTAGAATCAACATAGTAAAAATGTCAATCTTAACAAAAGCAATCTAAGATTCAATGCACTTCCCATCAAAATTCCAACACAGTTTTTTACAGACCTTGAGAGAACAATACTCAATTTCATTTAGAATAACAGGAAAGCCAGGATCACCAAAATAATTTTGCTCAACAAAGGAACCTCAGGAGGCATCACCAACTCTAACTTCAAGTTATACTATAGAGCTATAGTATTAAAACAGCCTGGTACTGGCATAAAAACATACTTGTGGATCAATAGAACTGAACTGAAGATCCAGACATAAACCCACACACCTATGAATACCTGATTTTCAACAAAGATGTCAAAAATATTCAATGGATAAAAGATAGTATCTTCAACAAATTGTGTTCGCATACCTGGATGGCAGTATGTAGAAAAATGAAAATAGATTCAAGCCTATCACCCTGCACAAAACTCAAATCCAAGTGGATCAAAGACCTCAACATAAAACTATCTACGCTGAATTTGACAGAAAAGAAAGTGGGAAATACCCTCCAATGCACTGGCATAGGTGATCACTTCCTAAATATAACACCAGTAGCACAGACACTAAGAACAACAATCAATAAGTGGGATCTCCTGAAACTGAAAAGTTTCTGTAAGGCAAAGGGCACAGTCATTAAAACAAATGACAGCCTCCAGAATGGGAAAAGATTTTCACCAACCCTTCAAGTGACAGAGGACTGATCTCTAAAACATATAGAGAACTCAAGAAACTAGAGCCCCTAACTCTGAATAATCCAATCAAAAATGAGGTTCAGAACTAAAAAGGGAATTCTCAGCAGAAGAACTACAAATGGCTGAAAGGCACCTGAAAAAATGCTCAACATCTTTAGCCATCAGAGAAATGCCAATCAAAACAACTTTGAGATACCATCTTACACTGGTCAGAATGACTAAGATAAAAGTCACAGATGACAGCCTATGCTGGAGAGGATTTGAAGCTAGGGAATACTCCTTCATTGTTGGTGGGAGTGTAAACTTGTTCAGCCACTCTGGAATGCTGTATGGAGTTTTCTCAGAAAACTGGAATTCACTCTCCCCAACATCCAGCCATACCACTATTGGGCATATACCCTAAAGTCACACATTCATATCCCAAAAGCATTAGCTCAGCTATGTTCACAGAAGCATTATTCATAATAGTAAGAACCTGGAAACAACCTAGATGCCCCTCAACTGAAGAATGGATTAACAAACTGTGGTACATCTACACAATGGAGTACTACTCAGCAGTAAGAAAAAATGATATGCTAAAGTTTGCCAACAAATGGATGAATTTGGAGAATATCCTCCTGAGTGAGGTCTCACAAACCTAGAAAGATAAATAGAGGATGGACTCATTCATTAGTGGATTTTAAATAAAAGCATTTCTTTTCATTAAAAGATGATGGGTGAATAAAGCGATTTAAAACACACATATATACAAAACAAAACAAAACTTCTGGTTTTTCTGTAGAAGGATTGCTTAGTAGAAATTTGTGGTGGTCATAGTACATTCGTGGGCATTAGCTGTGACCTACTATGCTTTCTTCATCTGTAGCTGAGCCTAACCTGGCTTGAGAAGCTTTAGATTTTATTTTTTTAATTTTTTTCATGGTCTCTTTTGTGTTTTTTTCATGATGGAAAACATTTAATTGGGTGGCTTACAGATTAGGAAGTTTACTATAGTAACATAAGGCTAAGACATGGGAGCATTCATACAGACAGTGCTGAAGAGGGAGCTGAGCAGAGATAAGTAGTTATATGTTCATTTTTCAGACAACACGAAGTGGTATGAGACATTGGGCATGGTTTGAGCACATGTGACCTCAAAGTCTATCTCCATTGCGACACACTTCATGCAGCAAATCCACACCTCAAAATAATGCCCCTCTCTAGGAACACATGGAGACCAGTTATATTTAAAATACCACATTCCCCTCCCTGGACCCCATAAGCTTGTGACAATATCATAATGAAAAATGCATTTAGTACAACATTAAAAGCCCCCATAGTCTATCACAGTCTCAACTATGATTTAGAGCTCAAAGTCTCTAAATCTCATGAATATAAAAATTGTAATCTCCTATAAACGAAAAACCATGTCTCCAAGATGTTGGGAATGACAGAGCCATGGATATGGACTACAAAGCTGAAAGAACTAGATACCTAAAGAACAATTTGACATCAGACAAGGAGATGCCAAATTTGGAGTTTGCTAACCTGTTATTCAGTCTCATTTTGGTCCAGGATTTTCTCACTATGTTTTTCCTTCCTTATGTTTTAGACAGTAATGTGTATTCTGTGCCATTAGATTTTAGAGAAAAGAGAATTTTTATTACTGTATAGGTTTTTTTGTTATGTATTCTGAATGTTTTGCTTTTTATACAATGTTTGATATTGATTTTCAAAAAGCAATAAAAAATTAAAAAAAATAAAAGCTGAAAGCTTCATAAATCCATAAAAAGTATACAACATACTTGTTAATGAATATTTCTGTTAATGAAACATATGCACATATATGTGTGATATATATGTGTATATATATATATATATTCAAGTTTCAAATGAAAGGAAATCATGATATTTGGAACAACATGGATGAACTTGATAATCATTGTCACCATTCTAAGCACTGCCCCTGAGTTTTATTTTAGGTACTTCATGTGCATAGGATGCTATGGAATGTCATAAGAACTAGAAACTCTTTTCAGGCATAGGGTTATTTTCTAAACACATAACATTATTGTTAGAGAGTAAATCAAAGACTGAGTGTAGTAATGCTCCCTCATGTGACTGCTACTTTTATGGAAGTCTTCTATTGTTCTTTCCTCTTAGTTTCTTCATTTTCTATTCTATAGTGCCCATTCTTTAACCATTTTCCATAGCATTAAACACTTTATGTTTGGAAAATGGTTTTTTAGCTTCTATGATGACTAAACACACTGTTTTTTAATGTAATTAGATCAAATTGGACAGCAATAATCATGCCTTCCTTCCATTTTCTATCCTTTTATTTCATCTTTCCTCCATACTTTATCATTCTTAACTTCTTACATTCTCTCTATTCTGTTCTCTTATTACTATATCTTTTCTCTCCTCTTTTCTCTATTTTCCTTGATTTTATAATTTCTCATTTTCTTTCACATGCTATTTTATCTCTCCTATTTCTATTACTTCCTTTATTCTAACCACCTCACTCTTTTATTGTTTTTATAATGTTATTTTCTTCTATTTATTTCATTTTACTTTTAGTATTTTCTTTTCATTGTCTATTTTTTGACTTTCTTTAGTTTTAAGTAAAGCCTAAAGCACATATGTCTAAAACAAAGCAATAAAACTAAATAATTTAAATTTCTATGTCTTGAAATCTTCAGCACTTCTAACTCTAAATGCATGCTTTACATAATTTTCCCTTAGAATTTAAAAAGAGAAAAGGACAAACTGACTTTTACTTCCTCTATTGTTCAATTATTGCTATTGTTTTTACCAAGTTCCAAACAACTTTTCTAAATTTAACCTTTTGGGAAAAAATGCAGCCTCTTTTAATATAATTAGTTATGGTGACCTGTTATATGTTCTCTCTGAATTATCAGTGCTCTGTGGAAAGGATATGTAGTCTATTCATATTTGTCTCCACTGTAACACTCTTCCCAGTACGTGGAATCAAATGAGAACTTAAGAATGTCTATAAAATTGGACCGTGAAATATTCCAGACTTGCATAAGAACTTGGCCAAAATAAGCACTACCTCTGTGGGCATGGGGAGATCCCAGAGCCATGTGGATAGTAGAGCTGACAGTCAAGCACTGCAGTCCATATCATATCAATACAACTCTGTAATATTACAGATTAGTCTGTAATCTCCTTTCACTAAGTGGGTCCTAGTGATGAAACTCCAGTCATCAGGCGTGGTGCTAAAAACCCTTAACCAACAAGCCATTCTCACTGGTCCTGTGTTTGCAAATTTCTTATCCTATGTATACTTGTTCCCTGTGTTGTCTTATCTATTGATTCCTCCGGGAGTTATTTCTAATGTTTGCTTTTCCGCAGGCCTATATTTCTATAACGTATGTCAACACCCTGCATTATTCTGAATGTTTCTGTGAATGATCTTGATTTTTAGGTTACAGCAATGACTTCTTCATCTTTATATATTCAACTCTGCCTTGTGCCAGCAGTAGGTGAATGTACAGTAAGGTTTCATGCAAAACTAATTAATTCATCACTGTTTCAGCTATCTTAGGGCTTGTGACTCTAGGTCAGTCACTTGTTTGGGAACAGAACTTTTACATCTGCAAAACAAAGATTTCATTGAGTCTAGAGATGCAATAAAAATGAGCTAAAATAAAGTGTATGAAAGTAATGATATTATTATATACATTATAAACTGTTATTAATATTCATATGAATCATTAATTTTTAAGTCAATGAAGGCACTCCGGTTTCATTGCTAGCCATAATAATGCTTTTGGTATTCTTCCATCTATAAACAGTCAACACTCAACACTAGAATCAGAAGTAAATTAGAGGCTTTTTCTCATATCTCCATATCTGTTTATTTTATTCTCCAGCTCATTTCTCTATGCTATTATTGTGGATAATTAAAAACTAGCACACAGATTTACACTTCTGCAAGGAGAAAGAAGTAACAGACAAAGAAAGTAAGACTGATCTTAAGAGAAATAAACAGTGAGCTCCAACTTTGCAATAACTGCCTGCCAGCAGGCAGTTTCCAGAAAAAACACAATAGCCTAGGTGTGTCAAGCATAGAGAGATGCAAATTCATGAAATTGAGCCATTCAAACCAGAAAGGTAGAATATGAGAGAGGAAGGAAGCACAACTGTGAGTTCCTTGAAATGCCCTTCAACTTTGAGTTGAACAAGGGCCTAGTCAAAAGATCCCAAAGGCTGAAAGAAGAACTAAGGGAGGCCATATGCCAAACAAATGTGCAGTTCAGAGACAGAGAGACAGAGAGGGAGAGGGAGAGGGAGAGAGATCAAATATGAGTGGCCCAGGAAGAATTTTCAGCAGAGTGTTGGTTTAAAAGTATTATTTGAGGAGCCAGGAGTACTGACTGATACATGAGGTAGGAGGGTGAAGAGTTCCGGTATGGATGTCACAGAAACATCCTGTCTCAAAAGACCATAGGTGAATCACTATATAATAAAATAAAATTGTTGTTTGAAAGTAACAAAATTATTCCAGAAAACTTAATAGATATTTTACTGAAGAGAAATAAAAAGGCACATCAGTGCTGAGACACATAATTCTATTTTTCCAGCAACATTGTACGTAACAGCTACATTACAGAAAAAAATCCAATTGCCATCAACTGGTGAATGGGGGCAATCACCATGTGTTTCCCATACAGTGAGGTATCATTCAGCAAGCAAGAGTAATGAACAGACATTCACATGAAAAAAATAATATAGGTAAAGCTCATAGGCATTAATCTAAGGACAAGAAGGTGATATAGACAATGGAATTCTAGAAAAGAACTGCATTAAATGGAGGCAGATGAGAGTTCCATGTTAGCATGAGATGCACAAAAGAAATCAGCAGATGACATGGAATAATTCACAAGGAAAATTTAAATATTCCTTATCACTAGGGGATGATACATGACTACATGTATTTTTCAAAACTCATCAAATCATAGATTTAAGTGAACAAATTTTTTTTTGCTTTTTATGCATTGCTACAAATAGTTCTTATGATTCTAAAGTATATTTTAATTTAGTGTATGTGTATGTGTGCATACATGTGCTTGCAAGCTCACCTATGTAGTTATGTGAACACCACAGTTTAACAACTTGTAGGAGTTGGCTCACTTCTACCACATAGGTTCAGGAAATCAAGTTCAAGTCTTTGGGTTTGGCATCAAGTGCCTTTATCCACTGAGCTCTATTGTCAACCTTTAAGAATTTATTTTTAAAGAAACAAATTAAAAAATCCAAATATTTTCTTAAAATACTTTGGGACTATTATTATAGTATTTTCTCTCTGTAAAAGTCCCAACCAGTGAGGTCTGCTAGTGCTTCCCACTAACCTTTAAATACAAGTCAGGGTACTTTATAATATCAGAGAAGTATAGAGTTGGATCAACAGAACCTGCTAGTCTGAATGGGGGGGAGCACACTGTCATCTAACTTATTCACTTGTTCCCTAGAAACAACTTTGGTTAAAAGTACTGCCAAAATATTTTCATAGGTACCCAATACCTTTCTCTTGTTATAAGTGTATATGAAGTGCATTTTAATCACTGACTTAATTAAGAATGTTTTCTGCAATGTTCACGTTCAAAATTTGAGCATAAACTTTATTTGTAAGAATAGGCAGAGGTGGATATAATGATTTGTTTCCATGACAGTCTGACCTTGTAAAGTCCCTTCCCTTACTCCTTCCCATAATTAATTATATTCTTGTCCAGTAAATCATGGACAGCTCTTATGATGTCATAGAACATCTCATTAAAATGTCTGAAATAAACCTCACATCAACTCATCAATTCTGTTTCATTTCTCAGAGTGGACAAGATTCTGAGAAGTCATAAAATATTTTTGAGCACTAGTACTCAATGCAACCGGCCACTTTTATTGTAGAAAACACAAGAAATCAGGTTATACAGATCTGAGGGTAGATTATTCCATAGCTGATAGCTCATGAATGACCATAATTGAACTTTAACCCTATTCCATCTCCATATTCTCATCTCTAGAATGCATACTGTTCTGTAAAGGTGTGTGTGTGAGTATTGATATTTTCTATAGAAATATATTTATAAAGCATCATCTACAGCACATCAGTGAGTAGAAACATTCCACAACTCTAATTTATCTTTAGTTTATCATCACCATTGTCCTTATCATTTAATATTTACATCCAAGCCCTCCAGAACTTGGATTTTTCCTTATTTATTAATTTCCCTACTTTCTTTATTTTATTTATTTTTAAATCATGCATTTATTCTGCTCTAAAAAGAATAAACCTACTTAATTGAAGCTTTGATTTTAGTTGTTTTCTAGTTAATCAAAGACATATTATACTTTGGACAATAGAATCCTTTTGCTGATTCAGTCAGGCTATTGGAGTCTAAGTGAGCTACCTAAGGTGTCTTCATCTGAAATCAATTTTGTAGTGTGAATTTAATTGTCTCTTATTCTTTGGTGGGAAGGAAAATTTTTGATATTATTTCCACATCTATCATAAGCACCTGCAAAGATTTTTAGGAAAGTTGAGCTAATGGGAGGACCATAATAATATATTAGTGCTCAGCTGGTTCATTATATGTTAAAAGTTCTACTCTGTCCACATTTTCCAGCAGTAAGAATAATAATAATAATGGATGGTAGCAAAAGTAATAAAAGTAGTCTTAATATTTTATGCTGTAAAACACTGGTTGTTTAAGGTTGTCAAGCCACTGTCTAAAAAAAATGTTTTCATAAAGCAATACACAAGCTCTCTGAACCATTATGTAATGCCAGGGAGAAGGTCATAGAAGTTTCTCATAAAATCTCCTGGTTTTGCATCAGGTAAAATGTTCCACAATAATTGTATCTGCTGTCCATCACAGTCTCTCAGGGAAGCATGCTGTTAACAGGGTCATTTCAACTTCACAGTTGAAGATACCAAAGCACAGACACATTAGTGCTAACTTGTCCAAATGAACACCATAAACTAGTGAACCAAATCTGTCTGTGACAAGGACAACTCTCAGAGTCAGGTGCCACACAGGAAATGGCACCATGAAGGTTAATTTCAGATTAAGCTGGGGCAGCATGAACATTGGGTCATCTTGGGAAGATGTGCTAAAATGCACAGGGACAAGGTTGGTCATGGTTCATAAACCATACCTGCCAGTGTTCTCCTCTGTGTGTTCAACTTTCTTTTCACAAAACATTTGTGTCAAACAGATTATTTCTTTTATCGTTGAAGTAGAGACAGAAAGCAATACTTTTTCTTCCTTTTTAATACGAATTAAGTGCTGCATCCACTTGGCTCTGCCACGGTTCTGTTTTACTTTATTTACAAGAAATGATTTTCAACTTTTGATAACTAAAATCCCATGAATAAAATAATGCTGGTTACATGTCAAAAACTGTTTTTCACAGGCAGACTGGCAGCAGCTAGTTTAGTCTAGAAAAGAAGTTAACTACTGGAAAGGAGAGAAACCCAAATATGACCTTGATTGTAACAAATGGTAGGGAAATAGGGTTTCAAGGTCCACATTAATTTCATATACATTTGTAATTCTCTGAGTATAACACTAAAAACATCAATATGGTTTGGTAAGGAATTGACTTGTAATTCTCTGAGTATAACACTAAAAACATCAATATGGTTTGGAAAGGAATCAATATAATAAGGAATTGACTATAAATGTTTTGAATTCATAATCTATGGCTGTTACTGGGCATCCCCTAACAAGATCACAATGACTGTGGATTGGTAAAGAGCACAGAGATAAGCCAATTCAGAGACAGTTTTAGGGAATAATATCTGCTTTGATATGCATGAGCAGCTATTTATATAGTGGAAGTCTATCAACTGTGATTGGCTAGCACACTACCTGGGATTGGACAGTGATTTCTCATACCAGCAGGGTCTCTATGCAGAAGCACATAAAAGGAGATCCAGAGAGTACAGAGTAGCAGGCCTGCCACCAGCTACTCAGGCTACTTCAGGATTCAGTGTTCTGACTTCTGGGAATATTCATGAGCATGGTGTGCCATGCCTCTTATTTATAAGTGCAGCATGACAGACAGTCTGGTCATTAGGTCATGTCTTCATTTTTTTCTACAATACTCCGCTTACAAACAGCCCAAACTCTGGTGTGCCATGCAACTCATTTTAGTTTATTTCAAACTCATCTTTACACTGCCTGATAATGACAGGTGAGTTCACCCAACCCCAGACTAAAGTACATTAAGGATTAAGTCTTTTACAGTTGAAGGAAATTCTTTTTCTCTTATATAATGAAATTTTATAGTGTTATAATTTTTTATGCTTTATCCCACATTCAAGTCACTCTGAGCTTTTTTGTTAATGAGACAGAATATGCACATGCATTGTACTAATTTATTATATAACATGAAGTAATCAAATCAGGGTATGATGGTTAGGGTTAGTTATCAATATGACAGGACTGGTCTCCAGGCACACCTGTGAGGAAACTATATAGCCTCCAGGAAGGAAGATCTGTGAGAAATCATGTCAATTATCCTAATTGACATTGGAAAACGCATACTAAAGATGAGTGGCACCATCCCCTGGATCTGGGTCCAGGACTGCACAAAATATGACATCCCAGACATAAGCATTTGTCATTCTGTCTCTGATAGTGTACATAGTGTGACTAACTATAGCCACCTCCTGCTGCTTTGGTTTCCTCACCATGATAGACTCTTCCTTGACCAGTGAGCCAAAATAAAGCCCCCTCGTATATTACTTTTGTCAGGGCATTGTATTACATCAGCCAAGACCTAGAGCACTAGGCATCAGCATCTCTTGAAACACGAGTCATTTTCATATACAGGGAATTTTTTACTCCTCTAGTCATTTTAAAACACATCACAAATTGTTTTAACTTATACTCATAATGCTATACAAACAAAAACATATATAATTCTCCTACCTCAAATTTTCCCCTGTACTAAAGATTTCTTATTACAAAATCCCAATCTTCAGTTTCTGCAAAGAAATGGTACTCTGTGATATTTGTCTTTTTTAAGATTTACTTATTTATATTTTATGATTTTGTCTTTGTGTGACTCTTTAACACAATGACTTCTAGTTTCAACCATATTACTGCAAATGACAGAATCCTATTTTTATGGTTAAATTTTATTCATGTATGTATGCATGTGTGTACTTATATACATCTATCATGTATATAAATAGAATAATGTGAAATATTAAGAAGAGGTGGCTTATGTCAGTGTTGGTCTGCTATTTTTAGGTATTACGCATAGTACTGCTTTTTTGGGGTACAGTGATTTTACCTTTGCCTATATATTCAGTAGAAGAACTGAGGGATCACTTGGTCACTCTGTTGTTAGGTTTTCAAAGTAGAGGTTTATAAGTGTTAACATTTACATCTGCAGACATATTTCAAGCTTTGAATTTTTGAGCATAGCAAATGTTAGACAATGGTGGTGAGTTCATGGTTTATATTAATTTTGAATGCATATATAATTCAGCATCCTAAAGTATTTGTGATTGCCCTTAGCAGGTTGATAGGTAGTCACGATAACTGACTGAGGTAATGGAAAAATACTCAATAGTTTAGCCAAGAAAGGCAAAGATGAACCCCAGTGAATTCGCTCTGCTGTTTAATAAATGCTAATCTCATAGGCAATGCCTCTGGTTTGTGTATGTGATGGTTAATATTAATTTCCAATGTGACAGTCTAGAATCAGCTGGGAGAAGAGCCTCTGGGAGGCTTGCTTAATTTTCAGAGTTGGGGAAATCACTTCTGGCCAGAGAAACCAAGACAGTATACGACAGAGAAAGTGGTCAGGGTCCTGGCAAGCATTTGCTCCTCTCACTTCCTGATTGTGGATTAGATGTGTCCCACCCTACATGCTCTATTGCCTTGATTTCATCAAGTCCTTTATTCTTACCTTGTTTTAGTCAGAGCTTCATGGTCTGAACAACAACAAGATTCTTGGGATTTCCATTTGTACCCAGCCAATAACTCATCTCTTAGGAAAAGATAACAATGTGAAGTACAATATTTTTATGAAATGGATTCCTGCTCTTTCTATGAGCAGTGATGAATCTCAAAAGCATCTGACTAAATAAAGATAGAAATGAAAGTATATGTGTGTTTTTCAGTAAACATGAAGTTCAAAGCATGTAAACATTGCATATATTTCTATACTGATGAGGAAGCAAAATACTGTCTTTGAGTGGCATGATTATGTGAAGAAGGTACATAACCCTTACAGAGTGATAGAAACAGTCTAGATATTGCTAGATTAGATGGTTTTATGGCTATTCTTATCAACTTAACTACATCTGGTGTTAACTGACACCTAAGAGGCCAGGTACACCTGTGAGAAACTTTTCTTCATTAAATTTGAAGTTGAAAGACCCACCTACAATCTAGATATTTGAAGTGGGAAGGTCCATCTTTAAAATGGGCCACACCTTCTGGTGACAGAATAAATAACAGGCATGGAAGAAGTACTTGCTCTTGTCTGGTTGTGCTTACTGGCAAATTCTTTCCTTCATTTGCATTATCACCTACTTTTTCAGTTTTACAGCATATGTTGACGACTAGCTGAGATATCCAGTTTCATGTGCTGAAAGCTACTGGATTGTTAGACTTTCCACCAGTAGACAGTCATTGTTGAACCAGCTGAATCACAGCATGTAAGCTATTTTAACAAATCCCATATGTATGTGTGTATTGTATGTATTATATGATAAAAATAATTTTTTTCAGACAGATGATTGATAGATAGATAGATTCATTCCATTAGTTCTGTTCCTCTTGAGAACTCTAACATACATGAATATATCTATTTATCAAAATTTGTTAAACTATGTTTTCTCTACTTCACTCCCCAATAGTACAACAGAAGGCCTGCTTCTGAATTCTAAATTCTTAATGGTATTTCCTAGAAGCTCTCACCCCTCACTGGAACCTCACATACCTCACCTGTAACCCTGGGGTAGTACCCTGAGTTTCCACAAGCTGAACATCCTGTGAGGACTTATTTGGTCTTTGTTATGTTGTATGATTTTCAACTAGCTAGAGATAGCTATATTTCCTATATAATATGAACCCTTTACCTTATTTCCATTTTTAACCATCAGAAATATGTAATGGTTAAAGGTCAATAATAAATTGTCTTTTTTTTCTTTCAACTGGTACTGTAAGACCTTAAATCAAGACAAGGCTACCCCCATGGAAGTGTTAAGCTCAAATGGTGGTTAGTGTTTTACTAACTTGTATCCAGATATTAATCACAGGCAACTGATTAATAAGTTAATATTTATTAAAGGGTTTAACAGTGGCTTATAATAAAAATAATAGAGGAGGAAGGCTGGAATGATCCACTCAATGGAGTAGAATCATCCTTTCTTCTAAGTGATGGGAAAGCAGAGAGAGCTGAAGACATGCACCACGATCTTTAACCTTTCCCCAGCCAAGCCTAGGCACAGCCTGAAGGTCATAGGTGAATCTCATAGCTTTGCTGGCCAAGAGGCCACTCCTCTCTATCAAGGTGTGGCCTCTTGATTCCCACTACTCTAACCCACAGACAAACCTTAGATCAGTGGTTATTACATGCTGTACATTAAAGTCACCTAATGTGAGAATTAAGGGCTTAATATTGTCATGAAGGTAGGGATCAGACAGGGGCTTATCTCTTATCTGTGCTCTATTGCAAAGAAAAAGCTAGCATTAGTGTCCCAAGATGCTGTCTTCTATGAAGAGGAAGACAGGCATACATTCACTCCATACTGTTGCAGGGTTTACTACAGAACTTCATCTATAAACACCGGGACTTGCTAGGTAACCATGGTGAGTTTGGGTTGGCTCTCAAACATAACAATAACTCCGTTAAACCCTTTACTAACCTCATTATGATGTAAGAATACAGCAAAAAATATTCCTGTGGTCCTGACTTCATCAAAATATAAACAAAGCAGATAAAAGGAAATTTCCCAACAAATTATCTGGTGCTTTACAAAATTGTCTGGAAATTCTTTTTGAGTAATTTCTAGGAAATCCTAAAACTATTGTTTGCAAGATAACTTTTCTTCTCCTTAGAATGGTATCATCAAGTCTGCAGACATGAGGATAGTGAACTCCACCCCATACTTCATACATTTGGGGCACTGTTGCTTCTACATGGATTTTTATATTCTACTTTATTGTGACTCTATCTATGTAAATGTAAACACAGTTTCCCTGGACGTAATTTCATAAAGCAAAGCTATCTCCTGTCTTTAGCACTGAAATTCTAGTGGCAAGCCTGACAAGCAAAGAAAAATGAACACAGTTAACTTCAACCATCCCTGCTCATCTGAAAGCTTATGTCAGTTTCTAAATAAGCTTTTCATTTTTCTCTTCAGTCTGCTGATCTTTGTTGATTTACAGCACGAATGAGCGTGGCACATGGCAAGTTGTATAGTGAATTTTTCCTAAATAATAAAACATTTATTGCAGACACATCAAGCTAGCTAGTGGCTCTAAATTATTGTGGCAATGAAGTGCCATGTTAACAACTCATTTACATCCTCCCAGCGACTCTCCATTACCAAGGTAAGTAATTTAATTCCATCTAGGAAGAATGACTTAGCAAAGTATATTTACTGCAATTTAGGATATATATATATATATATATATATATATATATATTAGAAACTATGATGAGGATCTTTTTGAACTGTTTGAATGCAAACAAAACAAACTGGTCAGAATGAATTGAATTATTTTGTATTAGTTTTGCTAGGGAATGGCTAAAATAACTTTAGAAAGCATTGTAGTATGTAGTCAACTGTGCTTAGTGTGTGTTAGCCTGGATCACCTAAAGCCTTAAAGTGTAATTTGACATTCTTTCTCATTTGTCTTTGTTTCTATTCCTTCTTCAACTAAGATACGATACAAAGTGTGAAGTTTAACCTATTTTCTATCATCAGTTGCGAGTCATAAATTTATGGAGTGTTTCCTTTTAATACTTCTGCAAATTATTTGCTCATTTAACATACCCATCAAGTTGATATCAGGCTCACTTTTAAAATCCTCATTTACCTTGATTCCAGGTCCCAGTTTTCTACCTATGTCCTATCCCTGGCTAATTTCCCATTACTCTCTGTTTGAAAAATCAGTATATATTTAACTTTAAAAATATAGTCTTCTGCTGTTCATTTGATCTCAACACTATTTATTCTACACAATGGCATTGTTACATTTTTCTTTTCACTATATTTTATTTTTTTTAAAAAAAATAAAGTCCTTATTTTCCCTGTAAAACAAAACAAAAAACACAAAGTGTTTTATATGAGTTGTTTGAATTTATACAAATGCTTTTGCTTTGTCTTTTATTTTATCCCCCTCTCCAGTAGAAATTTTATATACATGAATTTGACTAAATATTGTTAAGCGTTAGTTCTAATCACAGAATTATGACTAATCACACATTGTACACACACTTATCTTTTTAAACCAGAATGACTCCAATTCCCAGCTGTCACAGCCAAAGAATGCCAACTTTAAACTATCTTATGGACCTATGAAACATATATTTCTCTATGATTAATTACAAGAATAAGGTCTATGAGTCATAGTCAGAAATTATATAAAGTAAGTAAGAAGAAAATATGATGGTATAGATGAGAATACACAAACATGTATGCAAATATATCAGAAGCATAAAGTGGTACACAGAACCCAAGAAGAAAAAATATTCAGTACGGGTTCATGAACACACACTCAAAAAAAAAAAAAAAAGATGCCTGCATTCACAGAAAGTGTACACATGTAGTGATGGTTAAGTGTGTAGAGGATCTTGATTTCACAAGCTCTGAAGCTAAGTACTTAGAATATTTGTGATCTTAGCAGAAGGGCTAAAATGGTCCTGTTTCTCCACGTTCTCTACAAATTTAGCTTAATTATCACAGTTTTACTTACCTCGGGATTTTAAATAGTCTTTATTTTAATCACCCAATTACTGAGTTTCAGTATCTCTAAAATTATTCATGATTGGTTTAGAATTTCTATTTAGTACATTATATACATATAACTACTTTGTACATTTTGAATTGATTTTGTGTGGTTATTTTGTTTTATAACATTAAAAATTGCATATTTATACTATATGCTAAGTTCTGTGTACAAAATTTTTCATGTAGCTAGATTTATTTATATATTTATTTTAATATTTACTTTGAAAATTATCTCTGTTCATATCCCAGAGGACAATGTAATTTTTTTCTGGTCTGTTATGTCCTTTACTCACATTGTAATTTCTAATACATCCTAATTCAAATCTTGCATTGTTAATTAGAAAAACATTTATTTTTCCAAGTAGTAAGTAGTTTTCAAACACTCTTTGCTTCATAATCCACTTATGGTCTCCATTCTTCGATTATTTTTCCATCTATGATCTGATCTCAGTGTCTTGTTCTTCAAATCTATTTGCCACTCAGCAAATTCTAGATTGCATTTATTTAGTAGATTTATTTAAGGAAGAATACAATTTTCACCTTTGTTTTATAGGTTCTTCCACATATATTTTTAGAAGAATTTGCCAAGTTCATCAATTGATTAAGTTTTTATTGAGTTTGTTATTTTGATTTAGTTTTTGATATAGGCCTCGATTTTATAACCTTTAAGAAAGATATCACCATGAAAGCAGATTTCATTTTATTTTAGGATAATTTATAGGCTTATGACAGAAAAGCATAAGCTTTTTTTCCCTTTAAAATTGCATCGTATTTTTCTATAATATTTTTCTATTTGATTCTTTTTTCAGATATTGAATAATTTAGGCTTTGTGGGTTATTCAGTGTATCATAACCATTCAGTTCAGTCATCATGATGAAAAAGAAGCCCCCAGACAGTAAATCAACTGTTGGGCATGGCTGTGTTCCAATAAAAGTTTATTTAGGAAAGCATTTGACAGCTGGGTTTAGCTAGCAGGCATTAGCTTGCTCAACCCTGCTATAGAAAAATAGAGCTAACTTGTTTAAGCCATTGTGTGCAACAAATTTGTTGAATTCCCTAATTAGTAAGAATAATTAGATTGCTGATTAACTGTAGAGGATTTTTATTGTATGGACACATGACCTGTAAATAATGATAGTTTGTATCTTCCATTTTAATGATTGAACTTTTTCCCTAATTAGAAAGTTGGCCAGAATCTTCAATTTTGTATTAAAATCCAGTGGTAATGGGTTTGCTTGTCTTGATGCTCACTTTACTTGGAAAACAGAGTCTCTTTAGTGAACACAATTTTGCATTCAGAGTTAAGCTTCATTCATTTGTATCAACTGATAAATTTGCAAACATTTTTATTTTTATCAGTTAAAGATATATTAGTTACTGATCATCATTTCATTTTTGTAATGAAATTCTATGTAACACTTTTCTTCTTAAATTAGGTTTTGACTAAAAATATATGTATAGTGTGATGTGGCGGGAGGGGGACGGGACCTTGAATAAGGATATACAGGAATGGAAAAAAAAATTCAGAGGGAAAGCTGAACACAAAGTAAATATATGTGTAGCAATCTTATTTGCATTATTACCCTTGATAAGTCATGCTTATGATTTTTACCTTCTTTATAGTAATTGTTAACTTATCAGCATTTTAAATTCATCTTACTGTTTTTCTTGATAAATACAAAATAAAGAAGAAAATAAATAAATAAATAAATAAATAAACCCTTTAAGCATACAGTTCAAAGAGTTTCAAAAATGTAGATACCTAAGTAGTCACCATATCAGTAAAAGCATTGGCCTTTTTTATATAAAAAAAGTGTGTTCCTATAATTGATCATTTTCTCCATATTCAAAAATCTAGCATGCAACTATTTTTACTTGTGTCACCTAAAATAATGCATTTTTGTTTGGGAATGTTATAAAATTTAAATCATTTTTTCACTGTTTGTTTTATCATATTCATGCTATTAAAAATATAATTTATCCAGTCCTTTTGTCATTTTATCTGTCTAGGTTTATTTTATGAATCTAGAAAAAGCTTATATCATTTGTAATCAATCATTGGAATAGTTCTGGATTTCAATTATTAGATTTTTAACAAACTTACTATTGAATGTCTCTGTCCAAAGTTTTATGTGGACATTTGTCTTCCATTTTTTAGAAATACCTTCGGATTATCTAAGATTATTAATGTGGAGGCTTTTAATTGATTTTTTTGCTTTCTAATTTATTATAGATTCTAAAGCTACATATTTCCATCTAGCCATTTTTCTCAGTTAAAGTTTTACTGCTGTGAAGACATCATGACCATGTCAGCTCTTATAAACTAAAATATTTAATTGAGGTTTACTTATAGTTCAGAGGTTTAGTCCATTATCAGAATTGTGGCAAGCAGATAAACATGGTGCTGGGGAGAAGCTGGGAGTTCTATCTCTGGATTCATAAGCAGCAGGAAATGACAGTAATATTCTGGCTAAGCTTAAACTTCTGAGACCTCAAAGCCCACCCCCTAGTGACAAAAACAGCCACATCTGCTCTAAATGACCACATCCACTAACAGTGTCACTTCTTTATGGGCTTATGAAAGCTATTTTCATTTAAACATTTACACAACTGTTTGAACTGTATCCAGAAATTTAATGTTATGTTGGTTTGATCATACAACCCAAAATATTCTTCAGTGAAAACTGAAAAAGTTATTTAATTTTTGCCACATCAGTTAGAAGATACTATTTCAAATACCCAAGAATTTTTTAATATATTATTGCTATTTATTTTAACTTTTATTTTATTAGAAGTAGATCATGTGAAATAGTTATTTAGAATTTATTAAGAGCTGTATTTGTTGGTATATGATATATATCTTTCAAGTTACTGAGAAAACCACTGTAGTGTTTGCTTATTTGTTTGTTTGATGTGTGTAGGTAGGGGTGCTGTTAAATTCACATACACATATATAAGAAAGCCAGAAGTCAACCAATTTCAGGTTTCATTCCTCAGATGTTATCCTTCTTGTTTTTAAGAAAGAATTTTTTATTGACTTTTGGACCAGTGAGTCCCAACAATCCCTTAACCTGTCTCTGCCTATATAGTGCTGAGACTCCACTATAAGTGTATTTCACCCTCCCTTGAGTTCTCTCTCTCTCTCTCTCTCTCTCTCTCTCTCTCTCTCTCTCTCTCTCTCTCTCTCATAGCTTTCGAGATCAACTTCAGGTCTTCATGCTCACTTCATCAACAATTTACTGACTGAGTCATCTCTTCAACCCTTGTATTCTGAAGGTAGGATTTATATGGTTTACTACAAATTCAATGTATGTCAAATAAAAATGTTTTTCTTTTCACTTACGCATTAATGTCTTTACTACAAATTAATAAATGCCTAAATGCCTTGACATTAGATGATGTTAGTTGTTCACTAAGAATGACAATTAATAAAATGGGACTTCCAGAAACTGAGAAGCTTCTGTAAGGCAAAAAAAAAAAAACCATAGTAAATAAGAAAAAGAAAAGATCTTCACCAACTCTACATCTGACAGAGGAATGACCTCTAAAATATATAGAGAACTCAAAAAAACTAGAGGCCAAAAACTCAAATAATCCAATTTAAAAATGGGGTTCAGAGCTAAACAAGGAATTTCAAATGGCTGAAAGACACTTAAGTAATTGCTCAATATCTTTAGCCATCAGAAAGAATGGAAATCAAAACAACTCTGAGATATCACTTTACACAACTGTCAGAATGGCTAAGTTCAAAAACACAGATGACAGCCTATGCTGGAGGGGGTGTAGAGCAAGGGAAATACTTCTTTATTGCTGGTAAACGTGTAAACTTGTACAGACACTTTGGAAATCATTATGGTGGTTTCTCAGAAAACTGGGAATTAATCCACCCAATGATCCAGCAATACCACTATTGGACATATATCCAAAGGATGCACATTCTTACCCCAAGAGCATTTAGCTCAACTATGTTCATAGCAGCATTATTTGTAATAGCCAGAACCTGGAAACAAGCTAGATGCCCTTCTACTGAAGAATGGATTAAAAAATTGTGGTACATTTACACAATGGAGTACTACTCAGTAGTAAAAAGAAAAAAATATGACATCCTGAAATTTGCAGCAAATTGATGGATCTGGAGAGTATCATCCTGCATGAAGCAACATAGTTCCAGAAAGTATGTACTTACTCATCAGTATATTTTAGATATAAAGTAAAGGATAATCATGCTAAATCTACAAACTCTGAGCAGATAGGAACAGGAAGAACTTAAGAGAGACATTCATGGATCATCCTGGGAAGGAGAAATAAAGAAGATATTCTGAGTAACTGGGATCATACAGGGGAGCAAACAAGGGGAGGTGGAAAAAAATCATAAGAGAAGATTTTTTGAGTGGGAGGAGCAACAGAGAGACCAAAAAAAAAAAAAAAAGATATCTTGACAAAAGTAGTCATTGTGAGGTTAGAGAAAAATATGGTGCTAAAAAAGCACCCAAGAGCCCACAAGACCTGGCTAGGACTCCAAGCAATAGTGGATAAGGTTCCCAAACAGGACTTCCCCTATAACTAAATGAAGGATCACCCTAATCGTCATTATAGAACCTTCATCCAGCAACAGATATAGGCAGAAGGAGAGATCTATAGCTAAGTACCAGGTTGAATCCTGGTCCAGCTGATTAGAAAGGAGAGAGTATATGAGCAAATGGATCAGGATCATGAGGAGGAAACCCACAGAGAAGGCTGTCCAGAGCTATTGGAGATCTCTGACTCAGAAACAATCTTTGAGGAATCGTCCTGGAAGGGAACTAAACTCCCTGAAACTAATTAATTTCCTCATTTTGCTAAAATTTTTTACTCTTAAATTTTTATTTTATCTCTTCTACTAGGTTAACATAAAATGTACTCTCTTGCTCTCTCAATTCTAAAGTGTTAGTACTGTCTCTTTTCCCTCAGTTTCATTCAAATGGAATAATTTACTATTCTCTACTACTGATAACTAGTTTACTACCTAGATGTTTCATTGTGCTCGATGTACAACATGAATATGAAACTTACCAGAGATCCCAAGGATTTGGACCATTTCATGTTATGATGAGTATCTAAGCCTTAAAGCATTACAATTAATTTCTTTCCCCTCTCCTATTTTGGTAATTATGGAATGATATTTTATACTTATATATTTTATAAATCCCATTTAATGCTACTATAATTTTATTTATATTGTCATTATCTGGCAAGAAACATAAAAATAGTAACATGACCCCAGTTAGAATTAAATCTTTGTAATTTTAATTTCTTCACACACATTTATTTTATTTATTTCACAAATCAACTGCATTTTCATTTCCCTCCTTTCCTTCCTTTCTCTCCAACTTCCCCTCTGCCCACCTCTCCAATGCACTCCTGCCTCCACTCAAAGTGGCAGGGCCCCATGAGTATCAACAAAGCTGACACATGAAGTTGCAGCAAGACCAAGCTTGCTGTATTAAGGCTTGGCAGTGCAATCTAGCATGAGGAATAGGCTCACAAGAGCCAGCCAAACCTAGGAATAGAGGTCACAAGAGCCGCACAAACAAACCAACTCACAAAATTGTTAAATATATACTGAAGGTCCAGGTTGGCTCGTGCAACTCTGATTGTCCAGACTCCAAGCTCCCAGGAGCCAGGCCAGTTGGTTCTGTAGATTTTTGGTTTTTTTGGTTTTTTTTTGTTTGTTTGTTTGTTTGTTTGTTTGTTTGTTTTTGTGATGTCCTTGACCCCTTTGGCTCTTACAATCCTTTCTCCCTCTCCTTAGCAGGATTCTGTCAGCTCTGGCCAATACTGAGCTGTGACTTTCTGCATCTGCTTCTATCAGTTACTGGATGAAGACTCTTTGACGACAATTAGTCACCAATCTGATCTGAGAAGAGGGTCAGTACAGGCTGTGTATCTACCTTTGCTAGGAGTCCTTTGCATAACTATGTTCACAGCAGCTTTATTCATGATAACCAGAAACTAGAAACAACCTCAACCAAAGAATGGATAACAAAAATGTACATTTGCAAAATGAAGTATTACTCAGCTGTTGAAAACAATGACATCAAGAAATTTGAAGACAAACAGATAGAATAAGAAAGAATTAACCTGAGTGACGTAACCCAGATACAGAAAAAACAAACATGGCATGTACTCACTCATAAGTGAATATTAGTTGTAATTACAGCAAAGAATGAACACACTACAATCATGAACCTGGTAAGGCTGTGTAGCAAGGAGGTCCCAAGGGGATAATCTCCCTAGGAAGAGGAAATAGAAGAGATCTCCTGGGTGCACTGGGGGTAGGTGGAGATGTAAGTTGGGGGGATAGACTGTGTGTGGGGTAAGGAGATGAAGAATGCTGAGAGAGATGACTAGAGATGCAGGAGGCATCTCGAAGGTGACAACCTAATTAATGCAGGGACAATCTCAACACTCTTCCCTAATTTTTATGCCTGTCTACTATGGATTCATTCCTCAGTTTGGAATCTACTTTCTTTTTTAAAACATATTTTGTTAAGCTATTTAATTGTGTATTTATGGACTAGTCCTTCTACACATTTTATCTTTCAAATATTTTCTTTTGCTTAATTTTCTCCTGATTATATAAATATATATATATGTACATATATATATGAACATATATATATATGAAAATGTAATATAATCCTTACATTTGTTCCTCATTTCTCCAGTACTAGAAACATATATCTTAAGGCTGTATCTTTTTCCACTAACTCTATCTCTTTATACTTTGATCTTTTTCTCCTTAATTTAGAAAAGCCTGTGTTTTCTACTATGAGACAGACTCTTTACATAATAGTATGGAAAATGTCTCTAGGGAAAAAGATCAAGATAAAGTTTTCAATCGGTAAGGATTTATCTTTATCAGAATGTAGACCCATCATAATCTGACTATTTACTCTCTATGTATGAGAAGAAAATGGAAAAAAACTTTATTTAACATTCTTTGTGAGAATAAAATCAATTACTACAATGTACCATTTGACTATATTTATATTAAAATAAACTTGCCCTATGGCAGTCTATGTAATTCTCCTGTAGAAGTTTATCACACAAAGCTTTATACCTGTAGGAAGAATGTCTGTGGCTATAGTATTTACACTAACAGTGACATAACATAATTATTTGCAAATGACAGACAAACAAGTTGGCTAATTTTTAACCTATAATAAAGCAAAATTAATAAAAGTGCTATTCAATATTTGCACAAGTTAAATAAATCATTGAACACAATTTTAATAATTATAAATTTGTATTAAAAATGAATATTGATAGGATAAAAGTTATGACTTGTCATGTGTAATTTTTTATAAACTGAATCTGTACTGATTTTGAAGTAACTAAAGTTATAAGTTGTGTTGGAAAACAGAACAGAAGAGAATGCATAGTACAAATATAATGGGTACCTATTTGAAAGAATAAGCAAAAGAATTTGTTTTTTGTTTTTTAAGAAAAAAAATCACTCTTTATCTTAGTTACTTTATTGCTGTGATATGATACCATGACCAAGGCATTTTATTAAAGAATGAATTGAATGGGGCTTACAGTTTCAGAGCCTGGAATTGTGGCCAATAGGGTGAGGAGCATGGCAACAGATAGGCAGGCATAGTGCTGAAGCACTAGATAAGAGCTTACATCTTGATTGACAGCTATGAGGCACAGAGACACTGTAAATGGCATAGACTTTTGAAATCTCTAAGTCTACCCCAGTGACATACCTCCTCTATCAAGGCCATAGCTTTCAAACTTTCCCAATGAGTTCTACTAACTAAAGATCAGGATTAAAGTATATGAACCTATGGGAGCTTTTCTCATTCAAACCACCATATTCTACCTTTGCATCTCCACCTTGTGATGTTAGATATTTTATTTGTCAAGGTCCCCTATGAAACTTCTTTGCTCTTTCATTCAAAGGTTACCTCATGTTTCCAAGAATGTCAAAGCACTAAATTATACTATAGCATTAATCTGCCCAACATTTAAAATAAGTGGTATGCTCAATAAAAATTACTGCCAATTAATATATTGCTTGATAAAGAGCATCTAGGTTTTGTAAATCTTAAGGGCCCTGTAGCAACATACTCTGCCACCACATACTAAGTGAATACATATCACTATTGGAATTGACTGCAATTCTAACTCGATGAATCAATTAATGACTGAATTCTACTCCATATGAGAAATTTTCTCCCTTGAAGGCTATGAGTGACAGGCTTAATAAACAGCATTAAATGAGTTCCAAGCTTATGAACATCACTTACAGTAATTGATTGCACCAAAGATTTGAAATAATCACTGAAGTTTGGGTCTTTGTAAGCATATTTAGGATAAATTGAAATTGCTTCATAATATGGAAAAAGCCTCTTATCAAGCACCCCCAAACATGTTGTTAATAAAATTAAATACAAATTTAGATTTTTTTTGAAAAAATAAGTGTGTTATTCTAAATTTAATTCTACTGCTTAATGGAGGCTGTATCTTCTTATTCTTTGAAGCAGTACAAAGAGGAGAGAGAGACAATTCACAGACACCGTTGCCTCAAATTTATAGCCATTCAGCCTGAACACACAATTAGGTACACTAGATTACAGAAAAACAGTTTCTTTTTATTAAAATTTAGCTAGTAAAATGTATCCTGTGGAAGTCCTGACACCTGTCTATGTTTGGAGATTCGGAGACAGATTTTGAAAAAAAGATTAAATACAGAGCTTCAAAATCTATCTTATCAGCTAAATTAAAACAAGAAGCAGGTGTCTTTTAGCCAAATGAAGTTAATTCTATTATGAAGAGTGAGCACATGAAAAGCAAGTCAAAGGTTTACATTTGAGACTTCTCCACTTGTGAAAGTTATATTCACACACACAGTACCAACCAAGTTCAGACTATTCATATGTAAGGGACATTCAGAGTTTTCTTGAAAGACTGGCTTCTTGTAAGAGGAGGAACCCCTGTGATTCTTGGCAAGGTCAAGACACTGCACATCAGGGTGTCTCCTTTGCCACTCAATAAATATTCACATGCACAAGAGGATGTTTAAGAGCCACTGTGAGCCTCTATCAGGATGTTCTTGAGTCTGACCCAGCTGTCTCCTGAAGCACTATCACTTTCCAGATCATTTCTATGGAAACACCAGGGGCTCACCCTCTGATGAGGACCAGAAGCTGCTGCTTTAGAGAGAGTCTTTCATCTTGTCCAAAAGAAAGAAATGTTTCTCTCCTCTGGAATCCTATCCTCCATCTAGGCTAAGAAAGGTCTGTGGCTCACACCAAGCCAGGACCATTAGGAAACTACATTGGTATTGAATATTCACTATCAGTTATTAGTATTTTCTCCTGCCATGATCCCTAGAGCACTTTTATAATATTCATAGAGTAATATATTACTTAACTGTGTTTCTAACTAAAATCATTGGGTGGTGGTTTAGGAATACCCAATACAGGGACACTTAAAAAAATAAAAGAAGCTTAAATGTTCTTATAGTTAATTTTCTGTGAAGGTAATTCTTCTTTCAGTAAAAATAATTTATAGTTTTAAGCAAAACTAAAGCCAACTTCACTGCTTTATATATTAATCATTTCAAGATTCATTTTGCTATTTCTTTAATGGAGATACATTTTTAACCAAATAGAATGCAAAATTTGAGATTACCTACTAATTAATCTTATTATCATGTCACTATAATCACAAGAAATATCTGAATGTGTCTGAATAGTCCTTCTTAAACACACACACATACACATATAGACATGCTTAATAAGGCTTTTCCTACATAGGAAGATTCAAAAGACATAAATCACAAAGAATGTCTGTCTCTGAGAGTAATTTAGCCTTAGTTATTGGAAGATATAACATACATATACAGTTGGAAAAGAGAAAGAAGGGTAGATATCACAATGGATTCAACACATGAGAAATGCATAAGACATAGAGAAGAGCCAAGTGAGACATCAAGAGAAGGTCATAAGGGAGATACAAGTGGAAGAACTGGCAGGGGATTTGTTGGCGTCCTGGGAATGTTTGAATTTCAGGAGGAAAGATAGAAGAATCTTAAGAAAATGTCTGAAAATGAGACAAGGAGTTGGGTATAACAGAACAAATTGGGAATGATTCTAGATGTCTGACTTACAAAGAAAGAAAACTTGTAAAGAGATAACCCCAAGTTATCCTGTAAACCAGCTAGGATTAAATTGAAAATCTCAACATGATGATTGAAAAGCTTGCAAAGATAAAGCCAGATAAAACGAAGGTGTTGAGGAGGATATATTATATATTAAAAGACAACAAATCAGAAGGTATAAATTCTTTAAGAGGGTAATTTACACCATAAATTCAGTCTTAAAAGTCTGCATAGTACTTATAGCTAACATCTTATAGGCATTTATATAGAAGTATCACTTTATAAGTAAAAGGAGTATGCAGTGGAAATCATTTATTTTTTTCCTCAGCTTGAAAAGAAACTGTTAGTCTAAATAAGATTCCAGTGGAATTATCCTTGTCTTCATTATCTGGGCTTTGTCATTTAAATAGGAAAAAAAACCCACAAAATAAAAAATTATTCTTTTTACTGCCAGTGGGTGAATTATGAACCAGAGAAATTAACAAAGGCAAATAAAATAAATGAAAGTGCATGACAATTGAAGGCTGGCTTACCTGTGGCCTTAGGGTGGCTGGTAATGTAATGATGTCAATTAAGGAAAAGTTCTTTATTCCTGCTCAGGACTCCTGCCCATAAAATGATTAGACTGCTCCTCAATGCTATCTTTCCAATGATTACCTGAAGTCATCACGGCATGACAGTTGTTATTAGAGTCACTTATTCTAAATTCTGCCTGTCATCTGCCATCCTAGAAACAAAGCACATCAAACAAAACTCCAGGGTTTTGCATTCTTTCAAATGTTGCAGTTGAATCAAGTAACTGGCATCAGAGGGTTGACTCTACTTTGATCTATTTCATTCTCCCCAACACAGAGGCCATGTTCATCTTTCCCTTCTCAGTGCTTCATTTTTAAAAGTTATGCAAAAACTTCAGATGCTCAAGATTTCTAAGATTTCAATAAACCATAGGACATTTGCTTTCTAGATATTTTTTTCTTATTTGACTACCAGTATTTTATAGTGTTCCTTGTCAATACTTCTAGATCAATGCTTGTGTTAAGCCAAAAGAAGAGTATGAAGTGGATATCACTCATTTGGTAGGGTATTGGTTTCTCATGTAGGAAGCCCTGCACTCAATACCTAGAACCCATAATATTGATCAGGGTGGTACATGTCTGTGATTGTAGCACTTGGGAGGTAAAGGCAGGAGGATTAAAATTTCAAGAAAATCTTTAACAGCTTAGTGAGTTTGAGGTCAACTTGAGCTGCATACAACTCTATCTCAAAATAAATAACAAAATATGTAAACATAAGTCAGAATGCATTGGCATAACTATAATACTAAGACCTGAGCTATCTTCACTGGCAAGGATTTATTGGTGAATCTAATAGCAAGAGTGGGAGGAGTGTATTGTTTAATTCATTAGAACTAAAATACATAAAACTAATGAAATAGCATCCTTTAAAACATGGGTTAATGAACTTCAGGATGTTAAAAGAATTACTATCATCCCACCTTCATATCTTATAATAAATCTAACATATATCACATAAAATAAATATACATATAAATAATATTACCTAAATATTGATGAAAGCAAAATGTTTCATCCATGTAAAAGTAGTAGTTTTAAAAAATACACACAAATATTCACCTATAGGTCATTTTAATTGCAGTACAATATGACAAATGCCACAGTAAGTGCAGGCGCATAGCACTGTGTGGACCCAGAAATAGAGAGAAGTTCAGGAAATATTACTCCAGTGGGCTACACCTGAGCTGAATCTTGAAGAATGAATGGGAAGTAGCCAGTTGGAAATGGAATGGACACTGAGAAAAGCATTTCTGTGCAGAGTTGTGATGAGCAGAGGCAGAGGCATGAAGCACCTGGGTGTAAGCACCTAGGGCTCACAAGCAATTTGCTGTTGGTAGACCATAAAATGTGGGGGAAAAAATACTAGAGCAATATCAGAATGGCTGAGTTTTATCTCACAGAATAAGGAATAAGCAGGGTTTTTTAGTAAAGGAAAAGTGAAAAAATTTTACTGTCAGCAAAGCTCTTTAGAAATTATGTAAAGAAAGGAGATCCAGTGTGATTAATAAAGACTCTATTACTATTCTCTACTCCTGAAGCTGGGAAGCTTCTGCAAAGTCAAGGACACTGTCAATAGGACAAAACGCCAGCCTACAGAATGGGAAAAGATTTTCACCAACTCTACAAGTGATAGAGGACTGATCTCTAAGGTATATAAAGAGCTCAAGAAGTTAGAGCCCAATACCTTGAATAACCCTATCAAAAAATGGGGTTCAGATCTAAAAAGGGAATTCTCAGCAGAGGAACTACGAATGGCTGAAAGGCACCTGAAAAAGTGTTCTTCTTCTTTAGCCATCAGAGAAATGCAAATCAAAACAACTTTGAGATACCACCTAACACCTGTTAGATTGGCTAAGATAAAAGGCACAGATGACAGCCTATGCTGGAGAGGATGTGGAGCAAGGGGAACACTCCTCCATTGTTGGTGGGAGTGTAAGCTTGTTCAGCCACTTTGGAATACAATATGGAGGTTTCTCAGAAAAT
>PVIH01000290.1:0-202500 GCA_004025045.1 Sigmodon hispidus
CATCCATTTGCCTGTGAATTTTAGAATATCATTTTTCCTTACTGCTGAGTAGTATTCCATTGTGTAGATGTACCACAGTTTGTTAATCCATTCTTCAGTTGAGGGACATCTAGGTTGTTTCCAGGTTCTTGCTATTACAAATAATGCTGCTATGAACATAGTTGAGCTAATACCTTTGGAGTGTGAATGTGCCTCTTTAATTTGATTTTGGATACTTGTTCTCAGCCACTCAGCTAGACTTGTGGGGCAGCATTTTAAGGTGCAGACTCTGGAACTTCAAGAGGACTAAGAATCAGGGCTTTCTTTGGTGTCTTGTATGGTAAGGGGTCACTCTTGCATTCTGAGTCTGAATCTTTTAGTTTCCCTTGGCAACACTGGTCCCTTTTGTCTATGAGACCCTGATGCCCACAGTGTATTTACCATCACCTTTGGCCATTTGAGTGTTCTTTTTATAGTTTCTCTGGAAAACTGATGACTCATTGTTTTGTGGAAATACTTCCTAGTACAGAGTTTTTGAACTTTGCTCATTTAGGAAGATACAAAATATTGTGTCCAGGAAGAGCACAGCCTTGGGGGTCTGGCTGCTGCAGTTTGGAATCTGAGGACTAGGTTTCTTAGCTGTGTGGCAAGTGTGGATTTGAAGATTAGCAGAGAGTTAGATTTGGCCAAAATTGTTGCAGTTTGATTCACTATTGAATTAACATCAGCAGTGTAACCACAAAGGTAGAAGCAGGAAAGTACATGCACATAGGCTTGTTCCATAATCCACACTGAAGCCTGGTTTAAATCAGAACAACAGGAACTGGGTCCAAGAAATTCATGTCCATTCTATTTGGTGGGGGGCATGGCAAGAGAGCACTCACCTCTCTGTGATTTAGAAATGGTGTCTGCCTACTTTGGCTGCTGTGAACATTAAGTGAGGTGCAGTCTTTTAGATATCTTTACCATTTTGTAATATGTATTTGCTATTACTTCTAAACACAATCCTCCTATTTTCTAAATAGCACTATATTACCTAGGTTGCTCAGGGTTTTGTCTGCTAAGAGAACACCAAATTTTGAATATGTGTGTGTGTGTGTGTGTGTGTGTGTGTGTGTGTGTATGTACATTGGTAATGATACTGCTGATACTGTGGCCATTGCTCTCACTGGATTCATTATCTGTAGCTCTGATAACAAAATACAAACGCAATGATCTTTTACTCTCTTAACTTTACATAAGCTAATATAATTTCAAATCATGTATTCCTCTTGTTTCAGACATATGGCTGAAGGTTAATTAAACGGGCTGGGGTCTCTTAGCTTCTGGTTGTGTAAGAATTTGAATAGAAACTCATGTCTTTAGCCTTGTGTCTAATAAAACAATATTCTATGGTAAGAAGCACAGCTGAAGTCTGTGAAGCTCAAATCTTGCTAAGTTAGGTTTGCAGCAATGGATTTTTTTTCCTGTTAAAGCTTTTTTGTGGTGTTTGTTTCTGAGTTGGGATCTTCAGCATATGTTTCTGGCTTTTGCTTTTTGAGCTTTGAAAAGTCTGTCAGCTGTCACAGATATGGTCCCTGTCATCTGGCTCTTTCAAGCACTAAGAATCTGTCACTTCTAAATTTCATAATATAATGTGGCTATCAGTTTTCCACACAGAGATGAAGTTGGCTTTTCATGTGCAAAATGCAAAACTTGAAAAACTGCACTCTGTTATTGAGAAATAAAAAGACAAATAACCAGTTCCTGAAAGCTTTTAGAAGTTGTGTTATGCATGCAAGATAGGGCTATAAAATGATGTGCCCAAGTGCGTAGATGTAGTGCTGCCCACATTCAGCCAAGTATCCTTGGGAGCAGGCCCTTCAGAAATGTAGATTCTTTGGCCAATCTACACCCTTGGAATTCAGGTTCCTGCTGAGTAGAATATAATTTCTAAAGTTCAGTTGTGATTTTAATGAGCCGCTTTCTAAAATAACCTGAAGATGATGTCAAAACTCTGGAGTCATTCCAAATGTTAGTACTTAGAGACTGGTAGGAATTTAGCATAGCATTCAGTACAATACTGCTGTTGGTGGGTGAATAAGTCAAATTTGAGAGTGGTTTGGCCACTTAGAATCAGATGTTTGGAGGACAAAGCTAGCTCTTTGATTTCTGATGTACTGTTGATGTTTTACAGATGAATAAATGGATAACATGAGTGCTGTCTGACTGCCCTAGTTATATTCGGCACAGTAAACAGAGAAGAGTCATCATAGCTCCCTACTGCAGAAATGGGCCAGCTATAGCAGCAACAGGATAAAGGTCCTGTCCAAGAGATGTGATAGTGTCACGGAAAGCCCATGGTCTGTGTAGCCAGGCAGCCATAGGCATGGGTATTTTAAAGTTGTTCTGAATATTAAACAGTGAAAGTAAAATAGTCAATTCAGGGTTCATTTTATTTCGGGGTAGTTTTGTCCGTTATAGTTGAGAATGAATAGAGAAAATAGGAAAAGCTTTGACTAAGAGCTGGGGGATCTCAGATCTGTTCTCAGACTCATAAGTCACCAACCAGTGTGGGAATGTGTCAGTTTCTCAGCTTTCTGATCTATGTTTCTGTACCTCAGAAAGGACTGAGAAGGTAATTTTCCTAAGAACCCTAATAAGTCATCAAAAGCATCAAAAACATGAAAGAATGTTGAAAGGAACAGTTTACATACTTTAATCTTATCATGGGGTAACCATTTAAGCAGAAATGTCTGATTTGGGAATAAGGAGATATTCATGAGCTCAAGTTCCATCTTTATATAGTCTGGGCTATGATTATCCATGAATTAAAACCACAGAAGCTTTTTTGGTGTATTCATTTAAAAATATTTATAAAATCTTTGGCTTTACTAAGTATGATGTCCAACTGATTTTATTGCATGTGAATATAGTTCATGGTTAAATGTAAACAGAATTTTAAAAATGTAGATTTTTTCCCTTAGGCTTCCAGGATAAGAATTTTTTTTATGTAATATTAGATCTAAAACTATAGTTATTTTTTTTCTCTTGTTTTCTTATGGCCTTTCTAAAGATTAACATAAACATTCTCCTTCTATACCTGATAGAGTGTTGTACCAATTGTGAGACAAAAATCACAGTAATTTGAATAGGGAAATATAGTATAAAGTACTAATATTTGTAGCATTGTATAAAGCCATGCACGGTCAGCTAGTAAGAAATGAAGAGAGTAGTAAAATATAGAAAAATAACAACTCACCCTCAATTTGAGACAGAGGTTCCAAAAGGGAAATACATTGGAAAATGTGTGTCTTTAACTCAGGTTTAAGCCCTGAAACTTCATTGGGAAGGAAATAACCAAGGCCCACTATTTAGTGGAGAAGAAGCCAGGGAGTTCACAGGTTAAGTTAATAGTCCTGGAACTTTTCACCGGATGTGTTGTGCTTCAGAGCTGGCTGCATTACTGCCTAGAAAGTGCTGGTGGAGTTCTAGGGTGCAGGGTATTGCCAGCATAAGGAAGTTAGATATGAGGATAGCCATTCCACATGAAGTCGATACTGGGAAGGTGACACTGGAGAGGCCCACTGAGTACCACAGGTCTCCTCAAAGCCTTTAAATGATGAAACTTAGCTTATGCCACCTGGCAAAGCCCAGGGATTTAGAAGACCCAGTTCTATCTGTGGAGAGTGAGTGGCAAGGAGGAAAGGTATGACTTTGAGTCACTTGGTAAGTGGACCATGTCCCAAGAACTCCCAAGAGCCTCTCTGCCTCTCACTTATGATGCATGCTCATTGTTATTTTATGTCATATACAAGTCCCACAGTAGTATAATTGCTTCTGCAATTATAAATATCATAAACTTCTGAAATTTCTTAGAGTGTTGTTACATTTTCTTTTTAACCATTCCAACTTGTTTTCTATTTATTCTGTTTTTGCTCATACCACACATCTAAACCAAACCTAGACCTGCTTCACTTTCAAGTTTACTCTTTTATAAGGAGGGAATATAAAGGAGGCTACCTTCCATTATATTTATCTGTTTTGTTTCCTATCTTATCATACAAATTGAGAACCCATAAACCTCTTTCTACAAAAAACCCGAGTACCCTTCCATTGCCACTGGGGTCTAAGCCATCTGAACACCATTACATGATATCTGTCCCCATTTTCCTCAGTATTTCCCAGTGTTTGCTTGGGCTCTCTCCTCTGTTGAAGGTGTTCCATCCATGCAGTCTGAAAAGATGTGCAATTTTAGAACTCATCTATAAGTTTTTCTGTTTTCTTGTTTGAGGTGAACATTTGGTGTTCCTTCAACTTTGACTCAAATGAACACTTAGCTAAGTTTTTCATGATGTGCATGAGTCCATTCTAGATGCCTCATCCAACACAAGGCCTTTTTTTATTATTTCTTTAAAAATTTGTTTATTTCTTTTTTATAGTTTTCTTTTTTTTTAAAAAAATTTTATATGCACTGGTATTTTGCCATGAGTGCTTGATTCCCTGCAACTGAAATTACATACAGTTGTGAGCTGCCATGTGGGTGTTGGTTATTGAACCCAGATCCTTTGCAATAGCAGTCAGTGCTCTTAACCAGCTTGGGTCTTTTTTATTTTCAAGCAAACTTTTTCAATTTTGAAGCTCTAGAGTGGTATTTTTTTTTCATGACATATTTTTCTTTTTAGGACAGCAACATTCATGCCAACTTCTATTAGTATGTTTCCTTGAAGACAGGATATTTTACTTGTTATGATTTGTATATTTATTATTACATTTTCTTTAATCGAAAGGTTACTAAAATGATTTTATTGTTGGATAACCTTACAAGACTCAGTTAGAAGCCTTGGCCAGTTCCTGTTAGTCATTGCTGGGACCTGTTCCGGGATAAAGAATTATGTATGATGGAAAACAGAGCCCACGAGAGAAAGCACAGACTTTGTGATTCTTCGCTGCTATGTACAGAATGTTTTTTCCCTTCTGCCCTACACTTCACATGCTGAAACCCCAGTGTGTTGGTAATAGGAATTGGAGTATTTGGGAGGCAGTAAAGTCAAGAGGGTGGCACCTTCATGAATGAAATAAGTGCACTGGTCTGTTCTCTGCCACATGAAAATCTGTGCAATCTTGACCGAAAAAACAAGACATAGATCCTCATGAACAGAAGATTTGCTGGTGACTAGAATTTGGAGAGCTTAGCCTCTAGACCTGTAGGTAATACACACCTTCTGTTTAAATCATTCAGCTATTGTATTCTTTTATAGCTTGTCAATTTAGAACTGAGTCTAAATGCCCTGCTGCAGAAGTGCCTTGAGAGACCAAGGGAGAATTCCTAGTGCAGTACTGGATACATAATAGATTAAGAAAAATTAAATTTCACTTCATGCAATTTTAGATTGTATTTCTGACTTTGCTTTGTGCCAAGGGATCATCATTTTCTTCTATCAAGTAAGCACAAGGTCCAGAATCTGCTCCTGGCACTGGTTCTTATAGTATGTATCCTTCCTGCCCCATTCTAACTCCTATCTTTCTTCAGACCTTCCAGTAATTGCTTGGCCTTTAAACCTGTTTTAATGACTTGACCTCATTTTCAGTACTGACAACCTTCTTGATCTTTGAAGGCTTTGCTTACGCTCCTCTTTACTGCTAGATGCTTGGTGTTTATCTATAATTTGCCTTAAAGTAACCAAGTGGGGCAGACAGCTGTTGGTAAGCCGGCAAGCTCTGGAATGCCTATGGATTGTTTGATCATTAATCAGAGGTTCTTAGAAGAAAGAATTCAAAGAAAACAATTTGAAAACCACATTTTCCATATTAGAAAATCAGGGAGATGCACCAGATCTCATACTTAGTTTTCTAAAGCTTTTGCCCATTAAGTTTACATTAAGGCTTTACATACAATGAACATTCAACAGCTGTAAGTTGAATGTTCAAGGTTGGTTTGTTCTCAATTACCACAAGACTTACTGTTTGCCAGAAAATTAACTCTGAAAAGCATGTAGATGTCTCTGAGTCCCAAGCCTCATATATTCTCTTTCAAATAAAAAATGTAGATTTATGGAAATTCATTTCAATCATTTAATTAAGTAGGTTCAAAAATGGGCTCAGGCATCTACATTGTGTGTGTGTGTGTGTGTGTGTGTGTGTGTATTTATGTCTGGTGAACACATGTGGAGGTCAGAGCAGAACACAAAGTATCTTCCCTACCCCAGTGGCTCTCTTCCTAATTGTCTCAGGACACGGTCACTCACTGAACCAGAAACTCACCTTTTATTTTTTTTTAATTTGGCTAGGCTGACTAGTCATTGCGCTGTCATGACCTGCTGCCTCTGCTCCATATTGTTAGGTTGCAGGAATTAGTCACATTCAACTTTTTACATGGGAGCTGGGAATTTGAACATAGATTCTCATGCTTGAAGAGTAAGTATTCTTACTCACTGAACTGTATTCTCAGCCCTGGTATCTGAATTCTTACAGCGTCAATTGTGGTTTTGAGTTTCAGAGTTTGAGAACATATTTTAAGAATAACTGATAGTGTGGTGGCACATACTTTTAACTGCAGGATTTGGGAAGCAGAGGCAGGCAAATCTCTGTCCATTTGAGGCCAACCTAGTTTACAAAGTGAGTTTTAGCCCAGGTAAGAGCCATATAATGTCATTGTTGGTCTTATTCAGAAAACCATATTGTTGCGATTCCATATGAATATTTTCTCTCTCATGTCTAGGAAACACTGTTTAAGAGTAGGAATACAATTGACGTGCCAGCACAGACAAGGGAAATTCTACTTGTTTCCACCTCTGGATGAAGAGTTACAAAGACTCAGTGGCCATTGAAAGAGGGAATAAACTCTTGAAAAAATTGTCTAATCTCAAGTATTCAGGCATGAATACATGCATGCACAAGCAATGCTAAATGGACTCAGCAGATAGCATATACATGTGCATATGTATATAAATATATATTTGTTTGTACAATAAACAATTTAAGAAGTGATCATGAATTTGGAGGGGGGCAGAGATGTATAAAGAGTTGAAGGGGGGAGGGTATGGCAGGAATGTTATAAATAAAGTGTTCATGTATGCATTCTCAAAAAATTAAAAAAGGAATAATTGTTAATCTTTATGAATAATGTCCAGATACTTCATATTTTAGATGTGCTTTCTGGCTTATGTTGTCTAACATCACTGAAAAAGTTCTAATAATTTTGAAAAATAATATTACTAAAATATAATTTTCTTGTTACAAATTACATACAAACAGTAACAAATTAGTGCATTTGCTGAATTGTACAGTTATAGTTGTAAATATTTTTACTTTCCTTCCTTTGGGTAGGTTGAAATGAAGTCCATCACCACACCAAGTGTAATAGTTTTATTTTCTCCATTAATATGGAAGTCAGCAACACTTTTTGGTGAGAAAGGAAAGTCTGAAGATGTGTTTAAACATCTATACTTTTCCCACCTGGTGGCATGAGACTAAAAAAGTAGGGGACATAATCTTTTTACTCACATTGCTTATAAATAAGGATACTATTTTTTTTTAGGTGGCGCCTGTGAGGATAAAATGGGAAGTAAAGATGTTTGGTGTGGTGTTTAGTTAAGATGCCTTCCTTTGTACTCTTACTTTCTGGTCTCAGAGGTGAATCTATGTAATGACAATGTCACTGATTTCCCTAAACAAAGGAACAGTGAGGAAGTAAGGTCATTCTATAAGGGCCTATAGCAAAGACATTTGACTTGAATGGGGAGAAAAGGACCACTCAAAGGTATCAAGCATTGTCCCCCCTAAGGAGATAATGTTTGAGATGAGAGTTAGCAGAGTGATGGGGGTATTAATAGTAAAGAGAATGGTGGTACTTACAATCAACTGGAAAGAGTAGGGGTTGTTTTATCATAAGTTACATAGAAGATTTGAAGGATCTAAACAAATGCAGTTGGTAGGTAAAAGTTAAGGGAGAAATGGGTTCTAGACAGCACATGCTGAGTTACTTGCAGCCTATGATGATTCGGGACCCATCCTTTAAAGGCTTAAGTGTGTGTATTCTATGGACAAATGTGAAGAACAGATCTAAATACCAATTCTGGAAAATGTATGAGAAGTGGAGTGGGAGGAAGGCAGAGGTGCCAGGAGGCCAACTGGGCAGTTGCTTAACAGTTGAGGTGAGAAATAACAGTTTGGTTGTGGACTGTATTAGGGGGACCTCTTAGATTTCTGACTTACATACTTACATAATTCACTGGAATATGAGACCCAGAGTTTGAAGGTGAAAAGAGGATGGTTATAAGACAAAGGATGCATGGTGTAGACCAGAACTTTCTGCTTGAAAATTGGTAGCTGCCATGAGGGTAGTGGATTTTAGAAGCTGAAGAATCCTTGAGCTGTAACAATTGCATAAATGCTAGTTCTCATTATTCTGTCATTTTTACGGTATAACTTGGGAGGCAACTTATCAATTTGTGTTTAATTTCTTTATCTTACCATCAAAATCGCTTATATCACGTACCCTTCCAGCATCTCTTTGGAAGGTTCGAAAGCAGGACAGTACTGTATTGAACAGGTGCCCATGTTTTATAATCTTCTGGTTATTGATTGGAGCTGAAAGCTGTTACTAGATCGTTCCTTAGCACTGCTCTAGGGAATGTTACATTAGAAAGATAACAGCAGGCTTGTAAATTAGTACAGTTTACAAACTCACAACATTTGTCACCCTCTCGCCTCCTCACTGGACAGCAGAAGGGAAACAAGCAGTCTTTCCTCACCACCTCCTGCCTCCTGATTTGTTTAGCATAAACTGCTACCTGCCTTGTAGCTAGGCAGTTAGCTGATTTAAATGCTGAGTTGGAGCTCACAGAGTGCAGCTAGAGTGCTCTATTGAAGTGGACAGCCAGTCAATAGGGAAAGGAGAGATAAGCTGATTAATGGTGGAATCAAGAATACACTCTGAAAAGGATCCTCATGTTTTGCCAAGCTGCTTTATGTGGTCTCATTTTGATAGTCACCTGCTGCCCTTGCACTGTTTCTGATTAGGGCAGTAGACACTTCCCAGGAAACCATTATTAAATCATCACTGATGCTTCCTTCAGGGGGAACAGTTCTTACATAATTGTGACTTAGTGCCTTTATATTATCAATTTTGCTGTCACTTTACCTGTGAAACAAAATTACAATTAGATAAACACTTGCACACTTCACATCTCTATTTTGCCCAAGAGTAGTAACAATAAAAAAGTCACTGTGGCTTTTAAATTAAAACTTAGAATAGCGAGGGCACATTGAGATAGTGTTTGGCTGTGTGGCATTCATATCTCAGGTTTACTTTCTTCTCATTTTAAAGACAGAGATGGTATTAATATTCCCCTTTCATAAGGCAGTTGCTGGAATTAAATGAAGGAAATATCTGTAAAACTTTTGAGCATTGCTTGCTACACTAAGAACTATTGGTAAAGAGTCACTTTCCAGCTATATGGAGGAGATGATGGAAACAGACGTTCACCACATGTGTAAGCCAACCAGCTGTGGACAAACTGGGTCAAAAGAACTCACCCTTCACTTACTTGAGCTTGTATTTACCCCCTTGTTTTTCTTCAGGAGGCTTAAAGGCACAGAAGTTTCTTTTACAATCTTCATCTACTCCCTTGTGCTGTTACAGGGTCAAGGTTCCCTGTAAGTGATACAAGGTTCAGTGACATCAAGTCTTTTCTCAAGTCTTTTTGAAAGAAAGAAAACGGAATCTTAAAAGAAGTGTTGATTTGAGGCTTTGACAGCATGTCTGTGGTCGTGTGTGTGTGTGTGTGTGTGTGTGTGTGTGTGTGTGTGTGTATTTGTTAGGGACATATCACTAAAAAAAGAAAAAAGAAAGAAAAGAAGTAGATCTGTGGCAAAAAAAGATCTAATGCTACAATGCCGCACAATTTCAGATGGGATATTTGTAAACACAATGCCACATTTCTGGATCCTCCCTTGCCTTTCACAACTACATTTGTCTGAACTGGGCAAGAAGCACCAGGAATGAAATCTTTAGGAATTAATTTGTGACTGCCAAGTCTGATGTTTAACCCTTTAAGATCTACAGTAAAATTCAAGTGTATTATGTAATAATTAAAATGTTGGTTTCTCAGTTACTGAAAAAAATATCATTTTGATTTTGTATTGTCAATTATGTAGATGAGATTAATTTTGGACAGCATTTTGAAAAATTGCTTAAGTCACATTAATGAACAAGTGGAAGTTTCTGGAATAAACTCCTTGCTTTGGAGCAGCATATTCAGTTTTAAAAGCAGTGGTTACCCATGCTCTGTTATAGAGAGTAATGTCATATGCATTTTTTGAGGCATTCTCTTACTCTGTAGCTCAGGTTGGGCTTGAACTCAGTGCTGGGATTATAGGTATATAGATACCTAGTTGGAGTCTGTGTCTTTCCTTTTCTTCTCCCTCCTTGCCATTTTCTTCCACTTCTCTTTTTTTCTGGCATCTTGCCTCCCTCTCATTATCTCTTGTTCTCTCCTGCCGTCTCACTTCCCTGTTTGCCCACATTTACTATGATGTGAATCAGCCGGAGCTGCACACGGTTCCTCTTTCCCATTGTGTTCTTTACCCATGTCCTGTGTGTGCTTCAGCGGTGCCTCGATAGACTTGCTGAGTGCAGGAACTTGTGTTTTATCTGAGAAAGAGGAGAGTGAGTAAGGGGACTGGGAGACTGGGGGTGACATGGCTATTTATGGTGACCATAATTTCTTTTCAGGTGTTTTTTTTCATGATGCCACCAGCAATAGTTCAAGAGTTATCATATGTTCTGTGAAAGACAAAACCCCTGTGGGCCTGCTCATCAGTGCTCTGTGTGATGAGGAACAGGAAGGAATGAGCTGGTATTTTGTCATGTAGCTGAGAATTAAAAGTGATTATTTCTTCATCAAGCATTTGCTTAATTACAGGTTTAAAGAACAGCACAAGAAAAGTTGATAAAAATTCCTTGATTATAAATAAATCTTAGACTGAAGGGTCCCAGTTAGTTGTTTTTTGTTTCATGGTCTCTGAGCTAATCTCAGATTTTAGATTTGTACTTTTTTTTTTTTTTTACCCTGCCATGCTGGCCATGGAAGTGGAACTCTGTCAATACAGACGGGAAAAGCTTTTACAGATCAGGGCTATGAGTGGGGCCAAAATCCAGGTATGATATGGAAATAGACCAGGGAGGCGAGTGAGGCAAGCTCAGTGTTTTGCCAATCTATGGTCCTGAAATGCTTATTTATAAGTCATTAATGGATGTAATCACTATTTCATGAAATACAAGTATTTACTACACTGTTCAAGAAATACTATCAGAAGACACTGTTATTCTCCTCATTTCTTGAATGGCAGAATTGAGGCTCAGAGCAGATGAGACATTTATTGATTCTCAGTGAGATACAGGGTCATAAGGGAGAGTTCTTAAACTTTTGAAGTTCTATGATTAAATAAATACATTTTGATTTTAGTGAAATGAGAAATATGGAAGCAGAGACATGAAAAACACTTTTCTAGAGAATCACATAAATATATGTGCAAGGATTTATAAGTTTTAGAAGTGTATAGACACTTGTGCATGCATTTATGAATACTATTAATATTTATACTATTGATCAAGGAATAGGTCTCAAGTGTTTGTTACTGCTTGCTGGAGGTATATATCACTTCTCTCAGTCAACTTCTAGTTTTGGTTCTAATTCATGCAACTTTTAACTTCTGAACCCCTCCCTCCATAGGACCAATTCATTTATTTTGTCCCAGGTTCCTGGGACTTAAATACCTAGAATGAACTGATACTAGTTTACACTTTTCTGCTTTCTTGACCTTGGATCAATAAGGAAAGGCTGAAGAAGATGTTTGTAGCTTCAAAAGTTAACCTTGTTTTAAGCAGAGCAATGAAGTTTGGCTAAACTAGAATCCAAAAAAAGGTATGATTTGATTTACAAGCATAAATAAGTATTCTGAAGAAATACTGCATTACCTATAACATTAAAGAGTCATTGTAACACAATGATAGTGAGCTTTATGGGGCACTTTCAATACCTTGCTTGTGAAATCTTGTGGCATTTCTGGTCTTGTGGCATTTGCAACACTTTCTGAGTTAATGGCTGGAGAATTTTTCTTCTCATCTATAGAGTTCACAACTGTTGAAACAGACTACTAGATACAGTTTCAGTTTCTTATGGAGTGTGAAACCTGTTCTGCCTATGAATATTGTTTTGGATTTTGATTTCAAGTTTCTGCTGCAAGCGACCTTGGCTCCAGTGTAATCTGGCATTATGCCCCTTCTTTCAGGTGTGAGGCCATTATGCCCAGTGCAGATTGATCATTCATTTATCCAAAGACCTTGAAATGTCTCCTTCACTTTGTAAGCAGTAGAAAGGAACAGAGCCGTAGTGAAATGAAAGGGGGGCCAAACACTGTTCCTAAGCAATTTGCTGAAGTGCTTTCTTCACTCCATCCCCTGACCCCAGAGAAGTTGTGGCTGGGGACTTTTTGTTGGCAACAACACAACACAGGCACTAACAGTTGTTCCTGCCCTGCCTTTGTCTATCTCTGCTTTATATCTCGTAGAGATTTCTCATCCCTATTAAAGCTTCTGTATCAGTCTAGTGTAGACAGCTTCCATGTGACATGTACCGAAGGCCTGGAATGAAGGCGGATGGATTTCTTTTTATCAAGGTTGGCTGAAGGAAAGTAGCCACCAGGAAGTTTTGACAGTCCAGCAGTGGGCAGCCCTATGCTTGCAGCCCTGGCCCTTGGAGTTCAGCCAGGGCAGATCCTGAAGATGAGGCTCACTACAGCTGCAGATGCCAGGGCTCAAGATTCATAATCCTGGGCTTGACAGCTGCCAAACTAGCCCCCAGAGTGTCCAAATGAGTTGGCTCTTCTGAAGAAGATGACAGGAAGGAACCGGAGGGATTGTCATGGCAGCCTTCCAAATGCAGCATTAAAGGGAAGCTAAGAGAATATTGCAATTTTTTTTGGCTTTAAGTTTAGGAAATACAAAGAGTGACACAATAATCTTAATTTAGCATGTTATTATAATGGACAGAGGGGTTGTGAGCTTGACATTTTACACTCCTCTTACTCTTTTTGATTTTTACAGCAACTGTTCATTCAAGTAATCAATAGACGTTTACTACTACATGCCCTTCCCACATCAGAATGAGAATACAGAGATGGATAAAGGTGCAGCCATCCACCTGATTGAGGCATTCTCAATGCTTCTGAGTAGTATATTTAGAAGGAGCTAAAGGCATCGTGGCTCACCAACCTACCTTCCCCTCCTTTCAGTAGCAACAAATTAGAAAGAGTGATGATGATGTTTTTACTTTAGGATTGGCAAAACACATTGTCTTATATCTGAATGATTATACTATCAAAGTATAAAACTATGAGCCTGGCTTATTTTAATAGAAATGCAGTTTTGACACTGTACAGCTATCCAAGTAATCCTAAGTAAATTAATAAGACAAATGTGTACTATGTCTTAGTTATTGTAGCAAATGCAAGATATATCTATCATGCTACTGATAATATTCTGGTGAGAAAGTATTTTCTGCCAAATGCAAAATTGTATGTTATCTGTTTATGTATAAAATTGAGTATATTAGTCAGCTTTTTTTTACTATACCAAAACATTCAAATCAATCACCAATATACAAATTAAAAAGGTCTATTTTAGCTTATGGTTTTGGTGGTTTCAGTTTATGGTCATTAGGTCCCATTATATTTTATACTTTGTTTTGTCAGTAGATGATGGCAGGAGATGCTGACCATCTCATGTGAGGAAGAAGGAGGGTGGGGAGGAGGGAAAGAAGGACACAAGGCTCCTGCAGTATTTAAGAGAATGTCTTCAGTGTTCTAAAACCTCCTGATAGACTCTACCTTTTAAATATTTCCACTATTCTTAATCAAGATATTCTGGGTGAGTAAAGTTCCAAATCATAGCACTAGCTTAGGCTTCTATTTTCACTTTTAAGAACACTAGTTTTTACTTAGAAAAGCTAAATGTTGAAACTTCTGGCATATGTTGTTAAGAAATAGCCCCCTCTCCATGAGTATGGGATGTTTAATATTGGCCTTATATTGTACCTGGGAAGTGATGGACATGAACACAGGGAAGAAGGAGGATGGGGTTCCCTTGTGCATGAGCACCAGGCATGCTTCTTGGTGTTGCTATTCTCTGAGTGAGCCTGGGAACTTCATGTGGATGAGGGTGTGAGAAGAGCTGTTCGGATGAAGGAAAATCATCCTGTGGACACTTAGCCCATTGTTAGTCACTCTGAATTCTCAAAACCTTACAGCCTGTTAGTTCCCAAACTCATTTGGGGGAAAGCATATGTAGGATGACGTGTTGTTCACACTTATTTCCCTAGTGTTGCTATCCACACATTTCCTTACAGAACTATTAATGTATTAGCAACAAGGTTATTAATGTATTAGTATTAATGTGATTATATTAGTACATTCTTCACAAGGGCATTTGTGTAATGGGTGCTACATGCATCAAAGCACCTTTCCAAAATGTGAAAATCTGTGAAGCCTAAAGCACATTTGGCTCCAGCACCTCAGGTAAGTGGTTGTATGCCTTTGGATTACTCTATAGACATTTTTGCTGTAGTTTGACAATGGGGGATGTTTGGTGTTCTCACCAGTGTCCCCAGCATATCATACCTGTTCCAAGCCCATGCCATTGTTTCCCAGTGCTGCGGTAGCAAAGTACTATGAGTGGGGGAGTTTGGGGGTGCTTCGAACAAAAAACTTATTGCTTGAAATTTTGGGAGAGAAGACTTCCTTCTAAGGGCCATAAGGGTTATTTCTCCTCAGCTTTTTCAATGGCCATTGTCTTCTCCTTCACATTATATTTTCTCAGTGACATATACATTTCCTTTAAACGTATATGTCTCAGTAGATTTGTATTCATTTTAATGGTATCATATCAATTACATTTGCAAATACATTTGTGCTGAGGTGTACTGAAGGTTAGAATGTCAACAGGTGAATTTCATTTTTTTATATTTCTTTTTTAATATTAGTAACTGAAAGTGTAGAACATCTGTTTTAACCCATACCTTTTAGGGTTTTAATATACAAGAAAACTGCAAGTTATTTCTTATATTTATATTAAAAGTGTTACTCTTATTTCTAAGAATGACTCAGAGAAGTTCAATAACATACTCAAGGTCACAAGTACACAGACGAGGGATTCATTTTTGGGCTTTAGTTCAGTGAACTGGAAAAATGATAAAAATAAGAGATCTATTTCCTGTTCTCATTTTAAGATGGTTGGTAAAATTTAACTTCCTATCATCTTACACATGTTGTTCAGATTATAAGTGTAGACTCATGAATGTTGTAGGGTGTATGCTTCTCACAGGTAGAATTTGACTCTCGTGTGGTTTAGATGATTAGCTTTGGAGATGATGTGAGCCCTATATCTATCTCCTATCTGAACAGTGATAAAGGCAATGTTGTCTATGAAAGTCTCCAGAGCATGTTAGTTTTTCATAGAAGGTAGAGAGCCACCCTGCCCCACCAGCTACTCATCCCCTGACCTCCACTGCTTTAGTCAAAGAAAATTATTGTTTTACTTCTCAGATACTTTGTACTCAGTTGAACTCATATGACCCACAAAACTGCATCCTTAGTGTTATTTCTCCTGTCCAATAAGTGTGTGAGTGTGTGTTTGTGATTGAGTATGTGAGTGTGTTTGTGAGTGAGTGTGTGTGTTTCTGAGTGTTTATGTAGTAACTAGTAGGTACACACAGATGAGTAAACAGGTCCATAGATATTTGACAGTTTAGAGAAATGTTATAGCTAAAATGAGTCTTTAAGAAATTTCTAATGTAGCTGGGCTAAAAATATTTCCCCTGGGGGCTATTTATGAACAAGCCAAAAAGTCTACATTTCTGGCCAGATGTGTGTCCAGGTGGGAGGTGGGAAAACATAAGAGCAGTTCTGCAGAACTCACTCTGGTCTGTGGTATTCTGCATCATCATCATCAATTACAGTTTGTTGAGTGATAGATCATGGGGCCTGTGGCAGTCTATGCTGCTCCAAATGGCAATATTTTATTCCCTGCTATGAGAATCTTGGAGAGCTGATACATTTCACAGCTAAATGGTGGATATTTGGACAGTTGTTAAAGGGAATTGTTCATATCTTCTTTATAAAAATGCTTTCTAGTGTTTTGGGAATGAAGAGAAATCTTCTGAAAGCATGTAACATTTTCCCAGTGGGTGGCAATCCAGTATCCCTTGTCATTTCTTACTTCTTCTGATTCTCCTCTTTTCTATAAAGGAAGGGGAATGCATTTGTCACACTAAAATCATCTTTCTCCCTTGAGAGTATAGTAACGATACAACTTCTGACATTCATATTATTTTTTCTTTTTACCAGAATGCTCTAAATGGTTTTGGGTAAGAGCTGATCCATATCAAGCATGGTGAGAGCCATCTGTAGTTCCAGCACTCAGAAGGCTGAAACAGGAGTACTCACCCTGAGATTAGCACCAGGTTGGATCTTATAGCAAGGTCAAGGTCAGCCTTGAGTGCTCAGAATGATCCCATTTTAACAACCAAAACAAAACAAAAAGACCCAGTCTATATTGAAAGTCACTGGTGGGAAATCCTCTTTGTCTGAATTTGCATCTTACTTATTTAGCAGTTGATAGAACTATAGAGTCTGTCATTTTAATGACATCGGCAAAACTTACATGTGAGACATAGATAATATCATGTCAGCTCTCTAGGGCATGGCAAACTGAATAAAGCTCACATTTCTCTTTGGATGTCTCCTAATTTATTTATTACTCTGTATTGATATTTCCCTCTATGGCCTTCCTACTTCCTTCCCCAGCCACTTTTTCAAGTACGTGTTTGCTACTCTTGTCATAAGTGATCATTCATAGAATTATGCATTAGTCACATGTTTTACTACCACTGTACCTTTGATTTATTGTGTTTTTCTCTGAAACACCACTTTTCTGTTGTCCAAGTGATGTTTCAGTCATGAACATCACTGTCATTGTTCAGATTTCCCAAAAGCCCCCTCTTCACATTACGAGAAAGCTCTCTTTTGCCTCTCTTCTTCCATTGCCTGTCTCTTAAGTCATCTATCTCAGGTCATATTCCTTTCTCTTCCCCATTCCTTATGTTTTACATATTTAATCTTTACTTATTAGTAGCTGCCTATCTCCTGTCACTGGCTGGCTTTTTCTTTTGACTCTAAGACATCTAAGTTATCATTCAGGAAAACAGAAAATCCAGAACATTTTTACTTGTCCACTGTTAAGTAACCCTGAGCATCAAGAACCTACACCCCAATGTAATTGCTAATTAGGAATCAAATAGCTTTCTATGAAATACCACAAGATTCTTCAGATATTACCTAGGGCTCAGAGATATTTTGATCATACAGAGATTTCTAAATTGATAAATGAAGGTATTTTTGGCCTTTGAGGAAAACATTTGCCCATGGCCTAAACCTGAATGAGAAATTACTTTACCAACTCATTTTTACCTTTTTTTGTACATTTGCTCAGTTGCCAAGATGAAATAGATAATTTTTTTAGGTTAAATTGTTGAGAATGAGAGAAAGTGAATAATTGTCATACCATTCATTCCAACTCAAAAACTTAAAGTTCTTTTTAAAGAAAAAGAAAGATAAATATAGAGACTAAAATGTCCAGGCCTTAGAAGGTTAATAGAAAGAAAAAGGGGCTGGGTGTTTCTTTTTACCATTCCAGGGTGGTCCTTATGGAGATGTGTTTATTTTTTGTCTTTTAAGGTTAATTTGATACACACAATAACTTAATAAGCAAAAGTGCATTAATCATGGTATGATAACAAATTATTGATTGATTAATTCATTCATGTCACAAATATTTACTGATCCCTATTCTATGCAGGCATAAAGAGGCACCAAATGTCAGACAGGAAAGAACATAGATGCACAGCTGACTCTCAATGACTTTACTATTGTGTGAGACAGCAGGTCAGCCATAAGTTGTACTGGAGTAGAGCAATGCTGTTACAGGTGAAGGACAAGGCACTGTGGGCAACAGAGGTACCTATATTTAGGAGCTCAGAGGGAAGGTCACCTGTAAATTGGAGACTGAAGGATAAATAACATTAAGTGACCAGAATAAAGAAAGGGGAGTTGTAACTAGGACAGACATATGTGAAATACAGGAACATGACATCTGCCAAGGTCAATGTCAGTAAAGCACAGAGATCGACATGTGACATGTGACATTTATCATGAGGAGTCTACCTCAGAAGTCACTCCTCTACTCTAGCCTTCGCCTGCATCATTTGATACTTCATTCTGAGTTTGAAATAGTCAGACATCTGCACAAAGATCAGAAGCACACTTGGATTGTTTCTCGTCAATAAGAACATGTAGGACTGAAACGTTGAGTCTCTGCCAAATCTATCTCTACCCATATTTGTGTTTGTGATTTGGTTTGTAGGAATGATAGACTGAGGTTCACAGAAGGGAAGACAGGAACATCATTTAATTTCTTTATATTATACATGGTACATTTATATGGGGGCAGTTCTTGGCCATTCTTTGGGATAATATATACATCACATGCAGAGGAGAAAGTTGACATACAGAGATGATGGCTGACATCTGAAGAAGTATCAGAGGGAACTGGGCTATCTGGCACTATGTTTTGATAGGAAAAATATTAGAATGTTTATATATTTTAATGCTCTTAAGTAGTTCTTATTTTTCATGTGTGAAGCATCTATCAAGTAGGCAGATGAAAGGTAGGTAGCAAGCATGGTACTTAGGAGTTGAATTTAGTAATTTGTGTGATACTTGGAGTAACTGAAGTATGCTCTAATCTAGATTATGACACAATGCTTTGTGCATAATAGGTGCTAAAATATTGTTGGATTAAAGATGGATTTTTAACACATTAATAAAGACTATGAACAATATGGTATTAAAAGAAATATCTAGATTACTTTTTTCATAATATACATTACACTTTATCCTACTTACTGAGCTGGGTACGTGGTGTTAGATGTCATATTGAAGAAATGTAGTTGAATTAAGAGAAGCATGGATACCAATTTTCACTATGCACAATGCAGTTACAGTGTCTCCTATTTTCTAAGATTTGTAGGTACCTATCCAACCTCATAAAATTTGCAAAGATGAAAGAAAGAATATAGATAGCAGAGTGAGAAGTGTGTGGAATCTGCATTCACTTTCCAGTTCAGTGACTCTCACTGATAGGTGGAGAATTATGGGAAGCCCACACATTCAGCCTAACTGTTGGAGGATATGGGGACAAACCTCAGGTCTACTGTAATTTTTTCCAGGTTTTTCCATGCTCTGCTTATTTTTAAATTTATTTATTTATTTATTTATTATTCTAAGAGTGAAGACAACATTATTGGCAAGGGCTTTTGAGAAAAGTGTGATATTAGTGGGTTTACCCTCAGTATTTAGAACACTTGTATAGAATGTGTATTTACTACTGTTTTTCTTATGCATATCACTTCTTATGCATAATCTTATTAGTTCTTTTCACCTATCTGAATTTTATTTTTGTTGGTAGGGCAGACAGATTTTTCTTTTATTTGCTCTGTAAAGAGGACTTTCTTAAATTAATAGTGTAAAGGAAGTTAAATTTAAATTTACTCGATATCCATATTTTTAAAAATATTGAAGCAAATGAATGCCAGCCATTAATTAAAACAATTGTTTCCTATATTAAGAGCTCTCAAGGGCTGATTAGGCAACACATTATAGTATCTACTTGTTCAATTTTAGAAGGTCTTTGCCTTGCCTAATTTAATAACATTTCCCATATCATTTCTCAATATTACAAATGCTATTTTGTTTCTTCAATGGACCCATCTAAACTATAAATATACCAGGAATAGGGGATTATGAAGACTGAAAAAATAGACATACACACAGGCACACATGCACACATTCACAAGCACACATGCACATGTATATACATACTCAATGTGTAATTTGGAACAAGCACACACACCATTAAAAAAATAAAATTGTCAATACTTCTGTTTTGATAGTTTGAACTCCTTTTCTAATATTTTCTTCTTCTTTTCCTTTATGTCTTCTCCTTATCTTTCCATATGTATTTGTGCTACTTAAAAATCAGCATAGTCTGAAGGATGGTAATAGTGAGAAAAAAATAAAAAACAAGAGAAAAACATCTTGGTTTTCACTATTTGTTACTATGAAAGAATATCTACATGCAAGTACGTATGGACACATGCACTCACATATGTAGACACATGTGTGCATATCTGTATTTTGGAGGCCCTGTACTTGCTGGTGGAGTAAGCACAGGTTGATAATATCTGAGACCCCAGGGGCATAGTGAGAAGCTGTTGTAACAAGTGTGTCATTGTTGTTCAGTTACTTCATGCTGAGGATGTGAAAATGGCATACAAAGATATTCTTCACTGGGCAGAGAGAATGAGTGTATGGACCCCGCCTTTAGAAATGAGAAATCTGCACTGAAAAAACCCATTGCCTATGATGTTAGGAGAGAATGGGATAATCTTCCAAACTTTAATGCTGATGATGAGCCCTCAGACATTCTATTATGGCGATCTGGCCTCTTCTGTCAGTAGCTAGACAATCTAAAAGAAAGGATTTCTGCAAGTCACTGTCTGACTTTTGCAGGCAATCCAACGATTTCTTTTTAAGAAAAAAAAAAAAAAGCAGCATTTGTTTTCTTTCAAAGAGTTTCTGTTCTGTGCCTGGGATGACATGGTTTTTGGACTGCACCCTGCAGGAGGAGAAGCCAGACAGAAGGCAGCTTTCTCTCAGCTCTGGCAATTATAGCAGTCATAAAAACCCCAGGTAAATGGGAACTCTTTAAACATTTGCAGATATAAATCCAACACAGTAGGAAAGTGACCCAAAGGAAGTGTTTATTGATCCATTTCCCTCCAAAGCTGCTAGTGAGGAGTGAACATCATCTCATTTAATAGGAGCAGCTCTAAGCCGACAACCTTGCAGGTGCTCTCCCTGCCTTGCATGTCTGTCCAATCACACACAAGAAGCTTGACATTTTTAGACATCATTTTCCTCATCTGCTAATGGGCACCACAGCCTTAGCTTGGAGCCTTTCTGTGGGAGGCAGCTCAGGACTAATATGTGGCCAGGTCTCCTTCTACTATAAACACATTTCATGCCTGGTTTTATCACTTTATTTTCTCCTCAGCAGAACCTTGCCCACCACTGTCAGTTCCTTTCTGTCCCAGAGTATGAGGAGCAGAGATGGTAGTTGTAATGTTGTGGTATTTAGACATAGTTGAGTTAGTAGAGGGCCTTTCTGACTCATCCTGCTGTGTCTGCTGGTCTGAGAGACCACACCTTTTCTTCTTTGCCACAATGCAGCCTAAACATATGGTAGAGACTCAGCTTGGTCAGATAGCATGCTTCCTTGTCTGTTTTCAGGTTAAATCTATCAATAAATCCTATCATGGATGATTCTAGTGTACTACATGCGAGGCATAGTTCTGGGAACTTCAATGCAAGCCTAAAGATAGGTATGGTGGATGCTTTGTGTTTAAGAATTCTGGAGTATCAACTCCAGGGCAAGCCCCTTGCTCAGGAGTACTTCACCAACACAAATCAGACCCCAGATCTCTTTGTGCCTTTTTGGTTTTGTGTTTTTAAGATAGATAAAGATAATGTTGGTTGGGTGGGCAGGGAAGGGATCTGGCAGGACTTAGGGGAAGGAAAAGAATAGGATGAAAAATACGTTATATATGATTCTTAATAAATAAAAATATACAGAAAGAAAAATAAATTGAAGAAGATTTTTCAACAGTCGAGCAATAAACAACAATGACATTAGAAGGTATTTGTTTTCTCTTTGTTGTTTATTGCCATGTTTTCAACAATGTTTCTCTTAAGTTGATAACCAACAAAAAAGAGACTTAAGGCGTGGTTGGCCCACACCTTTAATGAGGCAGAGATCAGAGGATCTCTGAGAGTTTGAGGTCGGCCTGATCTACAAAGTGAGTTCCAGGACAGCTAGGGCTGTTACACAGAGACACCTTCTTTAGTAGGAAACAAACAAACCAAAAAAAAAAACAAAAAAAACCCAAAAAAACATGCTTTCTGCTTTTGTACCACAAAATAACACCTAAAATTTTGGAAAATATAATAACCTAGAAAATAAAAAAAAAAAACAAAAAAACGAAAGTCTCTCATTTCAGCATATTGCATGTCCTCATCTACTAGGACAGGATGTGAACTCATTGTGGACTTTTGTGGCAAAGGCTATAGAACATCTTGTATTTGCTTTTTTTCTATGTTCTGGGATGTTTGGAAGTGTATTTCCCAGGGCCCTCATCAGGTGGGCTTGTTATTTGTTCACTGGGTAGGATGTTTGATGATATCAGGGAAAGGCACTAAAAATGTGAGGGAATAACGTCTGGCTTTTTGTTTTTCCTCCCTGGCACATCTAAAAATCACAGTTTCAAATAATTTTGTTACAAGGATGAGGTGGCAATGAGTCTTTGAGCATTCAAAGGTGGGAAACCTAATGACCCTTCCTGTGTTTCATGTGAGTGAGAACCTTCCTTTAAGAAACGATAAACTTTGGTTTTAAAAGTCACAACCTGGTCTAGCATTTTGTGCATGAACGGAATGTCAAGGAAACAATGAAATAAAAAGCTGGGCTGCAGTGGTGCATACCTCTAAGCCTAGCACTTGGGAAACAGAGGCAGGTCTGGTTTACAAAGCAAGTTCCAGGGCAGCCAGGACTGCTATACAGAGAAATCCTATCTCCAACAACAACAATAACAACAAAATATAAACAAACAAACAAACCAGAACAAAAAAATGATTACAAGTGTTTGGAGGAAAAAAGAAGAAGCAGGTGGAGAGAGAGAGAGAGAGGAAGGGAGGTAAGGGAAGGCCAGGGTGAGAACCAGAAATTTCAGGTCAGCATAGAATAGCTTTGGTGGAGAACGAAGCTCCACCTTACAGAAGAGTCATGACACCACGCATGCCAGCCTGTGCCTGTATTCTCAGCACCTGGGATGCTGAAGAAACAGGATTGGTCATTTGAGAAAGGAGAGAAGGATGTGGGGAGAAGAATCTGAAGTCTCTCAATAAATTACTGAAATCTGAAAATGTATACATTGCTTTTGTTATTGAGGGACAATATTTTTAAAATTTAGAGCTGGAATCTGTTTCTAGCATTCAGGATAGAGGACATCATCGTCTGTTTGGAAGAGGGCAAATGTGTAACAGAACAAAGACAGTATTGGTCTCTGGGCAACATGAGGACATCAAGTGAAGTACATGACATCAGTGTGAGTTTTGTGTGAATATAGCTCTATAATTTGCTTCCTCCTACTAGATTAGCTCTTCAGGGCTCTGTAAGATTCATAGCAAACACTTTCATTGTGTGATGTAGAGGCCTGTGAATCAGCTCATATAACTCAATATTACAATTAATTATTCTCAACATTTCTAAAAGTCCCACAGGGGAATATCTAATTTGTTTTATATGGTTAATATTATTTTTATTGAGTATGCATTATTAATTTTATAGAGTAGGCAATTTTTTGAGAGATATGTTTATGAATTTGTATTAGTTGCAACATGGTTTTTTTTAAAGGACATGGGGTGCTAGTGAGAGACTCAAAATTCAAGTCCTCATCTCGAGAGTGTTAATTTTAATCCATTTCGAGTTAGATAAACTACTTCCTAGGTTATAGAAAACTAATTTTCTATGAGTAGTCTGAATTGTTACCTTAAGCCTGACTTCCTTAGCTTCCCGTCTCTGACAATGCTAAAGAATCCTTACGAAGGACTTGCAGTGTTCCATCTGCAAGGGGCCACTTCAGAGACAAACATGGCCCCTGCTCTCATCTCAGACAGATTTGACAATTTCATCTAGAAATAACAGTATAGTAACAGTCTTTCTACTCTTTGTATAAATAAAGTACTAGTGTTCTAGAGACAGACAAAGCTCAAGTGTTTCAGCAAAGGAAAGGAAGACACATGAAAAAAGTGTTGTTTTCCTTGGTGGATGTGAGTAAACCCAGCTTTTAATTTCTCTTCTTTGTCTAATATGGTTCTGAACTATTGTGGTTATAGCTCATCTGAATTTTCTCCACAGTAATTTTCCAAATGAGACTACACAGAAATTTGCTACTAATTGAAACCCAGCAAAATCAGACTTAAAACCACACCTCTCTCATTAGTGAATATAGAAACTACTTCCGTTGGGAAGGAAAAAGCAAGGCTATTTTAAGTGGTCTCAGTTGGGTCATTTTCACAAGGATAGGCCCACTCCAAGTACACCAGCCTTGGTTTTCATTTTCTTGAATGTGTTCTGGGCCAGCATGCCTCCAGGATGTGTACAGGAAGCAGGGGTAGCTTTGAGAAGCTCAGTTACCTTCAGCATCTTGGCTTAAACAGAATTACCGATACCTTAGCTGCAATCATTTGCCATCTTATTTATGAATAACACATATTCTCATGAAAAGCTGAAAGCAAATGTCACTTTGTCATAGAGAGGACATGGCAGGCCCACTCACTGAGAGTGGGACCTGCACAAAAACTTCGTGTTTTGTAATTCTATCAGGGATTTGTGCTTTTGAATGAGAATTCTATATAGCCTCCTCAATGGACATATTTTTATAGCTCCTGCCAGGAGAAAAACAGGCTTATTGAATCAGTAGACAGAGGTAGATTCTTCAAATAGCTCATTCATCCAGCTTCCAACCTTAACTGGTGGAATTTTCTCTGTTGAAGAAACCCCACAGAAAAGGAATGATACCCACAACTTGATTAGTGTACTGTGAGAATTAATCAGATTGACCTGGGCTGTCTGTTAATGACCAGCTATCTTTCTAAGTGATGATTTGGTGAGTACACTCTCAGGAGGAAGGGACTTCTCCCTATAGATTGTCTTTTCTGTTTTGGTCTTTGTCTTGTGACTGACAGAACTCTCTTTTCCTCAGCTCTCAGAGCACAGTCATCTGATGAGAGAGGGCTATGGAGTACTGGATACTGGAACATTTTATTTGTTGGGAACAGATAGCAGAGAAGGGAAGGAAGCAAAGGCTCCTCTTGTGAGGATCTTTGCTTTTTGTTTCTTTTGTTTTTTTTTCTCTGAAGAATGAGTATGGAGGCCTGGTGCTGGCCAGCTCCAGTGGCACAGACTGTGTCCTCCACAGTCCCTGGCTGCCTGCCCATGACAGATCTGTGGGGAGTCTGAGCAGCCAGGAGTGCCCATGCAATCTAGGGCTCCAAGCTGAACATTTTTTCAGGAGGCTGTGGTAGGATTTACAGGATTTGGGATTACAGAATTGCTTTTGTTTTTCTAACAGCTTCTATCTCACAAGTAAACAACATGTACAGACACAGGGTTTGTTTTAACATGATACCCAGAGATGAAGACCAGGGCTTGAACCATATTGCATATTCTTTGTTTTAAGACTAGTTATCTCAAAAAAGCTTAATTTGCATGTGAAGAATATTCTTCTTCATGGGATGTACTTTTCTCCTTTAGATTTTCTTCCAAGGAACAGTTTTGTATTACAATCAAGAATTTACTACATAAGGTTTAGACCCCCCCAAAAATTGCACATAACCTGCTTAAAATTTCAACTTCTGGCTTGAAGCTGAGACTTCTACTTTTGTACTTCAGGTAGACCTTGGAAGGGAAGGAGAGCTCCCTGGCAGAGAGCTTGTTAGGTTCAGTCTTGTGCAAGCCCTTTTTAGGCAACTGCACCTGCTCAGAGTTCATAAATGCCATGAATAAGCCATGCCCATAAGACAACATTCCACTTCCCACATCCTCAGCATCTGACCCTTAAATTGTTATTTCTTCTCTTCCACAATGATCTGAGGAGGTCAGACAAATGCACTGTGTAATGTTGAACACTCAAGGTATATGACAACAGTTTAAAAGTATGTACATGAATAATGATCAAATTGTGGTAAATATTTCTCTCTTTAAGCATTCAGAATATTTTAACTAATAGCAACTGCATACATTTCTGAGATATATTTCACCACATTTATGTAATGTGCATATGTCAGAGAGATCTTTTCATGTTCAGGATTATTTTTTTCCATATACACAATACAAGATGAAGTCCATCTAGAAGCCAATTAATGTATTATTTGATAAAGAAATATGCTGTATATGTGCAATACATTTTATTGAGCTATATAAAGAATATATCTTATAACTTGTAGCAGAATGGGTGGAATTTGAGGGCATTGTTAAACTCATGTCAGATGCAGAAAGACAAGAACAAATTCTATTCTCCATGTAAGGACAAAAAGTCAATGGGAATGAAAAACAGATATTACTAGAGGCTACAGGTGAGGGATATTGGGAGGCTTGAGAAAGATGTTTTAGTTTGCTTTTTTATTGTTGTGATAAAACAAAGTGACTTGGGTGAGGAAAAGATTTATTACCTTTTACAGGATGGAATTTATTAATGAGGACTGTAAAGACAGGAACATAAGGCAGGAACCTGGAGGCAGGAACTGAAGGCAAGGTGATGTGTGAGTATGGGTTACTGGTTTGCTCCCATAGCTTGGTCACCCTGCTTTCTTATACCATCCAGGACTACCTATCCAGTGTTGGCATCTCCCAGAGTGGGCTGGGCCCTCCCACATCAATCACTAATTAAGATCATATCCATAGAATTGCCTACAGGCGAATCTGTAAGAGGTATTTTCTCAGTAAAGTTCTTTCTACCCAGATGACTCTAGCTTGTGTTATATTGACACACATTCTCACCGAAATAAAAATAAAACAAAACAAACAAAAAAATCTAACTGCTATAAAAAGGTAGCCAAACACAAGTAATAAAAACAGCCATTTCAAGTGGTGTGTAGAATAAGAGGGTGGCTGTAGTTCAGAAGAAACTGTCACACATCTACATGTATGTACATGTGTTTTGCTTTTGTAGTCAAAGGTCTCACCCTGCACTCAAAGCTAGCTTCAAACCAATAATTCTTCCTGTGTCTACTGACTGCTGGGGGTATAGTTGTGTACATCCATGCCCAGCAGACTATTACATGTTTTTTGAATAACTAAAAGAGAGGATCTTGACATCATTAAACACAAAATAATGAAACTTTAATCTCTTTGAATTTACTTTCTTAACCTGGTCCTTGTAGGTTTTTTCTCCTTGGGACATGGCTTCATTTGTCTTCAAGTCAGGAGCTGTGTCTTACTTCTTTCTCTGTCAGAACCTGTCTAACTTCTTATGTCTTTTGTTTGTAAAGTTCATTCAATCACCCAGGGCTCAAGGATATCTAAGAGTAATCTCCCTAGAAATAACTATTAGATAAGAAAGATGTCTTTTGCCAAGTTAGGGTAATATACTGATGAGTGGAGACATCTGGAGGCCACAAGTCTACCAGAACCAAAAGAGAGGAAGAGAATCAGGTGAAAAGCATGATAAGAGTTAAGGTGCTGGCATGGTGCTCATGAGACAGTAAAGGAAGATGTAATTACCTTTGTATTTTGGGAGAAACAATGGAGTTAAGGAGCCTAGTTGGAATTGAGATGGAGATCTGTGTGAGATTGCAAACCATTGTCTGTGCTGCCAGGAGAGGTCTGCATTACAGCACACTACAGTAGTTAAGTGCTGGCAGGAGAGTTTGATGTGATCTGTGTTCCAATCTCCTGCATAGAATGAGAATTGGAAACAATAAATTTAACTGATAGGGGCATTGTGAAGATTAAATTAGTAAGGTGTATCTTGTATTATAGCCAGTGTTTAGTAAATATGGTAATTTTAACACTATAACCATGCCCCCTATATTGAACAAAAATATGGATTAATGTGTATAAGGATAAGGATAGTTTGAGTCTAATTTCTCTCCTATTTCTCTACGAGGGAGTCTTGTGACCCTCTTTACCTTGTGCCGTAATTATGTCATTTTAAAATGGAAAATGATGTTAATTATGCTAAGTGTGTCAAAAGCAAATTGGAGATTTTTGAGTGCTTTGAAATAATCACTTGTTATTTTTTTGAAATGTATCTAATGGTATAGAGAAAATAATCCTGATCTCTCTTAGTTCATTCTTGATCCCAGTCACAATGTAGCCACATCCTCCTACATCCTATGACGACCGAAGCCCAGGAAACCCCTCTTGGTCCATCATTCAGACTCTGTTGCAGGCAGATAAACCTTGTCACCCTGAAAAGTATGTCAAGTACCACCTTATCACATAGAAGGATAGGACAGGTGGCTGCAGTATGACTCTGAATCAAGAAGCCAAGCCTCTATCGCCACTGTCACGTATGTTCTTTTTTTCTGTATCAAGGAGATATTTTGTTTGCCAATGCATTACTTTATTTCTGTGTGTATAAGTGCCTTCAGCTAACAACTTGAGGGAATTAGTTCTCCTCTCAGAAGTGTCTGGGAGGCTGAACTCTGGTGGGAAGTACCTTTACTTGCAGATCTATAAAAGTGACACCATAGATGACAAAGGGAATTTACTGAGAACATGAAGTCTAGACTCTAGTTTGACTTTAAGACTCATTAGCTGTAAGTTCCACATTTCTTCTGGTTTTATTTGTGAACAGACAAGGTCAGTCTAGCCTGAGCATCTCTTTTTTTGTTAAGACCCTATATAGTGGAGCAAAGTTTTATCCTAGTATGTAGGAGGCTGAGGCAGGAGGATTTTGAGCCTAAGACAAACTCCTGCTACATTGTGAAAACTTGTCATTGAAGAAAAAAATATCCCGTGAACCAGGCTTCTGGGCTTTTGATCTAGTTTGTAAAAATCGGACAGCCATTTTGGCAGACAGCAGGTGTACCAGGAGGCTTACTGTGAGAAAGCGGGCTGCAGAGGACTGCTGGAGGGTTTCTGCAAGTGACCATGGAAATGTGCCTGGATGAGGCCAGAGAGGGCACGAGGGTGTGGGGGAGGAGGCGAGTCAACAGACCAGATGGTCTCATGGAGAGGTGAACATAAATGATGTCATGCAGGGCCTTGCCAGCCTCTCTAGCCCTGCTGACAGTCTCTGATTACAGGGAGCATCTATTCAGACATCTGGTTTGTACTATAAAGTTAGCGGCCTGTTCCCTAGGCTGATTGAACTCTCTCGGTGAGAGCATCATTTATATACAAAGCTAATACGAATTTATTTGTCTGAACACAGGGGGTGAAGTTATATTGCTTCTTGAGATCCATTTAGTAATGAGGTAAAGCTATGTATATCCTGGTACATAGAGGATCTGTGTTGTCTCTAAAAATATAAAAAAATTTCCTTGAAAATTATACATATCACGAAACTCAAATGATGGGTGACAAAACATATTTTTTATTCTAGGTCTGGCACTGAACAGAGATGGGAATCTGGATATTTTGTAACCGATTTGGTGTCACTCCTTATTGGTGATGTGGAGATAATAATTTCTGCTCAACAGTCTATTAAGCTATGTAAAGTACTGTGTACAATGTTCCACTAACTGAATGTGTCATAAATGTATGCTGTTATTTTTCCCAGCCCTGATATGGTACTCGCAAAATTCAAAAGAGTCAATAAAGAGCTACTGAATGAATGCATGAAATAAAAAGTATAGTGACTTTAAAATACACTGAAGAATGGTGCACCATGCAAAGTAAGTTATGTTCTGCTTGGTGAGTGAGGCAGCAGCTGTCACACAAAATGATTCATCTGAAATACTTTAAACATTTCATTATACCCAAAGGAGGAGGAAAGTGTGATTGCTACTTTACCATTCTCAAATCAGAGACACCACCCAAGATGGCCCAATCTGAACTGTTGTCTATGCTTTGTCTTTTCTTTATTCAATCTTAGCATTCTTTGCCTAAAATTGCTTACTGTCTTACTTCATCTATTGAGATCCATGGAAGAAGGTACTTCTGATTTTGTATATTTCTCCTTCATGTAATCTTTACACAGGTAGGACAGCACATAGTTAATTGCCTTTGGGGATGCCTTGGCTGTGATAATGACTTTGTTATTATGATTAAACACCTTTCAGTCAACATTACTTGAATCCTAAGATTTACAGAATCTGGTGAAAAACCAAGAGTAGTAAATTTTTTCCCATGTGGCTCCTAGGTATAATAATAAACATATGGCTGAATATTATTATCAGGTCTTGGAGACACTTTGTGTATGAGCTTCTGTCTTCTTGGATATGGTCAATTTAATAGCTTCCAAAATGCAGGTTCTTTTATTCCCAACAACAGCTACCGAGGTGTCTAAGTTAGGAGCAACACTAGTAATTCTGCCTTGTGCTCTATAAAAAATTAATAGCCATAAAAGTCAAATCGGCTTACTCACTAGCAAATGAACTTTACAGCCTGCTTTAGCTTACAGACTCTTTGTAACCAACATGTTAAAAAATACCAACCAGGGAAAGATATTTTCCTGCTTTATAGGCTTTAAAAAAACCATTTAATTCAATCTGGTACCCAGGCTGAATGTAAAATAGCTAAAGCAGTATTGATGGGATAACATATAATATAATTAAATCTATGTATCAATCCATCAAGTGTAAGATAAAAATCAATCACACAGGAGCTGATACCTCCAGGCAGGAAAAGAGAATAGTGTTTTGCTTCATCCCTGTCCCCACACTGTGCCACTACAAATCAGTCTCTTACTGGAGCAATTTTCTCACCTACCACAGGGTTATCTTTTGATATTTTTCTGCAGTCCTACTTTGTACAGTGCTTTGCATACAAGTGTCCAAGTTTAAATCGAGGTTAGCTGTCTCTGCAAGAATCATGGTCAGAGATCTACTGGGGATTTGATTAACTTACAGATTTCTTGGCCTTTGTTCTATTTTGATTTTGATTATGCTGATTGAAGAACTCAAAATCATACTTAAAATAGTCATTTTCAGCCCCAGATGAGATCAGAATCCATCACTTAACAAACCCCTTGACGTTAGGAAAAGTGATGGATCTTTTTATTTGTAGTTCCAGCTTAGAGATGATAAAATATTCTCCTGCCATTCTCATATAATCCTGTTTTCCAGGCAAGGGTAGGAATAACTGAGGTCATGCACATAAGTGTCAAATTTGGAGTCCAATGAATATGATGCCATTGCTATGACCAGCAGCTAATTCTGATTGAGTGCTTACTCTCCAAGGGCAGTGTTGTTAGTGCCTTCTGTGTATTTCCTCCTTTAAAAATCTCATTAGCTTACTCACACTTATTTTATACAGTTAAGAACAGAGGCACAGAGTAATAAGGTGACCTGTTTTTAGTCACATAGTTGTGAGGTAGTTAAATAAAGTCAAGATTCCAGGTTTATGTAATTTCAGATGCCAGACACATAAACTTTCACTATTATTGAGGTTTCAACTAAGGTTATCTATTGCTTTAAAAAATATTTATTTTATTTTTTGAGATTATAATATAATCTTTCCATCCCTTTTTATTTTTATTCTTGCATATATCTGATAGTTATCTGTGAAACTTTTTCTTTTTTGGGGGTAGGGCAGGGTGTCATGTAGCCCAGAATGGCCTCAGATGTGGTTTGTAGTTGATGCTAGCCTTGACAACCTTTTCACTCTTCCTGTGTTTATCTCCCAAGTACTGGCAAATGCCACCATATCCAATCTAACACTGATGTCATCCTCCTGGGTAACTTGTTTTTCTTTTGTGTATCCTGTAGCTTTCACCAGTTGACATATACATTAAAAAGTAACAACACATCTCATGGGATTTAAAATGTGCAGATCGTCTATTATTCCTTCTCTTCATTACCCTAACCCAAGATCAACATTATATGATACATGGTAGGATTTAGAATAGGGTTTGGTTACAGTTTGTGTATCCATAAAGAAAACAATAAAGGAAAAGTCTGAAAGCCAAATAAAGTTTACTCTTGTTTATGATTCCTGTGCCTAGTTGCATTGTCCTAATCTATGTCATTAAATTTTATGCCATTAAAATGTACTACAAAGAGCTTTTATTAATTGTACAGTAGAAAACATTTCTTTACTTTAAAAAGCAAATTAATTTGCATTTGCACTCCAAAGGCTCAACTATGTTCATAGCAGCATTATTCATAATACCAAGAACCTGGAAGCAACCTAGATGTCCCTAAACTGAAGAATGGATTAACAAACTATGGTACATCTACACAATGGAATACTACTCAGCAGTAAGAAAAAATGATATCCTAAAATTTACAGGCCAATGGATGGATTTGGAGAATATCCTCCAGAGCGAGGTCTCACAAACCCAGAAAGATAAGCAGGGTATGTACTCACTCATTAGTGGACTCTAAACAAAAAAGCAAAAAGAAAAGCATATCCAAGCTGCAAACCACAACCACTGTCTGAAACACCTTGGACTGGCACCTTGGATCCCACTCCCTCTAGAGGGACACCTGACTCACTCTTGATGTTGGGGTGAGGAAACTGGATCTGCCAGGAGTGGATGTTGAATTAAGCCATATTGGGACATTGGGACCTGGGGACCTCCTGTCCATGCTCAGGAGGAGATGGGGAGATGTGGAGAAGAGAGAGTGACTGGAGGGTGGGAGGGAGAAGGAACCTTGAACAAGTATATACATGGAGAGAAAATGTGACTTTATTCATAATAATAATAAAAAGAAGTAAAAAAAAGCAAATTAATTGAAACTAGACCTTTATATTGCTAGTTCCCTGCTTCCTCAGCCTGCTGTTCACTCCTAAGTATCTGTCCTGGTCACCTCCATAAGACACAGAGAGAAAAGCTAAAAGCTATCAACATCTTGATGCAAAGAGGAAGAAGGAGGGCATGTTTTAAAACTCTCATAAGCTCTGTTAGTATGCCTCAGTTCATTGACCTTGAAAATTAACCTGGGCTATGCAGAGAACTAATCCCTGGAATAAACAAATACGAGAGATAATTCATTTCTAATTTTGACCAAATGTTATCAACACATTGTGATGCTTGATGCCAAAACTTATTAAGTTTCATAAAAACAACATCAATCAAGTCATCGGAAACACATAAAATCAATATGGGTGTTATTTTATAGATCAAGCTATCACTTGATAAATGGAATTTCTCTACTGTTTATGCATTTGTTTAGTTATCACTGGGTATGAGCTGAGGTCATCCTGAATTCTGAACAAATACTGGCACCTCAAAGACAATTATCATGAAAATAACATGTTGTAAAAGGAAATATAATGAAAAAGGTTCTAGCATTTTTGGAGCCATAAAAAAATCCCCTCTGGAAAAATTTTGTTTTGACAAAGTGATTGCTGTGAAGTGGCACAGTGAAGCCATTTACCACCAGGTTGGAAACCTTTGGGTATAAAATATTGTGGACTGTGTAGAACAATCCACCTCAGCAGTAATCCCCTCCCAGGAAAAGGGATGCATTAAGCTACTTTGTACTGAGTTGCTTGGCAGCTAATGGGATAGAGGGCTCTGGAACTAAGGCATTTCATAATCTTTCATATAAAAGCAGAGCGTCTAAAATGGAGAGAGACATTATTGTCATTTTCTGAGAAATTTGAGAAGAAAATCCTATTTATCTGTGTGAGCTAACACAGAAATACCTTGTAATAATGATATCTTGTGAAGTATAATCCTTTCAAATATTTGAGATGTTTTCAAATCTCCTTTAGGAGTCTACTTTAGATGCAGAATTATGCTAGGTAACATTTTATATTTTTATTGATGAGAAAAATTACTAGTAGAATAAACAGTACATCATAGGTTATTGACCCACTAAATTTGGCTTATTTATTCTGTTGCGTACCTTGGATATTTGTTATAATTACACAAATCTGTCTATGAAAAACAAAAGAAGACAAGAAAATAATCCAAATAGGGTATTTGTGGGGAACCTAGCACCTGGCTTCTGTTGCTTACATAACATTTAGTACTTAGATGATCCCCAAAGAAAAGAAACAGTATTCTAATGCCTGAATAATTCAAAAGTGCTTTTCATTTTGGTTAGATAGTTGGGAAAGTTTAGATAAAACAGAAGGATGCTATATAGAGAAAACATTAACGATTATTTAATAAAATTATGCAAATAGAAGTTGTATGTTTGATTTAGGTTATTTTATGTAAAAAAATCAAACATTAAAAAGCAATACGACAAAAATAAAGTGATACATGGTACAACAATCTCATGCTTCAGTTAATTTTTTTTTTTTTTTGGTTAAAAGCTAGTACAAACGCTATCTATGTTCCTGATGACATACTGACTACTCTTGCCTATTAGCAGAACAGAGACTGACATCAAGTAACTTGGGTTCCTGTTAGGTGCTGACATTGGAGCTGATTGGGATGCACACTAGAATAAAGAAAAGGAAAAGAAATCGTTGCTGATAAAACAACCCAGTGATAACCCAAGATTCTGTTGTGATCTGTAATTAGAGAATTAGAGACCAGTATGGATACAAAACAAAACAAAACAAAACAAAAATAAAACATGACAACAGAGTCGATCTCTGCATTGTATATGGAGTTAAGTCCTAGAAGGAAATGAATATGGTGGAAGCAGCAAGGGAATGGGGCGCTCTTCACGTGGATATATTGTAATAAACTCGATCAATTTGCCATTATAGAAAAGAGCTAGGATTTCCATAATATGGAACATAGATGGTATATGAGAGCTACAACATATTCATTTTATAGCCACCATGCTGCATTGTATACTGGAAGCTTCTCTTTCGCTCCTGGGCCCCCTCCCCTCTCACCTTTCCCTTTGCCGGGATGACTCTGCGAATTTCTTTTTAACCAGGTCCAAATCTAAATGACCCTTTGCTCAGGCAGGCATTGCTTCCTCAGTTCTTTCTAAGGCCTCATGCTCACCTTGTAAATAGTCATTGCTCTAGGGACTAGGTGCCAGTGTCAGCTCAGTCTCGTTGGGAGAGTGTTAAGTTTGTGATGCTCATCTAATTTTGTATTTTGTTTTCTAGATTCCTGTAAATATGGAGCGCAAAGATAAGAGTTTATCTTCCAGTTGGGGAGATTAAATTCACATGTGTAAATGAATATAATATCACAGACTATTTGAAGTTCGGTAGGATCACGTATTTAATGGTTGATAGTAACTAAATTCCGTGTCATAAAAATGATTTCAAAATATTTCTGTTTTATTAACTAAATCATAAAGATTAGACCAGCAACATTTTATGCTATTGTTTATTGTTCTAACGAAAGGTGTGATGAGCTATATTATGGTCACTGAGGTCATGAATGGCTCCTTTTGCTAGTTGGTTGCCTAGTCAATTACTGAGTGATTAAAGTGTGAATGGTGATTTATTGTGTCTCTTTAGAGAAGTTCTCAATAAATTTTGTTTAAAAAAATATGAAAAACAGCTATTAGGACCTTCTGTAGATTTAAGAAGGAGAGTGATATAGTCCCATTCATGGTTTGTTTTATTTTTAAGGATATTCTAAAGTAAGGTAGATAGTGCTTTGTAGGGTTGCTGGTGCAGTGTGGAAGGAGAGAAATCATGCAGGAAGTTATGATGATATGATAATATTCTGGATAAGAAAGTAGAGTGGCTTAGTGTAGGTGATAGAATGGAAACACACATGTGAGCTTGATCTTTACAAAAGTGTGCATTCTTAGTTATGACTGCAAAATATTGCTTTTATTGTGAGGTTTTAAAAATAAATTCTTAACTTGTTTTGTTTTTACATTATGAACTTCCTAGACTGGAATGTCTTTGCTTTCTCGGCATTCGTATTTTACTCTTTACATTTTTGGTATCTCTCAATGAACAGGATGAATGGGTGGGTGAATAGATGGATGGATTGACGGTGGTCTGGAATCCCAAACTGTTTGTTCTTCCTATAATTTGTCTCCTTCCTGCAAAAGTTCTATGAGCTATCTCTGCTTTGTTAAATAGCTCACAGTATAAGGAAAACCATTAAAGTAAGAATCAGTACATTGGTGCTGGATGTATCTTGATAAAATAGCTCCAACTTGTATTTTTTTTTTTTTTTTGAGCCCATATTTCTTAATCTAGAAGATAAGAATTTTCTTCTAGGTTAAAAATTATGTAAATGATATTTATTTCTGGTTTAGATATTTACATATATAATATATGTTTATATTGTATTGTAAGTAGTTTCAAAGTAATGCAGTTTTAGAAAAAATCCATTTAGTTGTAATTAGCTCAACTCATTTGTGTGAAAGGTGAGGGAAATAAAACACTATGATATGCATCTCATTGTAAATAAGACAAGTAGTGATAACAGGAAAAATAGAAATAATAACCTATAATTTCAAAGATTCATGTAAAATAAAATTACATAAAACATGTAAATCTACTAATGGCTTCACTTACACTGTGACTGGATTTGGAATCAACTAGGAGACATAGCTCTGGGTGTGTCCTTTAGGGAGCTGTTAGAGAGGCTGAAGACAGACTAGACCTGCCTGTGGATGGCACCACACTTTGCTCTGAGGGTCTCAGACAGATTTAACAGGGGACAGAAGAAAGCGAGGTTAGCATCAGTATTCATTTCTCTCTTCTTTCAAAGTAGACACAGTGCAATCAGTGACCCCATGATCCTGCCATTCAGTCTTCTCTGTCATGAGAGGTGTTATCCCTTCAAATAGTGAGCCAGAACAAACCTTTTCTCCATTAGGATGCTTCTGTAGACATTTATTTTATAGCAATGAGAAAATTAACTAATACAACATGCCTTGTTAGTAGTAAATGTCCAATAACCATTGGTTCACAAAAATGTCATATAACATATTAATATGATTGCCTAAATGGGAAGAGGCAGAACTGGTACTAAATTGTTTTTTCAAACAGTGAAGGACTTCCATTTCTTTTTCAGCTTTGCTTTTGATTTTCTTCCCAGCAAACTGAGATGAACCATACTTTATACAATGGGAAGATAATACATGAATAAGGATGAATAAATATATCTTAGGGTTAGCAGTCATCTTGGAACTGAAACTAGGTTTGGTTAATCTCTACCTGTAGGACACTGGGGAAATTGCTTATTATTTATGTATCTTCATTTCATCATTAGTAAGTAGGGGTAATAATATTATGTACCAACTTTAACATGGTATAGTGAGGATAGCATATGTTTTGTTCGCACATGCTTGACCCTGTTTATGGCATGAATAAAGTCAAGAAAGAAAACTGCTTCCCCTCATTCTCCAATGACAAATGTTCTTCGTGTTAATGTATCACTGCTTACACAGAAGTTATCTGTACTTTTGGAAGATGGTCTGAATGCCACTCATCTTGGCAGGCAAAGATATTGATTCAAATGCTTCCCTGGCAAACACTTTCAGAACTTTCTAGTGTCAGAAATGACAGGAATGCTGAAGAGCCAACCAGTAACTTCTGTAGATTTGAACAACAAAAAAATGAAAGGCTGTTGGAGGGAGGTCTGTGGGGTAAGAGATGAACCTGGCACTTTGCCCAATGTGTTTGAAGATCTAAAAAAGTGAAATGTGGAAATATTTTAAAATAGTAATTAAAACTCCTGTAGGTCTAAAGAAATGAGGGGAACGTTATAATGAAAATATACAAATAAGAGAAACATTTTCATAGCACAGATCCTTAGTCTCAACAGTGAACAATATTGTAGTCAAATCTACAAATGAAAGCCACCAAGAACTGTACTCTAACTCTAGTAGAAAAAAAATTATGGTTAGAACATATGACAATGAGATTGAAGATGCATAGCTAAATTGCTCATTTTATCTGTGCTTGTTGCTAAGGAGCGATGCTTAGGCTTAGACACATGTGAGTAGGTAGGAAAATATCTGCATCAAAAGTGGTGAGTTGGAGAACAGGGCTTGGGAGTGAGAGCTGCTGTAGGGGAGGCCACTGTTCCCTCTTTAATAACTTATAGAATGACTTAAAATAGCAGAAACTTTGGTTACAAAAACAAGGAGAGATAATAGGTACCCACATATACATTTTTGTCTTTCGTGAATGAGGTAAATAATAGTACCAGTAAAATCTGTCTGAAGATTTTCTTGTCAGAATGCTTATTGAATTTTTATAATGCTTACAAAATTATACTTCCATGCAGTATGTATAGGCTGTCTATAAAACATAGAATTGGGTCATATAATTTTTATGGCATTTACATATAAATTTAAGTTATTAGTGTTGAAAATAAAGCATATGTTGAATAAATTATCGATGAACTTGCATTTGTGAAATCACCAAAAGTCTTCAATAAAAATATCATTCATAAAGTTTGCAAGTAGATGCCATTTTAACCCAAGAAAAACATTCTTCTGCTATACTTTTAGCTTATGGAAGGCAGAAACTGAGTCTTTCTCATCTTTAGTAATTATTGAAAAAAATGACACTTAATATATACATTATATATGTTTCTTTTATGAATAACTTTGCCATTTCTTTCTGTGCATATGCAGAATAGAAAATCTTCCTACTTCATTTTAAATCTTTTTCTTTTAACCACAAAGGCTATTTTCATAAGTTTGCTTGGTTTCTATCTTATGCCATTTATGAAAATATATTATTCTGTGACATACTAGTTTTGTATTCAGTAGTAGATTCTTTAATCTTAAAATATAACATGTTAGCAGTTTCAGAAAGGAAATAGTGACGTCATATGAATGTCTTGGAAATCATCAGGTAAGTAACTGACTACTGGTTTGAATATTAAAATTATCTTTCTAGTACCAAGAAAGTAAGTGGCGTGTCTTTTTAAAATCCAAGGAAGGTAGCACAAGAATGTGGAATTATTACTGGGGTGTTTTTTTTTAAGACTTTAATGAGAACTAGATTGTAATGCCAATGTATTATTTATCATTGTAATGAAAGGTGATATTCCCATATGAGGCTATACCTAGGGGCATCAAGTTAAGTAACTCTTATTATAAAGTAATCTACTTAAACTAGAAGTATTTCTTCTGATAAAAGTTGAATTAGAATGGCAAATAAAACTACAACAAACCAATGAAGTGTGAGCAGCGTTAAAATGTAGGGGAGTAGACAGCCATCTCCAGGATCCCAGAGGCCACAGTAGACAGCCATCTTTAGGATCCTAGGAGCCACAGTAGACAGCCATCTTCAAGATCCCAGGGGGCACAGTAGACAGCCATCTCCAGGATACCAGGGGCCACAGTAGACAGCCATCTTCAAGATCCCAGGGGGCAAAGTAGACAGCCATCTCCAGGATCCCAGGGGGCACAGTAGACAGCTGTCTCCAGGGTCCCAGGGGGCACAGTAGACAGCAGTCTCCAAGATCACAGAGGGCACAGCAGACAGGGGTCTCCAGGAGCCCAGAGGACAGAGAAACAAGGTTAGCTCTGCAGATTCTCCACTTATTGTACTGAGAGAATTTCTAGGCTACTAAACAACAAAGAAGGGGACTGATGTGGAGCCTGGTAGATTTCTGAGTGAGGAGATGGAGCTAAGAGTCTGTTGAGGACAAAGCAGGAGGAGTTTGAAACAGCTGGTTATAAGCATTTGAAGTTAAAATAAAGTAAATAAACAAATAAAGCCACAAACTCTCTCTCTTATTTAAAATATTTTCATTTTTCATACCAACCACAGTTCTGCCTTATTTCTCCCCCCTCCCCCGCCATCCATCAGCTCCTCAGAAAGGGTAAGGCATGGGGACTCAACAAAGTCTGACATATCAAGTTGAAGCAAGACCAAGAACCTATCCCCTGTATCAAGGCTGAGCAAGGTGTCCCTCTATATGGAATGAGCTTCAAAAAAGCCAGTTCATGTACCAGGGATAAAATCCTGGTCCCACTGCAGAGACCCCACAAACTGCCCAAGCCACACAACTGTTATCCACATTCAGAGGACCTAGTTTGGTCCAATACAGATTCCCCCAGCTGTCAATTCAGAGTCAACTAGTTCCAAGTAGCTCAGGTCAACTGTTTCTGTGGGTTTCTCCGTCATGAACTTGGATCCCTTTGCTCATATAATTCCCCCCCTCCCTCTCTATAACTGGGAGCTCTGTCCAGTGCTTCACTGTGGACCTCTGTATCTGCTTCCATCAGCTGCTGGATAAAGATTTTATGATGACAATTATGGTGGTCATCAATTTGATTATAGAGCAAGGCTGTCCACTCTCTTCATACCTATTCAATATAGTACTGGAAGTCCTAGCTTGAGCAATAAGACAACATAAAGAGATCAAAGGGATACAAATTGGAAAGGAAGAAGTCAAACTTCTGCTATTTGCAGATGATATAATAGTATATATAAGTTACCCCCAAAGTCTACCAGGGAACTCCCACCTTTAGCAGTGTGACAGAATACAAGCTTAGCTAAAAAAAACAAAAACAAAAACAAAAACAAAAAACAAAAAAAAATGAACTCTTGCCCTCGCATATACAAATGACAAATGGGCTAAAATTGAATCAGGGAAACATAATCTTTTACAACAGCCACAAGTTAATACAAAATATCTTGGGGAAAACTCTAACCAAATAAGTAAAAGACCTGGATGACAAGAACTTTAGATCACTGAAGAAAGAAATTGAAGAAGAAATCAGAAAACAGAAAGATCTCTCATGCTCTTGGATACATAGGATCAACATGGTAAAAATAGCAATCTTACCAAATGCAATCCCTATCAAAAGCCTAACACAATTCTTCATAGACTTCCAAAGAGCAATATTCAACTTCATAGGGAAAACCAAAAATCTCTCCCTTTTTTTATGCAGTCCAAGCACCAACCCAGGTAATGGGGTTGCTTAATTTTTAGGGTGGCTTTTCACACCCTAATTAATTCAACCAAACAATCCCTTGCAGGTGTGCCCAGAGAATTGAATTTTCTCCTAGATTCCTGTCAAATTAACTTTCTCTAAATGTTATTATTTATTTGTTTGTGCGTGTGTGTGTGTGTGTGTGTGTGTGTGTGTGTGTGTGTGTGTGTGTGATAAGAAACATGTAGAAGTTAGAGTGCAACAGTTGTGATCCAGATCTTTCTTTCCATCTTGGATTCCGGGGATTGAACTCAGGTTGTCAGGCCTATGTGGCTAGCAATGTTACCTGCTGAGCCTTCTCACTGATACCTGCATTATCCTTTAACAATGAAAATAAGACAAAAAAGTACTCCATAAATAAATTAAAATTTATACTATTTCAGTAAAACTATTCTTTGAATTTAGGAAGAAACCATCCATTTCCATCTCACAAGGAAAAATCATGATGTTAAAGCATATACAAATGAGTAATACAATAATATACTTTCATGTATGATGCTACTCAGGAAAAACAGTCAGTATAGATACTAGAGAAACATAGGATGCATTCAGTAAAGAAACACGTGCTAGAATTCACTTTAAATAGATCAGGCTGGGATCCTCCTGCCTCTGCCTCCCAAGTACTGAGATTAAAGGGGTACACCACCGCTGTCTAGCTTGAGTGCCAATTTTAATTCTATAGTCATTCAGTACATTGTATAGACATTGAGTTTGGTTAATTATGGTGGATGATATTTTTATTTATTTGCAAGTTTTTTTTAACTAATGAATTTTATTTTTCAAAAGCTAACAAAGATTAGCAATCACATGCATTTTACTGGCCCCCCTTTTTTTACACTGCATATACAGTCTCAAAAATAACAAAACATTTCATTGTATTAAATGAAACACAATAATTTTAAATGATATTTTAATTTATTCTTTTAAAATTTATGCTCTGTCTAGTAGTCACCAGAGAGGCTTCCTCCAGCAGTAAAAGGGAGTGGGTACAAGACTCATAGCCAGGGAGTCAGTCCAGGATGTTTCTGATCCCAAGATATTCAGTGGTTGTGGTTTGCAGCTTGGGCATGCTTTGTTTTTTTCTTGTTTGTTTGTTTAGAGACCACCACTCCTCTTAAAGGAACACCTGACTCACTCTTGAGGGAGGGGGGAGAAAGCTGGATTTTCCAGGAGTGGAGACTGAACTAAGAAATATTGGGTCAGTGGGACCATGGGACTGTCTGCTACCTGCCCAGGGAGGGGATGGGGAGTTGTGGAGAAGAAAGAATGACCTGATGTAGCAGGAGGGGGAAGGGACCTTGAATAAGGATATACAAGGATAGAAAATGTGACTTCTTTGTTCATAATAATAATAAAACAAAAACAAAAAGAAAAGACCCATAGCCAGACTTTATGCATAGAGAGAATTTCAATTGGAATTCTCCCCAGAGATCTGGGAACCCCTTAGAAGAGGAGAAAAGACCATAGGATTCAGAAAGGATGGAGGACACCAGGAGAACATGGTCCACTAAATCAACCAAGCAGGGCTCACATAGTCTCACAGAAACTGATCAGCCAGCATGGGGCCTGCAAGGGTCTGCACCAGGTCCCCTGTCTATATGTTTTACTTTTTTTTTTGTGGGCCTCCTAACAGCAGGAAGAGGTGTCTCGCAGACTCATTTACCTGTTCTTGGGGCACTTTTCCTCCTGTTGGATTGCCTTGTCCATCCTCAATATGAGGGCTTTTGGTTTGTCTTATTGAATCTTGTTTTGTCCTGTTTGGCTGTGGTCTCTTGGAGGCCTGCTCTTTTCTGAAGAGGAAATGGAGGTGGAGTAGACCTGGGGGAAAAGAAGTGGAGAGATAGGAGGGAAGCTGGGAGGAATGCAGGAGAGGAAACAGGTTGGAATGTATCTTCTGAGATAAAAACCTCTTTTCAATAAATAAAAAAAGTCATACATGTATACAGTGTATCTTGATTGTATTTATTCTCCAAATACATCTCCCTCACAACTTCATTTAAATACCCTTCTATTATGTTTCTATCTACTGAGTCCAATTATTGTTGCCTTTATGAGTCATTTAGAGAGACATGAGCAACCTACCAGTGGCCATATCCTGGAACTACCAATAGCTTCCAGGTGGGGCCTCAGGAGCTCTTCCTTTCTCCTTATTGAAATGTAACTGGCTTGATCTTGGCAGGTCTTGTGCAGGAAACTATGGCTTCCGTGGGTTCCTGTGTGCAGCAGAAGAGTGTTATACAGCCCCAAACTCTAGCTCTCAGATTCTTTCTACCTTCTCTTTGAGATTTCCCCAAAGCTTGGCCATATATATACAAGCATGGGCTGAGAGCAGAAGATTTAGATATTTTTGACTTAGTATTTCAATTTAGTTTTACTAAACGTGTAGGTAGCTGATGTTTTCACCATTCCAGGCTCTGCACAAATACTGCTATGAGAATCTTCACTAATGACCAGTTGCATCTAAACCACTCTTTCTCTGTGCCTTTGTTTATGATAAAACCACACAATGCCCTTTCCTAGTTTTATCTTGTTTTCCAAACCTCATCCATTTAAGCTCCATTTTTTTCAACTATGAGCTTTTCCTCTTTTATGACCTGCCAGTTATGTGAGGTCTACACTACATAATATTTCATGTACAGTCAAGACTACAATATTACAACACCAGCTTTTCTTCAAAAAATTTTAAACTCAGTAATTTAAAACCATATTATATAATATTAAATTGAGGTTGATTGTAACAATGCAAATTTAGGGCCAAATTCTTAGAGACCTTTATTAAGAATGGGTTCAGGAATTTGTGGTAAAGGGAAAATATGATGCAATGACTATTATATAATTACCTGAAAAAAGAAAAATTCCAAATCTTATCAGTAAATTTCAATACACTTAGATATAGCATATCTTATTGTTCCTTACATTAATAGGCAGTATGCTTAGTATATGACAGATACTGATCAATTTATTGACACAGTGCAAATGAATACTTTGTGTTTATTAATAGGTACATAATAAATACTGATCAACTTATTGATATTTAAACTTTCTTGTCTCTGATCTCTTAGTTTGGGTTTAAATACTATAAATTGTTGCATAATAAGCTATTTGATTATAAATTTCTACACCTGTGATTTCACTTCTCAGTAGAGTAATAGAATTTGAGAATTGGAAAGATTCTCTAAAATTAATTTAGCTTGGTTCTTTTAGCTTTTGATAAGCAACAGAGGTTGTGAGAGGTTAAGTGACTTACCGAAGTTGACCCAGTTAATTAGTGAGAAAGCTAAGTTACAGAGGCCAAAGTATCCATATTTTTCAACTTAGTATTTTCATTGCTCTACCTTTAGTCAAAGAAAATTGGGCAGTCACAGCAGTAGCAGTAGGATGATTGAAACATGCATTTGTTAGGATTAAATGACCTAAAACTTCATGTTACACTGAAGAACTCCTAGAAATGCTTACTTTAGACATTTGCTGTGGATACTTTGGGCCTGTCTTAGTTAGGTTTTCTAGTGCAGGGATTAAACACTTTAGCCAAAAGAAGTTGGGGAGGAAAGAGTTTATTTGACTTATACTTTTGTAGTGTTATTCATTACTGAAGGAAGTCAGGACAGGAACTCAATCAGGCATAACCCAGGAGGCAGAAATTGACGTAGAGGCCAAGAAAAGATGCTGTTTATTGGCTTGCTTCCCTTGGATTGCTCAGCCTGCTTAGAACACGTGACCACCACAGCAAGGATGGGCTGGGCACTTCCCCCATTGATCTCTAGTAGAGAAAATGTCTTACAGCTGGATCCCATGGAGGAATTTTCTTCCTTGAGACTCCTTCCTCTCTAAGGACTCTAGCTTCTGTCAAATTGACGCACAAAACCAGCCAGTGCGGGACCCCAAATTTTTTCATTGTGGTTGATTTCCTACGCACTATGGACATTTTAGCACAATCTCTGGCCTCTAATCCTTGGTTGTCAGGATCATCCACCTACCCAAGTGGTGGCAATCAAAATGTCTTTAGGTATTGCTGACTGCCTACTAGATGAAAATTTCTGCTTTATCATAAGAAAGAGGACATAGATCATAGATTCTTGAGAAGACTCTTGAAGGATTTGTATATGAGAAGGTGCTTTGCATAGGAAACACCATCAAAAGGCAGCACATGCTTCAGCTGTAACCAGAGGCATGATGAAGCTAGGAAAATAACCCAGTGCTAGGATGGAGAATGCACTAAAGCACAGGATGGCATGATTTAGATTTTTATAGCTTTTTTATTTATATGAATTTTATTATATCCTTAAAAAAATGTCATTTCTTAGTGCTTTAGTGTTTGTTGTGTCTCTAAGTGAAGCATTATACCACCCTATAAAAAGTGGGGTTTTTTGCATTTATAAAGCAGTGTATATGTATTCTCAACATGAAAAATTAATCTTGTGAATTTTTCAAAAGTCAAGCAAAACTAGGCAGATATTCCTTTTGTGAAATGTAAATATGTATAATGCCCCATTGACGGAAAACTTTGTTCTCCTTTATTTCTTTGTTTTGAATGTAAAAGCTGACTGGTGTTCATTTGATCACTGCAGCTAAATTTGAGCACAACAGCATCACTGCTCAGTGGATACTCCCTCCTATTTGTGCCTATGTTGAAGGAAAGGCATGTTTCTGTTTTTATAGAGCAAGAAATATGAATGGAAGCTTAACAGATAAGTAACACATTTTCAAACAGCAGCTAGGGAAACAGCTCTTTAGTGCTATGATGGCTCTAAAATGAAGAAAGAGGACTATCTTTGAAGAGCTCTTTCTCCAAAGCAAGGCATAATTAAAGGGCAGAAAGGCACGCTGGGCAAAGCTGAAGCTTTGAGATCCAGTCCCAGATTGGTCTCTGGAACACTTGGTCACTTGAGATCATTTTGATCATCAGTTGTTGATACAAGTGTTGAGTAAGTACATGCTCTTGTACATATCTGTATGTCATGCCTCCTCTACAAACTTTAGTTGTTTATACTACCAAGAAGGTAATTGTCTTACACTAAAGACAAAATATTTTTAAAAGCAAGTTTCAATGTAAGCTTCATCAGACACTTGCATGTGGGATTTTACTGGAAGGAGTTACACATGGAGAGAACTTAGTAGACCATGGTTCCAATTAAAATAAAGCAAAATATTAGCCTCTAGATGATTTTCTCCTTTATGACTTAAAAACATACTGTATTCTCCTTAGCAATACTGTCTTATGTGAGGTCAATCAGTGGTTTAACATTTTAAGGAAATATTTGATTATTATCATATTGATGATTGTCAATTAAAATATAGAAGTGATGAATATCAGTTGCTTAGGTTTTAATTAGCATGTTAACATTAAGTGGAGAATACATGAGTCCCTTTTGATATCATTTTTTTTCTCACTCATTCCATGGTACTGAGCACTGTCAGCCCTTAACACAATTACATCAAAGTCTCCTTCAAGTTAGCTCCTGGCCATAGTCTGGCATAGGAAGTCAGGATCAGAGCTTAATTATGTTGATGAATAAAATAGCCACTTTTTGTGTATATGATAAATATGTACAGAAGGCTAGAAGAGCAGCTGTTGCACTTTGTATTTGGCCTACAGATTGCAACAAAACGTCAGGAATTTTTTGATGCTAGCTAATGAAAATATCAATAGTTAGGTAACTTGTAAACTTGTTTTAGGTCTGGCGTATGAAAGTGAAAACTTCATTTTGTGTTCATCAGGACTCTGCATTTGGGTGCAATTAATTAGAGATGTACATGCCTAGGAGAATGACATTCTAGCCTTTCAAAGAATATTCAGATAAATAGCTCTAGGCCTGAGTCTTCTTCCTTTACGAAACTGAGTGTGTTAACATATGTTATTCCCATTGTGGTAAAAGTAAACCAAAGTTGGGGAACATTCGGAAACCCGCCGATAGTTGCAAAGATAAAGAAAAGTCAAGTCATTATTGAGCCCCATGGGGCCACCCTTCCCTGGTAGTTCTAGAGCCTCTGCGTACATTTGTGGGCACCTTAATGGAATCAATTGTATTAGTCTTCTGAAAAGTCAGTGTTTTAAAAGCTACGGATGGTAGTTTATCTCTGTAGTTTCTTTCATTTCAAAAGGCTATGCACTAGTTCTGTAAGGAAATATCCACTGCACATGCCCTTTCTGTATTTAAAGCAATTAAGTAAGTGACTGTTGTTAGGTTACTCCTCCTAGATTCCCAGACTCTCTGAACTTGTGAGTTCTTCAGATGTTCACAAAAATGTTTGGGCAAATGTTGGGGAGTAGGCTAGCATTTGTCCATGGGCTAAAGTTAGTGTCATCAGGCTGAGATAAAAGTTTGGGGGCTGGTAATCTTGGATATTTCACAGTTCAGCTGCTTTCTTTGCAGCTCATGCTAATCATTTAGTCCTATCATATCATCATTGCATTTTCATTATCATAAACATTCACCTAGGAAGTGATAGGTCATCACTAACAGTGAACCTATTTTCTTCTTCGGCTCCTGTAAATTCTTCATATTGGCAAGTGCATTACCTTGTTGTTCTGTTTTCTCAACAGTGAATGGAACAGTTAAGAGGTGCTTAAGAGTCAGGCAGTACTATGAAAAGAGCAGCTTTGATCACTACACAGAAATTCATAACAAGTTGAAACTATAGCTATTGTGAAATTCTTTAATTTAATATTTGAAAGACAGAAGTCCACTTATTCTTTAGCTTTAAAAACATGTTTTAAAAATTGCAACTAGTTGGCTTCTTTCTCTTAGGGAATGAATATGCTGAAGAGTCTTGTTGCCTAATGAACCAAGAACCTAAACCTTGGATTTCATTACTGTTATGATTCCAGATCCCACTAGAGTCTCTTATCAAATGTAGCCTCATTAAGTGCAAGAGGCAATGCACTTTTCCATTAAATTGTGCTGAGCTAACTTGTGGCTGACATGAGCCCAAATGAAATGTAATTATTTTAAATCTGTTCCTATTGGACTGTAGTTGCCCATCACAAATAGACATTAACACATGCAAAACCACTGTGAATCCTTACTTATCTAGGCTTTATCCTGAGTAACTATGCTGAATACCAAACCTGCTTAATGAGGCTTCTGCTAATAATCAAATCTAAATATAAAACAACATGTGGGTTCCTGCTTTGACTAAGTTATTGCTAAGAATAAACAATGCATTGTTTTTTCTTCCTCTCTTGAAAATAGAACTGTTTATAAACAGAACCCCCCTCTGTTTAATATGTTTTGTGAGTAACAAATAAGTTTGTAAACATAGTCTATAAAATGAGGGCAAATTGCTTGCTATTAATAGCTAATATTTGTTTTGTGCTAGAAATGATTTTAAATGCTGTATATATGAAGTATATGTGTTTTGTGTTGAGGACTCACTTAATGCTTTTGTAGGGGAAGAAAAATAAGCATAGGTGGATTTATCCAAGAAATAGTGAGTGACAGAACCAGATTTATAACCAGACAGTCTAGATTGTGTCAGTGATTTTAATGACTCAACTACTATACTTTCTTTAATTCTCCTATGCATTGTTTCGATTTCCTCAGGCCAAAGGAACAAACTGATTGAAGCAGTGAGAATAGGAACTGCAGAATGCAAGTTCTATCTGCTGATATTTATGTCTTATTTTGTCTCGCAGTAAAATGGAATATGATATCAAATGTAACTCTGTTTTAAAATAGGAGAAGCTACTAATAGATGGTTTATAAGATTTGCCTGCAGTGATCTGGAGTACACAGAGAAATCAGTGACAGGTACAAGCACTTCTGACAGACTGTCTTGGCTAAAAACCACTAGAGAATATGTCTTCCTGGTTACAGCCACCAACGGCTGCAGGGAACAGAAATATCTGGGAGGCAACTAGTGATCTCAGAGGGACACAACAGGACACAGAGTGCCTGTGTGTAAAAGCTGGGATATAGGACTGTGGATCAAGATAATGACTTTACCAACAACCCAGACTCAAAGCAAAATTAAGTTGAATTTTAGCCAAGCAATGGTGGCACACAGCTTTAACCCCAGCACTTGGGAGGCAGAGGCAGGTGGATCTCTGTGAGTCGGAGGCCAGCCCTAGTTTACAGAGTGAGTTTCAGGACAGTCAGGGCTACATAGGGAAACTCTGTCTCCAAACAACAACAAAATTAAGATGAATTTTAAGTGGCAGTTCAAGATAATTTTCCTACTCTAAACTGAATTTTCAAAGACCATCCCATGTAAACTCATCCACATCTTTATCTCTCCAAAGTCTTTTCTAAAAAAGTGCTGTGCAATGTTATAAATTCCTCTCTAGATGTTTTGGGAAGCCTAGCATTTTTTTGTATTTTATTTATTGACTTCAACGATAAGGCCAATTTATATTTAAAATAATGGCTTCTAGCATAGGCATTTCATATGTAAATGACTCAAAGGGAAATAAGTATAATTATATCATTCAGAAACTAACATATAACTTTTAGAGTTATAGTTTTGGTTATAAGAACTCTGGGAAGCACTTGTATGTGTTACTTAAATATTCTTTGCTAAAGTGTATGTGTGTGTGTGTGTGTGTGTGTATGTGTGTGTTTGGTGTGACATTTTGCATGTATGAGCAGAATGAGATGAGAAGACAGGTTATGGGATTTAGTGCTTTCCTTCCAGCTTGTGGGTGCCAGGGATCAACCTCAGATCCTTAGGCTTGGCAGCATGCGCTTTGACGATATTCATCAAATTAGCTCTAAGTTTGTTCACATAGATGTGTAGCTTTGAACACATATGTTTTCTTTGAACATTTTCTTCTCCTTCTCTTCTCCAGGACTCTAGTGTCTTTGTCTCCCCATTAAACAAAGGGCACACATTTACTTAGCTGCAAAATTTGTCTATACTTTCAGAAATTAATGCGAATCTTCCCAAGTCTGATAACAATAATTCTACTTGGCTTAACTCCAGTATTCTGTAAGGAAAGAAACTGTACAAAAACTGGTAGGCAAGTAATGATTTGTAGACATCTGCAGGAGGCCTTGGTCCTTGGTCCAGGACTGCTACTGCTGACAATTACACAAATCGTGTTCCCATGCAATTATCCCTGCAATAACCAATAGCAAGCAAAAATTACAGAGGCCTGATGCGATTTATGCCCACAGGTTTCTGTGTAGCACTTTGTTTGAATCAAAATGGCTATCTTTATTTTTCTCTTGGCTTTCAAGAAAGGAATCAGCTGACTCCTTAGGAGAATATAATTTTCTTCCATCTAGTTTTAAATGGCATTAGCCTAGCAATCAGATGTCAAGGTGAAAGATAAACATGTCTATTCCTAGTGCATAAATGGCTAAAACATCAGGTAATACGGGCACTATCACTCTGCCTTTGCATTTTAAACAGCATTAACCTTGTGTGGTGTAGAGTTATGATTTCTTAAACTGCTTTCTTTCTACTGTGGCCAATCAGTTCTACAGTTTAAAAATATAGTCTGTGCTGTCATGCTCTTATCTTAAATATGAGGGTACAGTTATGAAAAAGAAATGATTTGTTTTGTTTCTCATTGTTCATGATTACTTTGTGTTACCAGGATTCCTTCAATGTCAACATTTAACTCCATGCATTAAAAAGTGCTTGTGTTTACCCTTTGGCAAAGTAGATTAAATTGTACATATAATGTTTAAGCAAATCAGATTGCAAGATTTTTTTTGTCCTTCCTTCCTTCCTCCCTCCTTCCCTCCCTCCCTTCCTTCCTTCTTCCTTCTTTCCTTCCTTCCTTCCTTTCTTCTTTCCTTCTTTCTACATTTTTTTTTTAGGAGTCAGGGATTAGTGGTCACACATGAAGTATTTTGAAAATGGTAATTTACAAGCTATTAATAACTCAGATATCTATGACAACAAAACTAAGCATAACAGCAAAACTGAAGCAGATAGTTAACAGTCACATGAGTAAACCCACTTTTCCACAAAAGACCGCATTTATATTTAAACAAACCTGGTGATAAAGTGAGAAATAGTTTTGGTAAAGCTATTTCTTGAAATTGTATAGGTTTTGTTTATTGTTTGTTTTAAAAAGAAAAATAAGAATTGTAATCAACTTTTTATATTTAGTGTCATGATTGGAAAATAGATTCTAGTGTGCAAATGATTATGTCTTCTTTAGGATAAAATATTGATATTCCAAAATATTGGAAATTTGGTAGGTTTCTTTAGATTTTTAAAATCATTACTAATAATTTTTTTGTGCAGATGTCTTAGTTCACTGTGAAAGTAGGCAAACAATAATGAATCCTTTGAAGTTATAATTATAAGTGATTGTAGCACCTGGCATGAGTGCTTATTGCTAGAATTCTAGTTTGTATTTAATAAAAACCCAGAACCAGATATTGGGGAAAAGCTGGAATATCAAGAGAGGGAACAGACCACAGCTGATTCTCACCCAGCCAACTTCTCAGGTTGATCAGGGTATATCCTATCTTCAAGAGTCCTCTGCCTGGCTGATTGCTCCTGCAGAATGCCTGAATGTCTGCCTCCTCCTGCCTTAAATATCTTCCCCACCCAGTTGTTTCACTTCCAGGTTCAACTTCACATCATAATTCTAGAGTTAGGATTAAAGCTGTGAGCTACTACTGTTTGGTTGTTAGGCACTGAATTCACAGGAACACAGAAAGATCTCTGTCTCCTGAGTGGTTGTATTAAAGGCATGAGTTACCATTCTCTGATCCTCCTGGCTTGACTGTGGGTAATTCTGTTCTCTGAAATTTCAGGCTGATTTTATTAAATATAAAATATATCACCACAGGTGCTGGGAACTGAACTCAGTTCCTCTGGAAGAACAAGAAGTAAATTTAATGCCGACTCATCTCTCCAGTCCAAAGACACCTGCTACCTTCTAACCAAGGATTTCATATTATTTTTCTAAGATCTGGCATTAATATTTTGCTTGTTATTTCTATTAGAATGCCATGAGCAATATAATTATATAATTTACTATATTTAAATGCTGCAGCAGAAACCACCCAAGTAAAGAAATGCTTGTTTGATTAAATATCATTTGATAATTTTTCTTGAAACCTGAGCAAGATCCATGACTAGTTGGCCTACTGGGAATATTTCCAGTTTTAATTATAACCAGGGTGGGTTTATAGGAATGGAGAGGTTGTTATGAAAACTTTCCCAGAGCATTAATTTAGAACATATGTAGCAATATAATTTTAGATTTATCTATCTACACATTCAGCATTCTTTTGCTCTAAGTCTTCCAAATGAATGGATTTAATGAATTACCAAGTTAATACTTAAGTCAGGATCAACTTCATCATTTCCTTTGATTAAGACCACAAACTCTCAGCTGTTGGCAATTGTGATCTCTTAGGGATTTTAAGTGTCACATATCTTTCTGATGAGTTTGGGGTTTCTTGTAGTCCCCAGAAATTTTTTCAATACTTAATTTTGAGCTGATTTCTTAAAAAAACTTTTAACAGTGGAACTGAGTATTAAAATATTAACATTAAAAAGCCAAGATTGTTATATCAGCAGGTAGGCTGTGATTCAACTCACAGAGGTACAGGTATGTAAGGGGATAAGGGTGAGCACAGTGCTTGTTAAGAGGTACAGTATTAGTTCCCACAAGACACACAATTCATGGAACACTTAAAATGATGAAAGAATAGAAATAGAATAGGGATATACGAGTGCTTGCTATTGTCTCAGTGTTAGACCTACCTCAGTCATTTAGGATGTACTGAAGTTGCCTAAAAATACAATAATAGCCAGGGGCAGTCCTTCAGTCTAATGAGACAGATGGGATGTAAACTGGAGGGGATGATATACTCATCAGAGGAGAAGAGATTTGGACCATATGGTGTGAGATCACCTCACATCCATCAGGAGGAGCCCTTCAGGGCTCTTTGGATTTGATACTGAGGATCCCATCCTTCTGAGATGGTTCATAGGTTTTCAGAGAAGTGAGCTTCGTTCTCCCTAGTGTCCTGGACTAAGAAACACATTTACGGTAGAAGGTTCTTTTTCTGTTAATAAATGTAATACACAGTATTTATGTTTTTCTCATACTGTCACATCGTTTCTTATGCTCCCACCACAGGAAAAGATATGTATATTTGGGCAGAAGAGAGGAAAATACACACACACACACACACACACACACACACACACACACAACACAAAACAAAACCACAAAACCCTTCTGGTTTGACTGTAGAAGGGTTGCTTAGCAGAAATTTTTGGTGGCCATAGTACATTTGTGGGTATTAGCTGTGACCTACTGTGCTTTTTTCATCTGTAGCTGAGCCTAACCAGGCTTGAGAAGCTTTAGATTTTATTTTTTTATGTTTCTTGTATTTTAGAGAAAAGAGAAGTTTTATTACAGTATGGGTTTTTTTTTTGTTGTTTGTTTTGTTTTGTAGCTATTCTGGATGTTTTGCTTTTTTATATAAAGTTTGATATTGATTTTCAAAAGCAATAAAAAATTCTCTTAGTCCAATTAGTGTTCAAATTTTTGGTATATTTCCATGATGTAGGGTTCCTTTTGAATCAGGGCACATTCAGATTCTCCCACTACAGTAAATCAGGCAGCAATAGGGCCCAGGAGTTTGGCTTCATTTGTGATAAAGGGTATGTCATGGGTAAAGTCACAATATGAAAGATTGTCTACCATTCAGTTATTCGAATGTCAACAATTTGAGGTTCCAGTGTCCAAGAGTGAATTCGGTGCACTGGCTGATTGGAAAATAAACACAGTAGAGTCATTGATTTTTTTTTTCAGTTCTTCTCTGCTCAGTACCCTATTGGTGGCCGTGTTTGTGAGTAAACCAAGAACAGGCTTTTCTGCTATGGTCACTGTGCTTTATTTTCCATTTTGAAGTGTGGCTCTTAGATGGATGTGTAAGGAATCCTCTTAGACACCTCTGACAGAAGATATCAGACAGAAGGTAGGACTGGATTTGAAGCAACCCTGATGCCATAAAAGCTATGACACAGACTGCTGAGTAACACGCAACAAACTGGTTTGTAAAGAGACCAAGCATTGTGGGTCAGAAGCACCTGAGTCCTTGTTCAGGCATCGAGTCTTTGAAGACTAGAGGGAAGGCATTTGTCTGAAAGGAGAGAAGAAAAACTTATCAAGGCTGAAGCACACCAGGACATTAAAGCTGGAGTCGAGATTTGTTGACCCCATGTTCCACTCTCTCCAACCTTTTCTCTGTGTTCTTGGCAAGGATCCTCTGTTAGAGTTTAGACAGTCTCCTTTACAGATCTTGTCTCTAACTTGTTCATTCCTGGTTTCCAGCCTTCTCATTTTCTATTTCTAACATATTGTGTTTGTGATCTGTATGTCTCTACTATGTTTTTGATCTCCCTTAAATAGAACTCTTAGGACAGAATTTTTATAACTAAAGTGAGCCTAGATATGAACTGTAGTCCCTGATCATATTTTTATCTGTATTTGGGAACAAAAGGACCTAGTTTCACATGCTATAATTTGCACAGTTGGCAGCTGTGTTTAGTTATTGTTGCATAGGTATTATAATAAGCAGTTTTTAGCCTGGACTTTCTGGGATTGTCTTGAGGTAGGGACTCACTTGCAGCCCCAATGATGCTTAGCCCCAAAGAAACACAATAATGTTTATATTATTTTCATGCTGATTGATTTATGGTTCAGACATATTGCTAGCTAGCTTGTTATCTTAATTTATTCTATTTCTAAAAATTTGTTTAGCCATGTGACTTAGTACGTTTTCTCAGAGCCACATGGTTTTCTTCTTTCCTTTGCTTCTGCTGGTATCTTCATTGGCATCTCTCCTGGCATCTCTTTGCTCTTCCTGTTCTCAGAGTTTTCTTAGTCTGGTAGCCCCGCGTACACTTCCTGTCTGCCTTATGGCCAATCAGCTTTTTATTAGACCAGTAGGAGGGACAAATATTTACAATGTACCAGAACATATTCCCACAGCATTTCCCTCATGTTTTTCTTTTTAAAACAAGAACCACAGATCTAGTATCTTTTTTTCCCATTATCTATCACAACTTATAACCAACACTGTAAACAAAGAGAAACATCATAATCCATTTTTTTTTGGAATGTGGGCATAGTTCTTTATGCTACTTTCTGCTGAATTGAGGCACTGGCAATTCCATGGGAACCCAAAGAAAAATTTAATATTATGAATAAGTCTTTAATGGAGTAGATTGTAAGGCTGGATCATCTCAGCCAGTCTCCTTCAAGTTGTTTTAGATGCAGAGCTCAGAGGAAACTGCAACATAGGTACTCTAAAATGTTGGATCATTTGGGCCATCCATTTCCATTGGAGATTTTTCAGGGGTCTTTCTCAATCAAATTTTAAATCCATAGCTTCTCATTTTCTGAGGAAATAAAAAGAAAAACCTCTTTTCCAAAGTAGCATATCTTTCTATTTCAATTTTAAAGTCAACATATTTATAAAATATATAGGTAGGTTTGATATAGCAGCATTTTTAATAAAATGAATTTTAGTAGCTTTTACTACTTCATTTTCAGTAAAAAAAGAAAAAAGAACTTAACAAGACAATAACATAAAGTTTCCAGAAACTCTTTGCAGTTTCTATCTTTATGTGATTTATTTATTTTTTACTCTATTTCTTTTTTAAGGACTTTCTCTACCTTTTTTCTTTTTACTTTTCTCTCTCAAGCCTATGCATAAACTTTTTTAACATACTCTAAACCATTTAGAGGTTTTTCTGAATCTGTCTTCATTGTATATCTCTTATTTCTTATCTTTTTGTGTTTCTGACCACATCTTTGCTTGGCTAGGGTGGGTGGCAAACTCTAGCTTCACAGAGTTTAGCTTTTTAGCAGAGGTACTAGTAGGAGCCACGATTACCACTCTGGGGAATTTTAGGGTCCATACAACTGCCAAGTAAAGTACTGCTGTCTGCTCCTCATTAACTCCATTTAAGTCTTTGGCAATAGAGATTCTAAAAGACCCACAAGTGTTTTGCTGCTAACACTGAGTCATGAAGCCTCTCTTTAAAAAGCCATCCCTCTACTTGCCTCCTGTAAACATAGCTAATCCAATGCTGCTCCTACTAAGAAGCAGTCTTTGACTGTGTTTCCTTTTTGTCTATATAAACATAAAGCTTAAGTACATTATTTACAGCTTGTTGCTTACACCTAGATTCCTATGAAACTTCAGGAACTGGCTATGTTTCAGCTTAAACTGCACCCCAAAAGCCGCTCAAATTCACATGCCTCACCAAGGTGTCTCTACACCATGGCTCACATGACAGACACAACTCAGAAACTGTTTTGGGCTCTGATTCTGTGCTCTAGAACCCTTTAAAAGCTTCTCTGGATTTACATGACTAAACATGCACCACATTGGGATGTCATTTGTAATACAAATTCTAGTTTGTATTTAATGAAAGCTCAGAGCCAGATATCAGCCAGTTATTGGGGAAAAGCTGGAATATCAGAGAGAGGAAACAGACCACAGTCAAATCTCACCCAGCTAACTTCTCAGGGTAAAATCTATCTTCCAAATTTCTCAGCCTGACTTCTCATCACTTCTTCAGAATACCACACCCTCTGCCTATACCTCCTTAAATATCTTCTCCACCCAGTTGTTTCACTTTCAGGCTCATTCTGCATCATCATTCTAGAGTTAAGATTAAAGGTGTGAGCTATTACTATTTGACAGTTAGGCCTTGAACTCACAGAAACATAGAAAGATCTCTGTTTCTAGAGTTATGGAATTAAAGGTGAGAGTTATCTCTCTCTGACCCTCTTGGCTTGACTATGGATTGATCTGTTCTCTGATATTCAGACTGATTTTATTAAATATATTACCACAAGGTATTGCATTTTTTCCAGCCCTGCTAGATGCTCTTGCCTGTAGGACTGTGTTTATTTATGTATTGGATTTTCTACCCCTTTCATATAGCATAGTCCTTGACAACCTATGTACAAGTACTAAGTACCTGCTATTGCTGCTTACCATCCAACAGGAAGTGTTTCTATGACAGACCCACTCAGGGAGGAGCAGGAAAGTGAGAAGAGAGTACTATGTTTTAAGGGTCTCTACTACATAACATGCTACCATGGGAATCTCACTCAGCACAGCAACCAGTCAGTTACCAGAGTTTAAATATGACTGCTCAGCTCTGTTCCATGTGGAGTTTGCTGTAGCCCAAATCCTTCTAGAAAGAGTTTAGAGGAACCAAGTTTAACAAAAGCAGGTAGTCATAGTTAAAAGGCAAATTAAAGGTTAAAATAAAAAGTAAGCCTAAGACTTGTCTGTAAGAAACAAGTTGTGGACGGGAGAAATGGCTCAGAGGTTGAGAGCACTGATTGTTCTTCTGGAGGACCCAAGTTAGATTCCCAGCATCCACATGGAAGCTAACAACTGTATGTAATTCCAAGATCTGACACCCTTACACAGTTATATATGCAGGCAAAACTCCAATTCACATAAAATAAAAATAAAATATTAAAAAAGAAATGTTTTGTATTTGCTCATATTTGAGGCATAGATTGCATACATATTTTGAAGATATTTGGAAAATATAGAGTATTACATATTAGTTCATAATGAAACTACACAAAATCTCCGTGTATAAGAAAAGAAAATGTTCGTCAGTGAACGTTTCAGTAAAAATGATGATGACTGACTTTTATTTAGTGCTGACATGAGTTCCTACTTGATTTTTGTAGTTTATGAATTGATTATTGATTTTTTTCCACACTACAGAGGAAGAGATTTAGATGCAAGGGAGTGATATGGATACTCACATAATAATAGTAAAATGCCAAAGGTGTCCTGGGAGTCCACGTAGGCTAGTGTTTAGGACTCTAAACACTATTATCTTCATTCTCCTGTCTCCTCCTTGAAGTAGCAAAAGTGATCAAAAGTTATTTGTTCATGAGTTAAGATCTGGTTTATGGAGTGAATGTGATTGTTCCAGAGCATCATTTGTGTGTGATTGTGTGTGTGTGTGTGTGTATGTGTGTGCACGCATGCAAAGTATGTGCATTGCGTGAATGTGTGTGTGTGACTTTTTTTCTTTATCAGACTCTAAGGTGTATATGTATTATGAATGCTTAACTATAAAACAACAGGTAGCCTCTCTCTTCCTGAGGCTAGCTTAGTTTCAAATATCTTACAAGATCAATTAATATGTTTCTTTAAAACCTTCACAAGAAATGTTGAATGGTGTCCTGGGGCATACTTGCTTTGGGGCCTGATGGATTAGGTCAAAATCTTTTGTAATTCTTATAATCTTGAGTAAATTACTGACCTCTCCCCTCAGGGCCTGATTTTCCTGGCTTGTAGAATAGAACTAATGACAATCACCTTTAAGGGTTTTGAGGACAAAATAATATACTGTATTCAGCAGAGTACCTGGCAGTAATAGGTTCTTATCCAATGCTATTTCCTTTAATGGTGTTTTGAGTGTTGCACAGAACTGGTGCTGTAAAAACATTTCTCTCTCAAGTAGCTGCTACCCTCTAAATGCAGGACAAACCCCCAATGAAATTCATACAGCAAATCACTTATAAATGGCTCTCTGTGCTGCCGAGATCACTTTTCAGTATTTAGTGGTGTGTTAGGCCCCTCCTTATACAAATAATATCTTCAAATTTAGTATGAGAAAATCAATCCAAACAGCTTTTTAATTTCCTGATCATTCTTCTCAATTTATTCCCAGCTTTAGATACATTTACTCTCTTCTTTATAGACCAAAAGTCCCTTCTTCCTTTCCACAATCCTATCATAAAAATAGAACAACAAAAAACCCTTTCAATTCAGGTAATTATTTAAGTTTTGCATGTGGGTATTTTTATTATCAGCTTTCATAAAACAGAATCTCATCTGCCTTATTTATTTATTTTAATTATAAGAGGTTTTATTTCATTTTTGAAGTACTTGTTATTGAGTCCGGGATCTTCAATTACTAGTCTAGTGTTCTACCAACAAACTACACTCCCAGCCTTTATCTGTGTATGTTCTTGTCAAGTATTTATGAGACATGGTTGTTGGAAATCCTTCTAGACTTGACATATCAGAAAATTTGGGAGCCAAGGAAGAAGGTTAATGAATGATTAACTGTGAAACTAGCTATTGATTTTGCCTTACATAATGGGACACGACGACCATTTAAATTGACTATGATTGATAACATATGAACAAGCGAAGGTTCAGAATTCTTTCTTTCTTTCTCTCTCTTTCTTTCTTTTTCTTGATATGGTTTCTCTGTAGCCACCCTGAAACTCACTTTATAGACTAGGATAGCCTCTAACTCACAGAGATTCACCTGCCTCTGCCTACCAATTTCTAGGATTAAAGGCATGATCTACCGTGCTTGGCAACTTCTCTCTTTTTTGAGCCTTCTCTCTTTCTTGAGCTCTTGTGTTATTAGTAGTCTTACTTTAATGCTCTGGATGCATGACCTAGAAGAAAAATCAGGCTAGACCTGAGCAAGATGCTTCTTCTTTGCTGGCTAGTGTTCATAGGTTTGAAAGAAGCTATGCAGGCTGATTGAAGGAAAAAATCCTCAATGGTCTTACTCATCTGTGGATCCTGTGAGCAAGACACACCAAATAGTACAATATGTCATGACTGTGTGTGGGGCTGTTGGTGGCAAGAACCCGGAAGAGACCACTAGAGATGCAAACCGAAATGCAAAAGCAAGGTTTATTAAAAAGATGTGCTGTGGCAGGAACCTAGTCACATGCACAGTGGAGACAAGAGGAGGTACCTGCCCTTTTGCAAGATCACTTTTTAAAGGCAAAAATTATAACGTTACACATCAACTAGGGGGTCACAGTATGGATACAATTCTGATTAGTTCATCTTTAGAGACTTTCCAGAATTCCTCCATTATTTTATCCTTTGTCTGTTTGCTTGACAAACCCTTTTTGTACAGACTATCTCCTGTGTTGGGGCCTTCTGTGGTTAATCAGTTGCTATCAGAAGGCCCTAGGCTATCTCCACTATCTCCTGTGCTGGGACATTTTGACTTTGTACCCTGGAACCTATGTCAGCAAAACTCAGGCCTGTTTCAAGGTGGGTTTAGGGGCTTGCTTAAAATTGAGGTGCTTCCTTGGTTTTTCAGGGTAACTAAGCACTTCTAAGTCACCTATGAGCCAACCTTTTCTTTATGTGGGTTTTTAATAATTTTCTATTAAGTTCAATAGACTTCAAAATATTTTTGGTTAGCATTGATTGCTGAGCTTTTTACCTTGCTTCTCATTTAATTATTTCGAAGACAGATGACTGCCATTTCTTTTGTTTATTATTCTGCTAAGTCTAGTATCATTCTTCTCTGGTTTTGCAGGTATATAGCAAACTGCAAGGAAAAATGAAAATATTGGAAAATTGATCATAGCCTAACACTGAAGTCTAACTTTAGAATACCAGCCGCCACTAAACCAGGCATATATGATTAGAAAGCATATGTTTTCTTCCTTCTGTTATGTCATTTGATGTCTCAGAGGTAGGAATTGACAGTTTCTCTATGGTTAGCTAGCATTGCTTTTGTTTTAGGTATTTTCACCAACACTCCTACATGCTGGACAAAGTTATGAATCATTATTATTAGGATTTCCAATGTTAATAAAAATATAGCTTCTTTTGAATTTTCCTTATTTCTTAATTTTTTTCAGATTTTACAATTAGCTTCTGCTGAGATATACTATATTTTATTTTTAAAAATCTCTCAGTTGAGTTTGTTAAAACTTTTAGCATTTAAATCCCTAGGCACATTTAGATGTCATTAAGGCACCAGGGTGGTAAGAAAACTGTTGTTGGGGGCCACCACCCATCTCCCAAATAAATCACACACAGAGGCTTATAAACATCTGACCTTAGCTTTTCTTAGCCTAAACTATCTCATCTACATTTTGCCTCTGGGCTTTTACCTTATCTACTGTAAATCTTACTTTCACTCTCCTCCGTGGCTGGCTTTGTGGCTGGGTGATGGCCCCTAGGGTCCTCCTTTCCTTCTTCTCTTGCTCCTTCTTTTTCCATTTATTCTCTTTGGCTGAGAGCTCTGGCTGTTTCTTTCTCTTGCCTCACATTGGCCATTCACTTCTTTATTAGACAATCAGGTATTTTAGACAGACACAGCTTTACAGAATTAAACACAACACAAACAAAAGCAACACACCTTAAAATAATATCCTACAACAGGAAACTTGGGCTGGCTCTAGTTTCTAGTTTTTTTCTTTAGTTAATGGCAACAACTAAATATAAGCTAGTCATAGTTCTGTGATTTTTTTTATCTCATATTTTTCCTCTCAAGACACCATTACAGACACATGGGGTTCAGTCATAGAAGTTAAAATATAATGGTGATTATAGAACAAACCACTGAGGTATGACAGTTTGAACTAGACATGGCATTCTAGGCCAGTTCTCAAACTTGTTTGCTAGCTCTGATTTACTTGTAGACTTGTAGTGATTCCCAGAAGCACTGTTTTTCCAAAATCACTATAAGGCTGACATGAAAGATGGCTAGAACTGATTATAGATACCTGTTGTGGAGTAGCCAGGGGAAAATGACAACAAGAGAACTTGTATCACCTTCGCTGTTCCTGGGATTACTTTTTAAAAAGAAGACCTCTTTTCAGGTTGATTTGGTGCTTTAGGTGCTGAGCAGAGTTCTAATTTATAGAATACACTTCTGAACATTTTGATCACCTGTTTGAATTTACATGGTAGAATTGGGTTACCTAAAAAGGAAATATCCAGAAGTTTAGCAATATCAAAGTTCTGGTTTTTTTTTTTTTTGACCCAGTTGACTCATTTTCTGAAATAAAATGCAGTTTTAGACTGGCTTTCTCCTTGCAGTAACTATTTTAAAATTGCTGACATTTGCAACCAGAGCATCTGAGCAATGGCTTTCTGAATAATACTCTTAGTTGTGGAGGAGAGTTGCTCTAATCTTTACATTGTATTTGATGTGACATATTGCATTGGAGTACACTGTTGGTCACATAGGGAATACACTGTTGGTCACATAGGCAATACACTGTTGGTCACACAGGGAGTACACTCTTGGTCACATAGGGAGTACACTCTTTGACACATAGGGAGTACATTCTTGGTCACATAGGGAGTACACTCTTGGTCACATAGGGAGTACACTCTTTGACATATAGGGAGTACACTCTTGGTCACATAGGGAGTACACTCTTGGTCACATAGGGAGTACACTCTTTGACATATAGGGAGTACACTCTTGGTCACATAGGGAGTACACTCTTGGTCACATAGGGAGTACGTTCTTGGTCACATAGGGAGTACACTCTTGGTCACATAGGGAGTACGTTCTTGGTCACATAGGGAGTACACTCTTGGTCACATAGGGAGTAGACTCTTTGTCATATAGGGAGTGCACTCTTTGACACATGCTCCCATCTTCTCATTGGTAGTCATTTAGTTGAACCCATGTTACGCTGAGTGCATCCTTGAATGGTAGACCTCCATCCATGTCACTCATTGTCAGCTTATTGAATCAATTTTTCTCAACCTTTTGTATGAAATTTGTCAGCACAGTTGCTGAATGATGTACAACAACTCCCAGTCCCAGAAAGTGGCTTAGAATCCTTAGATCCTTCTTTATTATGTCATTTAGCTCCTACATACTTAAAAACTCAATTTGCTAAGGTTTTTAACACTTGATACCACTTCTTCTTACCCATTTTTTGTTTTCTTTCTTTTTTTACATTTATTTTCATTTTATGTGAATTGGTGTTTTGCCTGCATGTATAACTGTGTAAGGGTGTCAGATCTTGGAATTTCGGACAGTTGTTAGCTGCCATGTGGATGCTGGAAATCAAACTCAGGTCTTCTGGAAGAACAGTCATTGCTCTTAATTGCTGAGCCATCTCTCCAGCTGTCTTACTCATTTTGATACCCCCTTCTTTTGGTGTTATTTACAACACATCTGACTGTAGGTTATGACACTTAGGCTAGCTTTTACCTCTCTAACTTCTAGTGTTCACAAAACAAGACCCTTGGGGCTGAAATATTAATGATCATAAGTACAAAAGCATTCCCTCTGCTTCTCAAGTAATTCAATTCTAAGCTGAGGGGTAATATCAATAATAGCTATGGGAATCCTCTATATTTTCTCAGTAGGATACACAGATGCACACACAGGGACACTCAGCTGGGCTTTGATTCTTGTAATGGAATGCTTCCTTGTGCTTTGGTGTTTTGAAGCCCTGGAAGAGAAAAATGACTCTAAGAAGGATATTCGGTTGGTGAGGAACTCACAACTGCTGAGCTAGCTGTTTATACATGGGTTGGGGGGTGCTTACCTCCTCTTACATCTCTCCCTTTGGGAGATGAGGGGAGTCTGTGTACTTTATTCTGTCTTCCTCACAGCATCTCTCATTCTCCTGGGCTGTTTGCAGTAATTAGAATAGTGTACCAGGGTAGAGTAGTAGGTTTTATTTTTGACTCCGATGCCACCTGAGAGACAGGCCCTCTACTCAGAGATGTTCAGCCTTAGGGTAAAAACAAATGAGTAGGGATTATAAAATTGGTTGTGTCATATGGACCAGGGATCCTACTGGCAGACACAGATTCCCTGACTGAATCTTTTGTGGCTGACATTTCTTTTAGATTCCCTAACTCCAGGCTGAGTAAAAGACTTTATTAGAAGAAATACAGGTTTGTAAGTATCCATATAAGCTCACACAGAAGAATAAATGTGAAGAAACATAAAAGGAAAAAAATGTATAAAAAGAGTCCTGCCAAATCAAGAAACCCAGATGATGATTCAGTACACATAATTATCATGAAATAAAAAATTAGCAATTACTTATAGTAAACGTATATGACATCATTTTGATATATATACACATACACAATATATACATATACACATGAGAATTATGGATGCTAACACATGCATTTATTGAACATTTACCCAAGTTATAAATATTAATAATATTCTTTAGACTTTTCTTTAAATTGAGTCTCACTTTTGAAACATGATAGAACAGTGTCTGTGCTGTCTGTAACAGTACTAGTCAAGCCTTGGAATACAAAGGGGGAGCCACACCTCTATTAAATATCACACACACACACACACACACACACACACACACACACACACACACACAAAACCTGTCAGTTCCCATCCTAAACTTTTCATTCTCTGAGATCTCTCTTCTTTCTTAGTCTGACACATTCTTTAGTTAGGAGAATGAAAGGCTGCCAAGTGTTAGCTATACCTAAAGGAAAGGGCCTGTAAAGGCAAAAATTGGTTTTGTTTTATGGAGTTATATCCAGTCATCTTCATAGCTCTTTGGTAAATATCCACTCACTGAATATTTATACTCCTTTTAATCTAGTATAATGTATAATAAAAATAGTATACAGTATCTTTAAAAAATAAAGCCACTTTAAAGTGTTCATATATTAATATTATATTCTTATAAATGAAAAAGCAAATGAGACTTTAGGAAGTATTTCATGGCTTTGGTCAATCAGAAAAAAATATAATGTCAACATATAGTCTGAGATAATCTATATAAATTAACATGATTTCAAAAGAAATAAAATTGCATTAGAGTGACTTTTTGATAGATGAATCTGGAAGATTTCACTTTCACTAGTGGATGCCCAGTGATTGCAGTGGCTACTGTATTTGGCTACTAATGTGCCAAGAAGAGTTATTTATACTAGTTAACTGGATTGCCTGAACTATAAACTCTGAAGGGAGTTTAATGAAAAATTGATGGGCCATTGAGATTAAAAGAGGAAAACAAACAGCTACAAACCAAATGAATAAGTGATGCTTCTTCAGTTTGCCAAAGCCAGAAGTGTTCCCTGCCAGTCGGAATTGGAACAGGGTAGATTATGTGCTAAAGGGCATAGTAAATGTCATCCCTAGATCAGCATAGAACTATCGATGCCCCACTCCATCCTTCTTACTGCTCTGGACCACTGAAATTATAGGTTCATCCCATATCTTATTAACTGCTTACACTACACCACGGACAAGAATACCACCAGCCCTTCAAGCCACTCTCAGTGGCTGTGCAGTCTTCTCTTGTTCATTGTCTGTGTCCCATTCTATTTTCCTGCTGCAAAACATGTTCAAGCCAAACGGTAAAAATAATTTAAAAAACAAGTACTCTAAATCAGTGTAGCAATAAATTAATTTCATGCCTAGTCTAAATGGTGCTGTTAATAAAAATAGAACTTGTGTGGTGTCTGAGAATGACTGTACAGAAGATGTGGGTTTGCTGGCTCTCTCTTCAGTATTTACCATTGTTCAGAGTTCTTTCCAAAAGCTTCCAGGAGCTGAGGCCATTGTTGGCTGAGGGTACATAGCAACTGACTGCAAGAAAAGTTGGCATCACCTTGCTGAAGGCATATCTCACAAGAAGGAATCCTGGCTGGCATCTCAGTTAGTAAATACTGTAGCTTTCCAACAGAATAGAATGTCTACTCCAAATCCTGTTGGGTAGGGGAAATCAAGCAAGGGGAATAATATGTGTCACTTGAGTGTTTTACTGATTAGTAATTCATTAAGGCTGCATGATTTCTTTTGTTTCAGAACTCTACCCAGGTGAGCTGTGGCTCATTTCTGTTAAAAATCTTGTTAGTCACTGGCCATTCAAGCATAAGAGGAGGAGTCCATAGGTTGTGTGTACTCTTATTTATTTTTGGAAACAAATGAAGGAGCAAGAGGCAATGATTGTGTGTTTTGTTTAGTTGACATCAGCTGCCAGTATCAAACCCATTCTACCCTTTTGTTTTCTGGATTGTATTTTCCCATGAAGGGGACTTGAAAAGTCCATTAAACATTGGGTCAGATTTAGGGGTGGGGTTACAACTGGAAAGCAAAGGAGAACCACTGGATTATTTCTCATGATTATGCTGCAGTTTTCAGTGTCCTTGTCAGAAGTATTGAGGGTAAAGATAGATTTCTGACTTCTGTCTCCATGGATGGCCCCTTTCAAGACCAGTGTATATGCTTTTTGCTGTCATTAGAGTATTTGCTTCTGTATGCTCCAAAGGAGGCAAAGGGAGGTACTTGTGCTTCCACTGAGCATCCAAGCAAAGGATTCCAGCATTTCTAAAGCTGAAACCTTTCCCAAGAGCATAAACCACATGAAAAATGGGAACTTAAAATTCACATTTGCTGCTTACATCTGCTTGTAGCGTTCTGGGTTCACATTGTGCTTCAGAGCCCCAACAACCTACTGTATAGAACAATATGACAATGTCTCCCAGGTAACTGCTGCATCTTACCAGAGTTTTGGGAAATGGACCATTATAGTGGTTTGGTTTTAAGGCTGTAGATTGATGAATTATGAGGATCACAAAATAAGAAAAACTCTTTCAGTTTAGTCTTTTTCTAGAAGCTTTATTGTAGCTAACTCCCTTCCTTGGGGTATATAAGAAAGCCTTTTAGTGGCTAATATCATTGGAACTTCCATGGTTTGATTCCAGAGAGGGCCTTCACTATCAAGAATCCTCCTGTCCACTCTAGTTTCCAAGGCAACACAACATCATACTTCCTGAGTCTCTGTAGCAAAATGGTTTTGACCTCTCTTTCTCTCTCTTTTGGACACTCTCTTCCTGAGGACTTAATGACTTTCCCAAATGGAGTGATCTTTGGAAGGGTCTCTGTTTGATCACACTGTGATGCCATCTTTTATTTGTCCATTGAATTGCTGTTCTGCAGCTCACACTGCTTCTTCCCTTCAACTTCAACAATAGAAATACATTCTTTACTCCTAAAAAAAAATGAGTGGGATAAATTGAAAGTTTGATAAATGTGATAAACATCCTAGTGATTATTTCATTTGAGTATTTTGGTTTTAGCTTATGTTTTTGCCCCTATCTGAGATTCTATGATAAATATCATGACTAGAGATGTAAGAGGACTTTTATCAGTTGAATAGGCCATGGGTAGGGACTGTCTACTCAGTGGCCATGGATATGTCATCCTTGGATGGAAGCTACTTCTATAGGATCACTCTGAGGCAGGCACATATTTAAATATTTAACTATAGACTAGAAATATCATTTATGTTAAACTTTGAATGAATGACACAAACTAATGCACTTGAAATTATGAAATGTTGTTACTGTTATGCTGGCTTCTTGAAACCTAGTTCTTGTTCTTTGAGCTTCAGATTCCACCAGACTCAGTTCTGCAAGTGTCTCTGAGGTGAACCATACTGTATCTCTTAGTTTATTTTCGGAGAAAGCACAAACTGTGGTGTTTTTAACTGATATATGCATAGGTTAGTTAAAGAATACATGGATTTGCTGGGTATTTTATCTTCAGAACTCCATTTGGTGTAATTTCAAGTGTGTACATTTTTGTTTCTGGCCTAGAACTTAGCAAAATCATAACCAATTTGATTTGGGAGTGGCCTTATTATCATACAATCCAAATCAAGTTTAATTCTGTCATAACTATAGAAAAGAATTTATTGAAATGCAGACAATCAATGTAGACCCACTTGTGCAAAAATGCAGAGCAAGGCTTCTCTGCATGTCCTGTGTTACTTCCAAAGATGGATAAAACATATAGCTTTTAAAGCTGGCATTTGTTACCAGTCCCCTCAAAGCAGGTGAATAACACGAGGAAAATTGCTCTATTCTACCTTGACTTTAAAAACTTTTGTCTCCTCTTACTGGCCCTTAATCAAGGTGCTGGGATTTCATTTCCTCAAATGCTTTCTGTATTTAAAGTTTTTCTTGTATGTTTCTCTTTGGGACCCGATTTCCTTTGCCTACGAATAGGCAAACAGGAACTAATAATGGACTTTCATTAGCTTCATTCTTCTCCTGATGCTGTGATTTTCTTTATCTGATGTGCAATGCAAATGTTATAAATGGCGACTTTTACACAATGCCTTGCACAGCGGCTTATCAGACAGATTGAGAAAAGAAAAAGCTGTATTTGGCAGTGCAAGCCTTGCTAATGCTTTGGGGAGAATTTTTCTTATTTAAATTTCTTTTTGCGCATTATGACCTCCTAATTGGAGCTGTATTTTCTTTGTGTAGCTCTTCAAATTTGATATTTTTGTCAAACAACAGGTCATCAGATATCCCTTCTGTAATACAGAAAAGCTCAGGTCTGTAGCAAAGTCTTCCCATTTTAATGGAATGGCAATTGTTGAATTTGTGTCAAAATATTCTGTGCAGAGCCAAGTACATTGCTGGCACTTGAAGTCTATGTAACTGCATTTTGATAAGAGGAGATTTTCTATGGTTCTCATGTGCATAATAAGTTTTAAGGCTGAAGACTTACAACTGCCTAAAATATTGAATGCAGTACTATATTTATTTGAGTTTGTAACTGCCTTGTTAACTAAGTATGATTGTAGGGGCTATTTGATAATACAAACCACAAAAAAGCCAACTTTACAAATGTTAAGGGATTGCTCAATTAGAAAAGTATGATAGATTAGAAAACCTTTAACATACTGACCCTTGACAATGGCAGTTGACGACTTTTAAAACAATCTCTGAAAAAAATCACAGATGAATGGATCAGCTCAACAGTTGTGGAGTACTTTGGTTTTGCCCTTTATTTTGTTTTAGTTTTGAGACAAGGTCTTGCTGTCTCTGTACCTCTGCCTGACTTTGACCTTGGGGCAGTCATTCCTCTTCAGCTTTCTGAATGCTGGTATTCTATATGTGCACCAGCATGTCTGGCCAGGCTACAAATTCTTCAATTTATTATCACTTTACTAAATTTGAAATTGTCAGACATGAGTGCATGTCGTGATATGAGACATGCACAGGACCATTAATGTAAATTTTTTCTAAAATATTTTAGAATAAATCCAACTTAGCTTCTAAAACAATATTCCACAAATAAGTTTTTAAAAAATTACCTTTTTGTTAAGTATAACAATATGTAACTTTTATGATGTTATAAAATTTATATATAAGGTGTATGGAATAATACTTTGTACACTTGTCAACTTCACATAGTATAGAAATCAATGTACCTGTAAACTGATGTTCCAAAGACCCAGTTATAGAAGATATTAACTACGCTGGGTGATAGACATTGATCCTGAGCTGGAGAATAGGAAGTTCTACAGAGAAAGTGTGACATCTTTGAATTGCCAGAAAAGTGACACAGTTATGGGAAAGACCGGATGTGCATTTTTGACAGATTGCCCAGAATGCACAAAGACCCAGAGAGGATATGAGTTTGAGTTGCAAAGGGAAGGGGTAAAAGGCTAGAGTTAGAAGGTAGATTTTTAGGACTGGGAACTTGGAGATGGGACTGTATATGAAGATATCATGATAGACTGGTTTATCTCGGTAACTGGGTAGATGAAGGAAGTCATCAGGACTCCCAGAAGAGCAACAACACTACAGTGATTAACTGCAATGGAAATTCTTTCTTGAGTGTCTACAAAAATATCAAAGAGCTTTGTTCTGCTGTGTGTGTGTGTTCATGGAACCTGCTTGAAATTTTACACAGAGAATCAGAATGTACCTCTTAACAAGATGTCTAGGTGACTTATTAGCATACTAAAATTTGAGAAACAGGGGTTGAAGGTAGCACAAGCAAATACAATTTAATGCATAGGGAGAGAATGAGAGGCACTTTCAGCAGAAACTTCCAAGAGGTAAAAGGGGGAGGAGTAGGGAGTAGGGGGGATGGGCGGCAAAAAGAGTGCTAGGATCCCAAGCTGTTGAGTGGTTGTGGTTTGCAGCTTGGACATGCTTTGCTTTTTTCTTGTTTGTTTGTTTAGAGTCCACTAATGAGTGAATACATCCCCTGGTTATCTTTCTGAGTTTGTAATACCTTGCTCAGGAGGATATTCTCCAAATCCATCCATTTGCCTGCGAATTTTAGGATATTATTTTTTCTTACTGCTGAGTAGTATTCCATTGTGTAGATGTACCACAGTTTGTTAATCCATTCTTCAGTTGAGGGACATCTAGGTTGTTTCCAGTTTCTTGCTATTACAAATAATGCTGCTATGAACATAGTTGAGCTAATACCTTTGGAGTGTGAATGTGCCTCTTTAGGGTATACACCCAGAAGTGGTATAGCTGGGTCGTTGGGGAGATTGATTCTCAATTTTCTGAGAAACCACCATATTGCATTCCAATGTGGCTGAACAAGCTTGCACTCCCATCAACAATGGAGTAGTGTTCCCCTTGATCCACATCCTCTCCGACATAGGCTGTCATCTGTGCCTTTTATCTTAGCCAATCTAACAGGTGTTAGGTGGTATCTCAAAGTTGTTTTGATTTGCATTTCTCTGATGGCTAAAGATGATGAACACTTTTTCAGGTGCCTTTCAGCCATTCATAATTCCTCTGCTGAGAATTCCCTTTTTAGATTTGAACCCCATTTTTGGGACCTTGAATAAGGATATACAGGGATAGAAAAAAAGTTCAGAGGGAAAGCTGAACACAAAGTAATTTTATGTGTAGCAAATTATTTGCATTATCACCCTTGATAAGTCATGCTTATGATTTTTATTTTCTTTATAGTTATTGTTAACTTATCAGCATTTTAAATTCAATTTACTGTTTTTCTTGATAAATACAAAATAAATAAAGAAAAAAATAAAAAAAAGAGTGCTAGGAGAGTTTATTTTCTTATTAGCATTTCTAGGTGGGCGATGATGGCGATTACAAAATGAGAAGTTTCGGGGAGTGAAGATAAGAAAAATAATTCCTTTTACTGTATGGTATTTTAAAGCAGCCCATCCTACATGCAGGGGATCTACTAAAAATATGTGGGTCAATATGGAGTCATGTTATTAAAGAGAAAATCTGGGCATTTTCTTAATGTCATAGGTGAGTCCCCAAAATGACCCTTCTCCACTGTCCTTCTGTAAGAGAACAAGGGCATGTTAAAATTAGTTTTCTAGCATGCATTAAATTCTTAGAAAAAAATTGAGTTCATGAAGTCAAAGATCTCAAGGCTCTTTTGTTAAGTATAATGCATGAAAATAAAACCATAAGGCACAACAGAGCTTGGTAATTTGTGTGTACTTCTCCTGTATAGACTTGGCAGGGATTCAGGCTCTGCAATTGGAAGAGGTTAGGGATCCTGGTGAGGTTTGGCATCAGCACTGGTAGATTTTTTTTAAGCTTTCTTTAGAATGATGTAGAGAATTTTGGTATATGAGACCACTACTTGCTGAGTTGAAGTGAAATGTTACTCAGGGGTGATCTTGAAAGGTTATTTAGCCAGATTGTAGAATTTCTGGACAACCAATTACTCTGCAGTCTAGAATTGCCTGATTTAGCAAACCAGAATAGAGAACACGGTGATAAATTTGAGTATCGGATAAATATTAATTTCTTAAGTCAAAGTTTGCCCTACATAATCAGAAAATATAGACATAAGGACAATATATAATAATACTTTTCTGAAAATCAACTGGTATTGTATATTATTTATTTTAAATGACAGTCTTTTGAGTACTCTAAGTGAAGATTGTAAATATATTTACATATATAAAATATCAGAACTATTAATGTTTAAGGACAAAACTGAGAAATTAATGAAGTGTCACATAAAAATTTATAACATCAATTTAAAAAGCATCCATATATCCATTTTGGAGAAAGAAACAAAATAGGCTTTCTGAGAAAATTATACCATGATTATCCTTCCTGTGCTTGTGATAAAATTACTGATTTATTTTTTAAACCTTTCGTACATTTTATCATCCTCTTCTATAATCTTAGTACAACACCAAGTGGGAAGACAGCCTATAATTAAGGCATAAGTTATCAAACAGACTGCAGATGTAGAGCTGCAATGGAAGGTAAGCATGGTGATTGCTTTCTACTGGCAGCTCTAGTGTTTGGCAGATGTGTTCCTTCCAAACAAGGAAGGCAGTGTTGAAAATAACTCTATTACAGGTAGCAGTTAATATAGATAGAAATGTTTCTTTAATTAGTTCTGTTTTTGGAAATTCTTTGGCCTGGAAATATATGTATATTGCAATCAAATTAAACAACTACATCAAAGAGAAAATGCAATTTAAAGTAGCTGGAAGTATGATGTGGGAACATAGAAAAGTTAAGGTTTAATTCCATTAAGGGTCATGGAGAGGTTTCCCAGATGGCAGCCTGCAAAGAGCTTTGACAAATATAAGATAAAAACCTTCTTGGATGCATTTTTAATGATTAGGGTCATAGATGCAGAGGTTTGTGATATAGAGAAGAAGATGAAAGCAGCAAGGAACCTTACCTGAGATCCAAAAACCTAGAAACTAATAATTTTGACTCATTGCCTTGCATTTTTTAAAATGTGGAGATTGTATTATGAACATGAAATTTTCTACCCTTACTTCACTCAATAAATGTCTTTCTTTAAATTAAAAACTCTTTTAATATCCTTATACAGGTAGCCAGTAATGCATTGTATGAATGAATAGTCATTTTTAATAATCTTTTAACATTGGGCTTTAGTTATCTGGGTTTTTTTGTATCTATTATAACCTGCATCATTGTTATTCAAGGAATTACATAACTCTGGTTATTTCTGAGGCTCTGAAGTAGAATTTCTGGCCTGAGTATAAGATGACATTAATGATCTTGCCAGACGTACCATGAAAATGCCTTCTAAACAGATTATCCCAATTTAGGCTTAATTGTTCACAGATAGAGATGGTGAAAGGTGACCACTGACAGAGGCAGCAAAATGTAGAACATTGTCAGTCTCAAGGAACCTAAGAATGTGCTAGAGGAATATTCCAAGGGTGGTGGATGAGTAAAACCAAACTAGGAAAGAGTACTTCAGTACTGAATTGCTGAAGGTCTTAAATGCCAAACAAGTGTAGTGAGTTTCTCCTTCTATACTAGAGCATGGAGAGCCATGGAGAGCTTCTGAGCAAAACAATGCCATAACATTCGAACTTCTTTCAGTTAATTACAGGTTACTAAATGTTTCTAAACTTTTTGATCATACCCAAATAATATTTAAGGTTATCAGCTATCAAAATTTGAATGTCTGGAAATAAACTATTCCATGGGCTCATCATGTTTAAAGATACCATTGACATTTACTTTATTGAACATAAATTGATTTTTATACACTTCTGTCAGTGACTTCATAAAGCACCTGGAAGATAGAAGGTGGCAGAGAAACTCTATGTCATGGAGACCTTTAAATGGATACTCTGGTGGTTATAGGGCTGTGCGCTGATAAAGATTTATTGAGGACTCTACATGTTTCTAGGACCTTTTGGTTTAATGATGTACTCCAGAGTTGTTCCTGGCTCCGAAAAAGGCTGGAAAAGTACAAATGCTATTTTAAAAGACTGTTCAGATATGTATTGCTTTTAAAATCAGCACATAGTGTGTCATTTTCCCAGCTTCCCTTTCTTTATGACAATATTTATATGAAAATACAAAGAAATAAATTACTCCTATATTCAGATTTTTCATATTTCTCTAGCAAGAGCTTTCTTTTAAATGAATTTTTTTATTTTTGTGTGCAATGTACTTTGAACATGTCCACTCTTACTCTTCCTCAATCTCCACTAACTCCTACCAGATTCCTGACGTCTTCTCCTAAAGTTCTTCATATCCCTGTTCTAATTCGTATTTTCCTTCTTCTTGGTTTATTTTTTCTATTTTTTATTATGAATAAAATCACATTTTCTATCCGTGTATATACTTGTTCAAGGGCCCTTCTCCCTTCCACCCCTTCAGGTCACTCTCTCGTTTCCACATCTCCCCATCTTCTCCCCAGCATGGGCAGGAGGTCCCAAGGTCCCAATATAGCTCAGTTCAGTCTCCACTCCTGGCAGATCCAGTTTTCTCTCCCCAACATCAAGACTGAGTCAGGTGTTCCTCTAGGAGGAGTGGGATCCAAGGAGTCAGTCCAGGGTGTTTCTGATCCCAAGCTGTTCAGTGTTTGTGCTTTGCAGCTTGGACATGCTTTCCTTTTTCTTTTTTGTTTAGAGTCCACTAATGAGCGAATACATCTCCTTCTTATCTTTCTGGGTTTGAGATACCTTGCTCAGGAGGATATTCTCCAAATCCATCCATTTGCCTGCAAATTTTAGGATATCATTTTTTCTTACTGCTGAGTAGTACTCCATTGTGTAGATGGACCACAGTTTGTTAATCCATTCTTCAGTTGAGGGGCATCTAGGTTGTTTCCATGCACTCCAGAGGCATTAGCTCAACTATGTTCATAGCAGCATTCTTCTTGCTTTATAACTTACTGAGTCTATGTGCATAAGTGAAGGGTGCTATCTACCAGAACTTGGTCAGCTACAAGTGGCCATATCCACAAAGAAAACTAAGCCCCCTTTCGCAGTGGGCACCACCTGATAACAGCTCCATAGTCAGTGGTAGAACAGTGAATTTCTCCTACCATGTTGGGTTGTTGATGGGCTTGTTCTTGACTAGGCAGCCACAGCTGCTGTGATTTTATGAGTGTGATGGACTTGCCATGTTGCTAAGTTACAGCAATCCTTCCTGACCTCTGACCCAAGTTGCTTTTATTTCATTTTCTTCTTTTCCACCACTGTACAGATATTTTGAGGGAAACCAAAATACATCCAGATTAATGTTGTTCTGTCTGGACATTGTCATTTTCTGAAGGAAAAAATGATAGTATCTATTGCTTCTTTCACTTAAACATCTGGCACAAAGGGAAGGTGGAACAATTATAGGTATATTGTATTTCCTCATGACTATGTATCATGAACACTCTAGTGCTGGAAGAATTAAAGCTTCTCAAATTGAAATCTATTTAAATGCTGAAGGTTCTGAGTTTCAAATTCAACTTGATCTTTGGATTCTGTCGCCTGCTGTCATAACATTGCTTCTCGATTCAAACGGGAAAAGCAGATTCACAGCACCTCAAGTAGAGCTTGTCTGGAATCAAGTGTAAATGAATCAGAAAACCAAACATTACCGTTTACTTGAAATAGATAAGATGTTAAAAAAAAGAGGGATGAAATTGCATTGATGGTCTGAAATAGCTATTCAAGTGTTTTTATGGCTCTTCCAACCAGACATGCTTGGCTAGGAGTCTGAGGCACTTCTTCAACATTACAACAGCCCTTGCTGACATTGTGTTAAGCCTAAAATGTAAATAGCTTCTGTCTGCATGCCTTTTGACTCTGACAGTACTGCTGCACCATTTAAATGAGTGGAAGTATTTCTGACTAGGCTTTCTAATTTTGTCCTAAAACTTTCCCTAGAATGAATTTTGCTCATAAAGCAAACCATTTAACACATTTTTTCCCCTTTTGGTCAATTTAAAGCAAATAAATTAGGTCAGGTCATTTTTATGACATAAAAGGAAAAATGATATTTTCTCACTTTGGACTCTTTTATTTTTAAATTTCTGCAACTAAAATGTCTTTTCTTTAAGTCCATGATGACAGGTCATTAATCCTTAATGTGGATTTGTACCTCTGGGTATTTGGAACAGAAAACTCATTAAAATTCTTTTGTTTTATATATAACTGTTCTAATATAAATTTGGAGTTCATGTTTAGAATTTGTTAAAATGAATAGAAAGCATAGGCATGAATTTAATGAGTTGTAGTATGTAAAAATTACTTCTACCTATAGGCAAGGTATTGTTCTTTAGTGTCTGCTGGTAATTTTTTTCAAAAGAATGTAGTTATGCAAATACATTATTAGTCTCCCATTGGATTTTCTGGGTAGGTACAGTAGACTACACTCTGTAACTTTTTAAATGATACTTTCTTGTTTTGACAGTAAGTACTGTGATATATATATATATATATATGTATATGTATACACATATGTATGTCTATATATTAGTTTTACCAAAAGGCATTGAGCTGCCATATTGTTTTTGTTTTTAAGGGAATAGCTTCTTACTGGGGAAAGGTTAACTTGTCATGGACACTCAGAGATGTCTTTTGCATTTTCTTCCTCAATCACAGTTTCCCTTACTCCCTTTCTTCCTCTCTCTCTTCTATAAGATTCTTGAAAGCCCAGAACAACAAGAACTGCCATCAACACACACATTTCAAGCTCCATTTGAAAGACCTCACTATCTGTCATATTTTTAAGTAAGCTCAAGATAGCCATTTTCAAAATTACCAAAATATCATGTTTCTTTTTATTCCAGCTGTTGTTACTTATGTAAAAACTCATCAAAAGGGATGTTATGATTTTGATTTTGCACTTTTCTTTCTTTAATGAAGTGTGCTAAAGTCACACACAGTCTAAGGCATATTCCAGGTAAGCATTTGAAATCCCCATAAATTCAGTCCATCAATATTTGGTGAATGTCAGCTACATATCAAGCACCAGGAATACAACAAAGGGCAAAGTTGTCACCAATGTACCCATAAAATGAGAGTGAGTGTAATGTGAAGATCATCCCATCCAAATTGGCCTACAGAGACTAAAATTGGAGATACACAATATTCTAATGTGTATAATGCAACAAACAAACTTCCACTGAAGACCAATGAGGGCTTCCTTTAAGCAACAATAAATGCAACAAGGGACATTTTTCCAGGGTAGTTTAGAGAAGAAAGTGGCAAAAGACTGCACTGTGTGACTGGAAGAAGACTGATTTTATCATTCAAGAAGGGTCTTGTGAAGGAGGGAAAGAGTCTTGTATTGGTACTATACATGACCTCATCCTCATCTGACTGTTAATCAGAGAGAAAGGATTCAGCAAAACGTGTTGGCTCTATGAAGAAACATGAGCGAGAGGAAGGAATAGGTTTCTGATTTGTTCTTTGACTGAAGGACTGTTAATTGTTGGAATGTTGCATTATTTTTTGGCTCATTAGATCATAAGCTCAATAGTAAACTACGTTTTGGGAGTGGTTTTACAAATTTGAATATTAATACAATCAATTTTGGTATGCAACACTCCTTCCTTATTTTAAATGCCCTTGCTGTTTTGTAGTCAAAATTTACAAACATTTCCTTATGTATTTAGAAATTCTCCTAAAAAAAGCAGTGTCAAGGAAAATGCAAATAATGCTATTATTAGAACTTTGAAATGGTAATTACAGAAAGGCATGTACTAGTCAGGTGTTCTGAAAGCTCAGACCCCCTATACTGTTATTCAAGAAGGTAGCTAAATTATAAATTTCCATTACAGGAATGATGCAAAAAGGCAGGTTTTTGACAGCATCCAAATCTTTAATCATCATCATTTTCTTACACAAAAGTCATAGTCTATTCATTTATGTATTTACTTACCCTCTGTTGTAGTGGCTTGAGAGGAAGGCTGGGTTTGGAAAAATTTGATCTGCCTCAGGGGCACATGTTGTTTCCCACTGTCAATAACTCCCTTTCTTTAAAGGGAATTCAACTCTCTTTTTTGCTGAGGTGGCATCCCTCCGGCTTTCTTTTCTTGGCTTCAGAAGCTGCATAGCATCCATTTACAAACCCATTCTTTCATCTGTTGAACTGTGGGTCCAACCATGGAGCCTTTGGTCATTAGTGTTGAGAGTGCACATGTGTAGGAGAATCTGGGCAGAGAAAAGGTCTCTGGGGATTCAAGGCCCCCAGGCTTCCTTGTTTTCCTGGTGTTGGATTCTTGTGTTATCACATTCCACAGGAAATCAAAACATGAAACATGGTAGGGGGGATACTACCAGGTTATCAAGACTTTACTTTAAAAGCATTGTATTCTCTACTTTATTTCCTCTGAGTGACTTGCTGGACAGAAGGTGGCTACGACACTGTGCAGAAATTTCAACACCCCATGCTGTCTCCATGGTGAGACTCTCGTAGACAGGAGCCAAGGCTTCCTGTTGGTCATAAGAGTGAGCCACTTCAGAAATAGTTTTTCTATCCCTACTCTAACTTTATCTCATTGAATTTAGATTTAAATTATTTAGTTTTTTATGAGTTTGACTAAAGCTTCATGAGAGATTCTGCGACACAACTATCCACTCTTGAATTATTTTTTTCAATAAAAATTCCTTCCTTATGCAATAGCTAAAAATAAAAATAAATATTTCTTATCACCTTAAGTCATTAAGTTTTGGAATAACTTGCTATGCTACTTTAGGCTCGGATGTTGATCTATGACTTCATATTATTTTCTCATTTGTATCAAGGGAGGCTTATATTCACATCTCAGCTATTTGCCTACCAATAATAAAAAAGCTGAATCTATGTCTCAGACATAGAGACACCGCAACAATTTATGCTTTTTTGGAATCCAAACAGACATAGGTAACAGTAATAACTGGAATTTTATAGCAATTTGTAATTCTTTTCTTAGTTTGCAACTTTTCTTTTTTCATGTAATGTAACTGTGCCATTCTGGAGGCAGAGCAGATGTTACAGACAAGGAGTGAGTTAATAAATATGTATTGAGTGACTACCACATTTCTGTCAGCGAGTTAAGTATTGGGGTCATACATGGATAAAAAAAGGATGAAGTCTATTTTCACTGAAGAATGGATAAACACTCAAATGATCACAAGCACCATTTTTACTGCCAGAGTTCAAGTATAGGTTGCTCTGAAATATAAAATTAAGGAAGATAGAAATGACTCCTCCAAAAACATTATAGTGCAGTTGAAGTTTGTAAGATTCAAGGACCGATCTAAGGGAAGAGAGGGACAGGTGAAGGAGAGGCGGGCTGTCCTAGGTCTATTAAGCTAGGATAGTGCATGTGCGTCTGAAGAGTTGAGGAAGTCAAGTATGATGGACAAGACTGAGTGAGAGGAGAATGTCATGGCACAGTGCTGAAGGTACAAGCAGCTCTTCAGAACCTCCTGTGAGTGAAGGGGAAAGTCTGAAGGTGACGTGTACAGTTGGGAGTGACTGAACTAGATAGAGCTTAAACTTACATTTTCTCTGCACACCTTTCCTTATGTAGAAATTAGTATTTCCTGTTACTGTGCCCTTGCCAGGTAGACTACATTAAAGCATCTGCTCTGAAAGACAAGAAGGAAGCTCACACTTCCTGAGGGCAAGGACTAGTTACCAAAGATGATTACTCATCAGAAGCAGTGGCCAAGAATATAGTCACTGGCTTGTGGCTCATGGATTGCTTTCTGTAAATTAGAGTTAAGAATCTAAACTCATTTTTATCTGTTGGATTTCACTTGCTCCACAAGGCCTGTCTAGTTGATTCCCATAAGCACCTTCAGTGAGTTTTGCAGAGAACAGATTGCAGAGTGGTGGCAGGAAAGCCCAGAGAATTGTTTGGCTTTAGCCAGCCCTGACAAATCCCTTGGAGGATACTAGGATACATATGAGGGGGAAGGAAACATTTGGCAGTTTTACATACCCCTGGATTCAATATTTGCAATTAGTAGCTGTAAAATCTTTACCTAAAGAGTGACATGTATTTCTCAAGAGGTCCAGTGAGCAAAGGAACATGGGAGTCATCTGTGGTCTCCACAATTACTTCTGATGGGGAAGGCACTGTTAGTTATGGAACACAATTTAGTCTGCCTCCCTATTTGCTGCACTGGGGATGGGCTACTTAAACATGTCCGTCAGGGTAAGTGACCATCCGTGTCCAAGAACACAGAGAATTAAGAGATCCCAAGCTGTTTTAGTTTCATCTTTGTTGCTGTGAGGAAACGCTCTGACCAAAAGCAACCTAAGGAAATTATATTGGCTTACAGGTTATATTCAATTATTAAGAATGTCAAGGCAGATATCTAATGGCAAGCTTTTTTTCATATTTCATAACGCATTACATTTATCCAAGGAACTTACTTTATAGCCAAAGAACAATAGCAGGAGCAACGAAGGAGGATCTTTGCTAACTGGTGTACACTCATGCTTAATAGCTTTCTTCTACAGTTCAGGATCACCTGTCCAGGGAATGGTGCCTCTTACAGTGGGCTGGGCCCTCTTACACCAGTTAACAATCAAACCATTCATCCACAGACATGCCCATAGATCAGTCGGATCTGAGCAGTCCCTTACCTGAGACTCCCTTCTCAGGTGTTTCTTGTCTGTGTCAATGAAAGACAATGCTGTCTACATGGACAGTCCACAGGAGACCGTCACAGGCTTCTATTATTAGTAGCACATACTCCCACTGTCTGTGACACCTAGAAAGACAGAAGAGAAAGGAGAGAGACAGGGCTTCATTCTGGGTCTTATACCTAACTAACATCTACTGACTTACTCCTGGAAGCAAAAGATTAAGGAACCAAGGATTCCTGAATTAGTAATCAGAGCCCATGTTCCTTAGGCATGGAGAAGCTGTTGCCCTGCTTGGAGATTAGGGGGCTAAGAGAAGAAGAAAGGCTGATCCTAGGAAAATTGCAAAGCTGCTGAAGAGGCAGTAGCTGAACATGTTTTTCTTTTCTTTTTCAATGTTTCAATGTCTGAAGAAAAAGATATCAAGCGTAGTACTGACTGACAGTGATCCAGCAAAATCTCTGGATAGCTTAGAATTCTGCTGATTGGCATTTGACTGAACTTCCCTGACTTCTAAGTGAATCTGCTTTATTCATGTAGGCTGACTCAAATTGGTCACTTTTTTTTTTCTTTCTTGTGAGGAGGGAGAAAAGCATATGTGATACTGTGACGTGTGAGGTATCAGGATAAATTGAATTTTTTTTTAGAGCATTGGTGACACATTTTTCTAGATTCAGCCCTGACTTCAGGGAAGCTTTTGAATATCTTGCGCATGGAGACACAATTATTCTTGTTTTCTTAACATTTTCCTCTATATGTGAAGATTTTATCTTAACATAACTCTGATCAATTTATATAATCATCTAGTTGTTTTGAATGGACCTTTATTAAAAAATAAAAATGCTAAATCCCTAGATGGCAAAAGGTATCATGTTCAAAGCCTAAATGGAATTTAGTCTTTGGCCCTTGAAGCTCTAGGCTTATTGAAATTTTATTCAGGTGATTAAGTATGAAAAAAAGAGATAGGGTGCATTTTTTGTCTTTTTTTTTCTCCCTAACCTATAACAGATACTAATTAAGAAGCAGGATATGCAAATGTTCCATAGATCATAGAGTCCAGTGGGAGACACACTAATGAAAGACGACAGTACAGTCTACTGTGTTAAAAATCACTGTTGGTGGGGCTGGAGAGATGGCTCAGAGGTTAAGCGTACTGTTTGCTCTTCCAGAGGTCCAGAGTTCAATTCCCAGCAACCACAGCAACCACATGGTGGCTCACAACCATCTATAATGAAATCTGGTGCCCTCTTCTGGCATGTGTGTATGTAAAATAAAAAGAAAGAAAGAAAAGGAAGAATCTTATAAAAAAAAAAAATCACTGTTGGTAATTGCAGAGGAGTAAGGACTACCAACCCCCAAGAAGTTCCTGCGTAAACAAATAAAAAACTCAGTAACATGGAGATTGACAGTATTCTCAGAAGAATGAACCGTAGAAAAGATTTGTTTATCTACAATAAATAAAGCTATCACCTGGTTAGTGAGATAGCTCAGTAGCCTGCCACCAAGCCTGAAGAACACAGTATAAAGTTTAGCAGCCTAGGGAAGGGTTAATTACTAAGGGTGATGGTAGAGGTGGCAAACGGTACCAGCACATCTAATATTTAAGCATAGATTGGTTGACTTTTACTTACAGGGAAATAATGAGAAGCCCTACTTGGCTTCTAAATTTTGTGTTGATCTTCAGATAAACAATGGCTGTAGAATATAGCAGCATTTATGGAGCACCTACTATATTGCTGGGCTTTGTGTGCAACATTAGCCTTTGAATACTGATGTTATCAATTATTTATCAAGTGGCCCAAGCAATGATTTCTTCACGCTCTGTTTTCTTTATCTTTATGCAAATTATGTATAGTAATGATGTTGCATCTTATGATTGAAGGAATAAAGTTAAGTCAATGTTTAAATGAAATAAAGTCAGTATTTAGCAGATTCTATGCAGTCATTAGCTTACTAATATATTATTGTTACTTTTAAACACATTTTCTAATTGGAGACATTGGGTTACAGAAGACTAAAAGAACGTCACACAACACTGAATGATACCATTAGAGTTTGCAATGCCCTGGGAAAAAGATGTTGTGCTAGCCTTTGCTTGTAGATAAAGCTGGTCTTGAACCTGGAAGTAGCATGTGAATCCTCAAAGAGCCTAGAGTCATGAGTTCAGTGATACTATTGCCCAGAAGTTTTCATGGTGTAGATGTGTAGAGGAAGGACCACCAAGATGCTTCCAGATTTCTCTTCATTTCTTGTAACTCCTATGAGAGGTAGTGGCTAACAAAATTATTTTGTACACTCTGTAGATTTGCCATAGGGCTCTTGTAAAGAGATCAGATGATACAAAAATGAAAAGAGGCATTCAGATTGGTAGTAGCTAATAGTAGAGCAGTTGTCTGTGTAGCCTTAGACAGGAAATTTAAAACACCTGAGACCAGTTCTATCCATACTAAATTAATAAGCTATTGCTTTTAAACACCATTCTGTACTTTTGCTGTGAAGTATGTTTCATAGGTAGATATTACTTCAGTCAATAATCATAACACATTGGTAAGGTTGGGACAATCATTAGACTATTTTATAAGCCATCAATTAAGGCATTTAACAGTTAAACAACTTGGACAGTCTCTTATAGCAAAGAAGTGGCATTATATTTGGCTCTAGACAGTGTGATTCCCTGTCCTATGCTCTAACCTACCATAATTAGGGAATTTTGGTTATAAATGGTCATTTACCACTGAGACACCAAATTATCATTGGATGTCAGAATAAGTTACTTTTTCTTCTTTTCTCAGAACACTTTTCCTCCTTAGAAGAATTATTTTTCATATATTTTTTTTTAAAAAGACCATAATAATATTTATATAGATAAGTGACTAGTTTGATATTCATCCTGGGATTAAAGATGAATCAAATATTTGTAAGAGATTTAGGGTTCAGTGAGCTAAATACATATGTGGAATGATGAACACACAGCCAGATGTCCATCATGAGGCAAGGTATTTAGTGCTACACCAGAGGAGCAGCTGCATGGAAATGTAATTAGTGTTGTGGATCCAGAATTGTACAAGAGGCATTGACAACTTTTAGACGCCTAAGCACCAATTCCAGATGGAGTTTGTGGGATCAGCATGGAGACTTTCTTAAAGCTTGACACTCTCTGTGTCCACCTTTAGCTGTCTAATCATTTTTAGTATTCCTGCAAAAAGGCAGGCCTTCTCAAATTCTCTACTTCAGTGAGTGGCCTTATTATTCAAGATACTACATTTCATTATAATATATTGTAAAATATTTCTGTATCTCATTTTTATCCCTTCAGATTGACTGCATAGGAAATTTTTAGTGAACCAGAACTTTCTACATTCCTTGAATAAAAATGGAGGTCTTCGTACTTTAAAAAAGGACATTTTTTTTCGTTGTGATTATTATTATTTTTTTTTATTTTGAGAGGCCAGTAGTGTTCAAAGCCTAGAAAATAGGTCTATAGAATGTTTTCACATAGCTTTTCTTGGGAGGGCTATTAGTTTTTAACCATGTTATTTTTCAGTGTCTGATAATATTAAATCATTCATCTGAACTTCTTAAACATTTCAATACCTCTCTTATATTTTAAAAATATAGATTATTTCCATCTGATACTTTTTGGTGTCAATATATAAATAACTTAGTCTGCCCAAAAGAGATTATATCTACCTGTGACATTCAATTAGGGGGCACTTAGTCTCTCCTTTGGAATTCATTTGGAGTTTTAGGGTTTCTGATATAAGCAATTAATTTGGTATAATTACCTGGGGCTTAGAGAGTGGGTCACTTCTTTGGGTATTTTTAATATGATCATTCCTGGGTAAGTCTTAATTAAACTTATCAATGGAATAGTCAGGCTTGTAAAAAGAATTCAAGCAACAAGGAGTTCTTGTTCCAATTTCCTCACGTTTACATCCAAGTATCTTAACCAATTCCAAGCATTCAAATACAAGTTTGCTATCTTATTGCTATAATTATTCCCATTCTACTGAATTTTAATCTGTTTGTGAATCTATTCTGAGACTCATCTTCCATCTGGCAATATGGTATGTTTTGGCTGGACTGCTTATATTTCAAGGATCTTCTTTTGTGTATTAAATAAAAGGATGTGTGTACATCACATATGTTGGAACATTTGCAATTAGTTGGTATTACTCTCTTAAGTGACTGGGCTGGGAAGGCAGGCTGCCAGCCTTGGCAATCTTTTCAGATTCCTTCTTATGCCAATTTGCAATTTGTGATGGAGCTACATTTTTATCAGGAGGGTTTTATTGAGCATTGGAAATTACTTCTTCAAGTGCCTAGGTAGATTCTTGGCTAGAATTATTCAAATAACTTCTTCCTAAAATATATTTCATGAGAATGTTGAGAATAATACCTTTTAAAACTCAATATAGGGCAGACACTAATATTTTACATTAAATTTACTATAGGGATGGAGAAAGTGTGAATGATTTTTATTAAAGACACAGCATGTCTTTGTTGATTACATAATAACAGAAACAGCTGACTAAATATTTTAATTGAAACTGAAAATACTAACCCAATAATACTGTTTTTATTGGGGGGAGGATGATACTAAAACTTTGGTCAGGCTGAATGAGGATAAGGTTGTGGAGGGAGGCTGTCACACAAAGGGCTTATAAATGATTTCTGGACCTGAAAGAATATGTTGTATGAAATTCAGGATTGGTTCATTGAAAATTAATCAGCAAAATCACATGTCATATTCTCAAGGGCCAATTATATTACTGATTTATGAATGAGGAATCAAGAACACAAAGAAAATGAGAATGTAAAGTACTGGGATGGCCAGGAAAGATGACATTTGCTTAGTATTGAAGGTGAGATGAATGAAAGTTAGAGAAAAGCATGGTCCTACATTCTAGGGACAGGAGTGGTGTCCTAATGGCATATTGAATGAAAATATATTAAGTAGAAACTTCAAATACTATAACAAATTATGAAAATTTGTTTTAAAATAAAATTAATGATTTTCCAAAACATTTTATTTAACCATTTGCATTCCTGTTTGAGAAGTGGTATGTATTTGATGTGTGGAATAAGGTCTTTTAACTTATAAAACTATAAAAAGAAATTACAACCCAATGCAATCCAATTCTTGGAAAAAGTCCATTATCGACATTAAGTATCTGAAGTAATTGTATATATTTGCACATGCATGCGTACACACGTGCATACATACATTACACTCACACACATATATACATCCACTAGATAATAAAAAACCAATAAAACTGGATCATAATATACATGGTTAAAAGTCCTATACTTTATTATTTTTAGCAATCACTAATTTGAAAATATAGTTGGAAATGTTCATTCCAAAGATTTCAAAGTGACATTTCACTGCCTATTCATAACTCAGGCACAGTGTTCTTATAACCTTAATATATCTGTGACATTTATTTGAGAATGCTTGATATGGGACTCTTCATTTTAAATTTCCTGGGTTTGTGCATATATTTCTAATTCTTACTCACAATATTACACTTTTTTCAGAAATTGTGGGTTTTTTAAAAAATGTTTAATCTATTTTATGAATGTCCATTCCTGTGTTTGAGTGGCAGAAACTTCTTGAACTAAAAATTAGAATTTGTAGGCATTTTAAAGGTAGACCCAGGAAAGGACATGGTGATATGGGTTCTAGTTCAGGGGAAATAAGAAATTGAATCCCTGTTGTCTTTGCATGGTGGCCTCTTTTGGCACAGTAGACTAGGCATGTGTACATTTGGTAACATAGCTGCTCAAAGTGCCTAGGTGAGATATCCTGAACTCCTCTAGCCTATAAAAATACATAAAAACCCCATGTATCTTGGGCTATGTACCTAATAGACTTTGTAGTCCTATAGCATAGAGATGATAGTGGAGAACCCATTTCTCAGTATTAGCCTCTCTCTTTCATAGGTATCCGATGGGCTTGTAACTTTACAGTTAGTGTAGAGAAGCAGGGAGGAACACTTAAAATGTAATTTTACAACCATGAAAATTATAGCTTTTTTGCCAGTTTACAATTATATAAATAAGGTTGATGTATTTGTATATGTGCATGCCTCCTGCTTTCTTTAAAAAATTTCCCTTTCATATTAATGTCTACCTCCTTTCTTAAAAAAATGCCCCTTTTTATTAGCATTCTATACACATCCATGCAGAAAGAACTTATGGTTTTCTACTTTGTAACTTAAGAATAAAACAGTGTGTTGTTATCAATGCAGAACAAAAGGTTCCAAACAGATTTCTGGTGGAATAAAGTTTGCCTGTTTTCACATTTGGGTAACTGACCTTTAGAAATATAAAATTTTAACTTCTAAAATATTATTTCTCTCCTCTGAACTCTGAAAACCAGACTACTGATGAAAAATGAAAAAGAGACTAAACTTAAAGTATAAGATGAAAATTGACACCTAAGGCGGAAGCAGAATCAGGGAGTTTAGAGGTGGGGCTGAAATGTCTTTGTTTGGCAGGCCTGGCTGCTTCCATTATATTAAGCCACAGGGTGTGAGATTTTAGAAGGAAATTTCTGGAAACTGTAATTTCCTATGGTTGTAAGATTGGATTCTGCAGTGTTGCTATTTAGAGGAAGAAAGTAACTATGCTTATCAGCAGCTGAAATAAAATACCTGAGAACTATGTAGATGGAATTATGGAGAAAAACAGAGATGCTGGTAGAATATACACCAGGGACAGAGTATCAGGGTGTGTCCCTCCCCAACAAAAGGAAGAGTACAATGATTATTGTTAGATCCTGAATCACAGAGACAGCAGATAACCTGGCTCTAACAAATATGTGACCCATGAGTCCTAACAGCAAAGCCCCAAAAGATGTGGTCTCTGTGGCATACTCCTTTAATCCCAGTACTTATTTCCAAGCATTGACTGACAGGTCTTTGTGAGTTCAGGCTAGCCAGGGTTACATAGTGAGACCATGTCTGGGACTACTGTGAGCTTGTTAAAATGTAAGCTCCAGGAACAGGACAACAAACAGTTGTAAGGTAGATTAAAATGGTTGATGTTAGGCTGCATCACCAAATAGGTATCTACGTACTGTAGGTTTCTTTAACTCACATCCAACACTTATAAAATACTCAAGAATATATGATTAAATAATTTATGGGCTTAAGACAAAACCTACTACTATTATCTTTCTAAAGGAAAGTAGCAATAAAATAACTCCTAATGACCTATTTCTGCACCAATAGATCAGTGCATTGCTCAGCTCTCATCAGAGAAGCGTCTTCTTGCAGTAGATGGAAATTAGCACAGAGACCATAACTGGAAAATGTGCAGAGATTGAGAGGCTTTGAGACATTCACCCAAATAGGATGTGATTATGAAACTCCTTCCCTCAAGACCCAGGGATCTATGTGGAAGAGGAGGCAGGAGAATTGTGGGAGCCAGAGATGACAGGTGACTTGACTTCAGGGAAAATGTGTCCTCCAAGAACAACAGAACTGATGCACAGGTAAACTCACAGAATCCACAGCAATGTTTCCAAGACCTGCACACATTCAAAACAGAAAACCCCAGTCTGGAAAAGAAAAATGGGAACAAAATTTCTAATCAAGAAACTATAATGGATATTTGCTGGAAAGAGGAAAACCAGTTTTCTCCAATGGACTGACAGTGAGAGGTCAAATACATTCCAGGGCAGCCCTCAACCCCAGGAATATTTGGCTAACAAGATGTAACTCATGTTTGGTTTTTTGTTTGTTTGTTTGTTTTATGTGTGTGTGTACTTTTTGTTTCGTTCTGGTACTTTTTTTTTTTTTATCTGATTGAGTTTGTTTGTTTTGATTTTCCTCAAGTGGAGCTGGTGGGAAGGAGATGGAAGGAGTTGAGGATGGGAAAGAATATGATCAAAATGTATTGTATAAAAATTTTAATAAAAAATAAGATAGCTGATATATAAAAGAAAGGATTCAATTCCTTAGTCTTAGTGACCACTCTTGAGGTTACTCTATCAGTCAGTGCAGGGGTAGAAACTTCTCCTGGTAGCAGAAGTTGTGCAGGATAGAGGTAAGAGGCTCCTCAGTGAGTTCCAAGTGGCCATGAACCTGAAGGCTAGGCCTGGGTTTGGGCCTCCATCTTCTTATAGCATTCAGCATTCAGAGACTTCTTGGGAACTCACCTTAGTTATTGACATTAATCTGACATTTTGGGACAAGCATTGTTAGTGACCCAAACATCAAGGCATGTTCCAGAATGCCCCTCTGCATCTAGAATCTTCTATTTGCTTCCTAAAACAGTCTGTTTTGCAGGAGGCTACAAGACAAGGACTCTAGGTAGTCAGCCTCTATGGCCATAGTTTCTGTTTCTAGAGAAGTCTATATTTAAGCCTTGTAAAAGAGTTGAGTGGACAGGCTATTTTTAGATGGCATCTCATTTCATGAAGGAAATTATGTCAGGATTTTAGTGGCAAAATCAGACCCTTCACCTTCAAGTCTCTTTACCAAGAGAGGCAGGCAGTGCTTACTTTCCCCAATATTGACGAAATTTAAGATTCTGAAAGGAAATAATAAATTCAGTCTCTTCACTTAAAAATAATCCTTAAAGAAATTAAACCCACGCTTTGCTTCTTGAACACGTTAATTATTTGACTTCATATGTTTGTGTATTTATTTTAACTTAGGTCTGTTTTGGTCTCATCAAGGATTCTTCCTCAGGGTGGGGACCTTTTCACAGTCATTGACTCCAATTTTGTTGAGCTAGTGAGCAATTTAGAATTGGACATTTATTTAGTTTAATTTTGCTCTTTTAAAAAAGAGTGTTGAGAAGAATGTCAAGGCAACTCACAGGAGCTCATTCCTCCACTGCTCCAAAGGTTGCTATTTTTAAATCAAGTGTTTTTTTTTTTTTTTTTTTAATTGCAGCAGCTTTCTGAGACTATTAGGCTACTATTCAATTAGGTACTGCTTCTGTATATACAATGGCACCCAGAAGCTTTAAAGTGGGCATGCAGCTTCAGAAATGTTTCATTTGCTACCAGGCAATAGCTTAGTTCAGAATAGTATGAGGGAAATAGAAAGGAGAAATAGGGTGCTGTTTTCCATCTTTGCAATTATGAAGGAGAGGGAGCAAAAGCAACGGGAGCCCTCACTGTGTGTTTCATCATGTTTGACCTCCATAAGAGTGACCTGAAGCGTTCAATTTGATTTTAACCCCATTTCACTGATGAAAAACACCGAGGTTTAGAGAGTCTTGTGATTAGGATAAGAACTGTCTCCCTCAGGCTCATGTGTGGAACACTTGGTTTCCATAAGGAGTTTCTTTTGGTGGAAGCTCTGGAAATTGTGGAGGGTCCTAGTTATAAGAAGCAGGTTACTGGGCTACATGGGGTCAAGGAATCCTGACTTGAATTGTCTTTCTGTGTGAGATAAAATAAATCATTCATCTTTTAAGTTATTTACTTCAGATACAACTTTTGTTGCTCTGGTCTAGAAATGTTCTTCTTCTGTCATATTTTAAAAGTTCATCATGATTTAGGATCAGATTAACTTTCATCTCCCCCAAGTCCTTTTTTCCTTTTTAAACAGGCCATTATTCTTTAATCTTGTAAACTTCTATATCAGCAGGTCACAACCTACATGTCTTGATCCCTTTGAGGGGTCAAAGGATCCTTTCACAGGGATCACATATCAGGTATCCTGCATATCAGATATTTACATTATGATTCATAACAGAAGTGAAATTGCAGTTATGAAGTAGCAACAAAAATAATTTTATGGTTGGGAGGCTACCACATGATGAACTGTATTAAAGGATCATAGCATTAGGAAGGTTGAGAACCAGTTCTCTATATGACCTAACATTCCTTATAATCTTTTAACATTTTCAGAGGTACCTTTTGGTAGAATTGCATGTATTGTGGATTTCTGAACTGTTAACTCCTACTTTACACAGGATTTTTTTTCTCACTCTTAGAATCTTGAATGTAGCAGACATTTTGTTATGGGTGATTTGAAAGCTTGCTAACTAAATGGTAAACATCATATTTTATGACCGTGGTTGAAAGCAAAGAGTTGGTTTCCTTTGGACAGCTGCTCTGCCTTTTGTCTTAGAAGATGGCTATTATCCTTTTATTGTTATTTTGGATATAGGTATTCACTTTCTGCAGACCCATTCTCACCCTTCAGTCTTTAATTACTGGAAATATTTCAAAGTTTACAATCTGAAGGGAAAGTTAGATTGTAATAAGTTAGTGCCACCTAAATATACTACTACAAGTGGTGCTAGAGTGAATGACATAGGGGGTGGCATTTATGCAGATTGAATGGATTAGATGGAGAAACATAGATGAAGTAGGGTAAAGAATATAGTTAACAGATGAGACATGCAACATCACTGTTCACTCCAATGCCACAGAATAGACAATTACCTTTTGTGGTCAGTTCTTCATTCTTTATGCATCAAAGGCTGTATAAATACAACATGGATATATGTAAAACAATGTTAATGCTTCAGTTTTATTAAGGTCCCCAATGGATTCTCCTAGAGATAAATCTTCTTTTTCATAAGCATGCTAAACTTCAAAGTTATACATTTGGTTCAAAGTATAAGTTCTTACAAAACAATGACATTTACCATTCATCGAGTCTTACAGATAACATGCTTAACACTGTATGTTATTTCTTTTAATTATGCAAAACAAGGGTCTCCTCACAATTTCTGTGAAGATGTAATCCATGTAACAAATATTTTAGGGTTGGTAGTGCATGAAATCTAAATTGTAAACATCTAACTTTCCTGTAAAGTAGAAAGATAGCTGAGAATCTATAATTAGATGAATAAGGCCATGTTCTGATAAAAATTTACTTGTGGCACTCAAGACTGAGCTAAACTTAATTTTGGATAAAGTGAAATTAAAAAAAAAATGACCACATAGAAACACAAATACCATTATAAATTGACAGGCTATTTGAAGACAAGCAACATGTGTGATTTTGCTAATGGACTAGAGCTTGCAACCCTCTGCTTTTCTCATTGTCCCCATTTTACTGGAAAGAAAGGTAAGTTAATCCAAACAAAGGCATGAGAGATTGCAAGATCTCTCATAACTCAAAGATCTCATGCTATTAACAATTACATTGGGTTCTCCTGATTATTTTTGTTGATTAATAGATTGATTGTATAAATGAGCATGCTCTCCCCCCTCTTCATATTTTAAGGAAAGTGAGGTCAGTCTCTTGATGGACCTGAAACTCTTCTATTCAGCTGGGTTGGCTGACCAGAGAGTTTCAAGGATTTGCATGTCTGTACCTTGCTAGCCCAAGGTGTTTATAGGCAGGTGGTGGGGATCTGAATTCAAAGTCGTATTCTTGCATGACAAACACTGAGCCTAAATAGGATTCCCAGAACCAATACTATTTGATTTTATGCACAAAGCTTGGTTGCCTACTGCACTACCTGCTTCTTACAAGAAGAGGCTGTTTCTCCTGTTTGCCTTTTTCCCTCCTTAGACACAGTAGCCACAGAGAATGCATCAATCCAAGTTTTATGTCCTTTAGATAATCTGAAAGTGACACTGATCTGTAGATTTTTTTGTAATACATAGAAATCATATTTACATTGCAAACTGAATTTAGCCATCTCAAATGCAGCCCTGAGGACTGATTAAAAAGATGATTAAAATTCAAGGAGCAACTTTCATGTCATATTTGTAGAATTAGTGTCATATTATCTGTTTTCACATGCAAATCCAGGAAAACACAAAAATTGATTTTTCTTTCTTTGTGGAATGAATTGCCCTCTAGTCTTCTAAACCATGGGGGATTCTTTAATAATTTCTTATTTTGAAATTGTGCCTGTGGAGACAATTAAAGGTAAATGTAAGAGCTGTTAATTTTTTTTAAAAAAAGAATGAATGACCCAACCTGGTCTACAGAGCGAGTTCCAGGATAGCCAGAGCTGCAACACAGAGAAACCCTATCTCAAAAACTCAAAATCAAAACAAACCAAAGCAAATATTGAATGACCAAAAGATCAAAATAAATTATAATTTCTGAATAAATATGTAGGTAGAGACTTTATCTTATTGTCATGGGGTTCCTTACTCTCCTCCTTTGTCTCCTTTTCTGTCTACCTTAAGGTTAAATTTCAGATGTGACCAAGTTGTCTGAGGGATGTGTTAACACATAGACAATGGTCATTTAAGCAGTGTTAAGTTTGTTTTTTTATGTCAAATATTTTCTATAGTTGGAATACCTCAAACATAATTCCATGGATAGGGAAATGTATGTTTAGGGCAGATATAAAATATACCATATGCAAGAATAGAAATCTTTTATATATAATTAAGCTACAATTCAGCTAAAGATAAACATTTAAAAGGAAAACCTTATAATGTGGGAGTGGGCATAACTGATTCAAAAGTCTTCTAAATGAGTAGAAAAATAAAATCTGAACACCATTAAATAAGATATTTCCTTCAACGTCTCCCATGAAAGCTGGAATCTAATTACCATCTGTCTTGAAGGGCCTCTGCTTTATAGGACTATTCCTTGTTGGTGTGAATAAATTATAAATTTGAGAGAAAGCAGGTTAAGAGACATGTACACACACTATGGGACCCTGGAAATCAATCTCCTTCACTCTGTAATATTTTCAGGAAGATGAAACTTCTGACTGACCCTGGCTGGGAACGCAAAAGGGCTGTTTAGAAGTTGCATTTATTTGAGATTGGTAGAAGTACTTCAATCATGAAAATGATGAGCAGCCGGAGAAGAAAATTAATGTTGGCTTGTTCAGAAGTCTGTGCACAGAGGAAAGCCTAGTTTCCTGACCAGAATGAGCATTAGTTACACAGATGCAGAGTTGGTGCACCTAAACAGTAGTCACTTCCCCCTAAAATATGCTTCTCTTTGCTTCTTTGAGGGACAAGACTGTGACAAAAATAAAACTGGTAAATAGCATCAGCCTCAGTAGGTGCTTTCTACCGAATGGCAGCAAGGTCTGATAGGAATAGATAAGTATCAAGAGAGTGTGAGAGACAAGACATCTTTTCTCAGAATTTGACAATATTACCCCGGTTCAGTGAAGGAAAATTGTACCTAAAGAAAACCATGTCCCTTCCAATTGGCAATTTGAAATTTAAATAGATTACTCTCTTGTGGAAGGTCAGCCTTTTAAGTATTTTATCTTGCTCCAGTATAAACTTTTCATGCTGGCTTTAGGCTGAGTATGTATTTTCACTAATTATCAATGCAGGAGGCATAAAAATTCAAAGATGTGTGCATCTAGGTAAGATTCAAGAGCTCTGTAGACTGCAAAACTAAAGGCCCAGATTCTGCACTGTTGAGCAGAATATCATGGTCACTGTGGTGGGCTATCTGGCTCTAGTTTTTAATTGCAATAAACCTGAGACATTTTCTAAAGACACGCTTTTATCTATATTTTTAAAAAGTGACAGTACATATTTTAGACAGATATTTTGGCCCATCCATTGGGGGCTAAGCATCATCATGGATTTGAGGACAGCCTGAACAGTGAGTTCCATGCAAACCAGGGCTATAGAGTAAAACCCTGTCTCAAAAGAAACCAATGAACAAACATTCATTTATTTTTATCATATAAAGATGAAGTGCCACTAACTAACACAGGCAGCTGGATTAAAGAATTGAAGATTATTTCACTTTAAGTGAACATCATAAAAGATTATGGGAAATACATGCAATAAATATCCACTTAAAGAGGCAATACATTGAATTTTAGTAACTTCAAAAGAGGATATACAAATAATAATTGTGGTGGCTTGAATAAGAATACCCCCAATATGTTCATATATTTGAATAATCAGACATCAGGGAGTAGCTCTATTTGACAAGGATTAGATGCGGCCTTGTTGGAGAAGTAGGCTTTGAGGTTTCAAAAGTCCAAGTCATGCCTCACAGTATGTAGAACTGTCTGCTGCAGTACCATATGTCTGTGAGTATGCCACGATGCTCTCCACCAAGATTATAGTGGACTAACCCTTGAAACTGTAAGCAAGGCTGAAGTTAAAGTCTATTAAACAGGGTTTAATAGACCATTCTAATAGAAACATGGAATACAGTCCTGAGATTGATTTGAATTGTGCGGGCCCAACATACAGAGTTAGCGAAAAAATATTAGTACGTGGCCTAGAGACCATTCTTGGAATATTTTGGTGAAAAATGTGGCTGCTTGCTGACCTTGTCTCAAAAGAAATCTGCCTAAAGCTAAAGGGTTTTGGATTAATGGTGTTGACATTAATTCAACTCAATTTACTATTGTCTGTGATGTGTGGTTATCAGTATCATTCTAATGCAGACTTATAATGAAAAGGAACAAGCTGTACCAAGCACAATACTTACAGCTGGAGGAGAGAAGGAGCTCTGGTAAGTGTAATGTAGTTAGGCCCAAATTGTTTAAGGAGATAAAAGTTTAAAAAAGAGCCAGATGCTAAAAAGAATAAAGAGAGTGATGATTTCAGGGCAAGACCTCACCAGCTAAACTTCCAATTTGTGAAAAGGAATTAAAGTAAAGCTTAGACAGAAAATGAAACTATCAGCAAAAGAAAAAAATGAGTGATATAAATGAATGAGGGACCAATGTCTACCCTAGTCAAGCATTAGAGGTTGGCAGCTTCAAATACTTGGTTCTGGCCTATAAATCAAGGATATAAGAAAGGATTGTGTAATCTCATTCTGTGGCTAAGGAAATTTGCTGAAGCCAGGAGTCTGTCAGAGATGTCCCTTCACGTAGGTCTGGAGAGGCCATTGCATGAAGCTGTGAAGGTGAAGCCTGGATTATGCTGGAGACCCTAAGATGTTGGAAATGCTGAAGTCTTGGAAGCATCTGCCAAAGAGAGCTACAGATTAAGTGTGGAACCAGCCAAAGAGGGAGAATTGTGCTGCAGTCCATCAAGCTGGAATGAGCTGGAGATCTACAGAGTGCTTTGACATCTGACAAGAAGATGCAGAATTTGATGTTTGCCCTGCTGGGTATCAGTCTTACTTTGGTGTAGTATTTCTTCACTATGCTTCCTCTCCTCCATTTTGAAATGGTAATGTATATTCACTGCCATTAAATGCTGGAAGTATATAATTTTTTAAAAATGTCTCCCAGGGACTTACAGTTAAGAGATTGCTTTGAATCTCAGAAAAGATTGTGAACTTTTGACTTTTAATTAAGACTGTGGTAGAATATGAGGACTGGACTTTTGAAGCTGAACTGAATGCATTTTTACATTAAGATATGGCTACATGCTTATGAGGACAAGGGGGTGCAATATGGTAGTTTTTTTTTTCCCTTAAGATTGAACTCCATCAGCTCATATACTTAAATATTTAGTCATCAGGGAATGGCCCTATTTTAAAAGGCTTAATAGTTGTGGTCTTGTTGGAGGAAGTTTGTCAATAGGCGTGGGCTTTGAGGTTTTAAAGCCCGTGCCAGGCCCATTGTCACACTCACTGTGCCTATGAATCAGTTTACAGAACACTCAGCTACTTCTCTAGCATCATATCTGCTGCCTGATACCTGCTCTGATATGATGACAACGGTCTAACCTGTGAAACTGTAAGCAAGCCCATAGTTAATTTTTTTTAAAAAATAAGAGTTGCCTTGGTCATGGTTGTTATAAAAGGTTTCTAACCCTGTATAGGCCAGAGGTTCAACCTGCCCACAGCTGCTCCCCCTACCCCCAAATGACTCATATGCTTATATTAATTTCATTCTGCATAGCCTATGTTTCAGGCACATTGCTAGCTAGCTCTTTCATCTTAATTCAACCCATATCCATTAATCTGTCCGGCCACATAGTCCATGGCCCAGTGGTTCACCTGTATTCCTACATGCTTCTTCCTTGACGACTGGATCAAGTCTGACTGACACTGCACTCCTCCTACCTGAACCTCAATTCCCCCCAACTACTTCTTCTATGGTGCTCAACACAGGCCAAAACAGTTCTTTTATTTACAGAATGATATTCATAACATATAGATGAACATTCCCACCACAATGGTTCTATTGTTTTTCACAGAAATAGGACAGTATTGAATAAGACTATAATTCATTACTAACTTAAAGTTTATGTTAAAGCCATATATATGACAATTAGGAAAAGTGGAAAACTACAATAATGTAGAAATAATCTTGTGGGCTGAAGAGATGGCTCACAACCAAACATATAAATGATCTTGTAAAGTTGTTTGAAAACATGAAGGTAAAGACTAAATACTTTAATTATACAAATACAGTAAACACTATAGGTATAAATTATTGAGTGTATGCATGGTATCAACTCACGCCAGTAAGCATTTGTTTTTGGGAATACTTTGATGAAATTCTATTTCTAATGCTGTGACACCACAGCTCATGAAAGTTAAATTCACTTTTGCAATATCAAAGTATATAGAGTGGAATTTATATCAGTTCATGTTATCTTGTGATTAAGGGTGGGACAATCTTTCTTTTGAACTTTTGAGGATTCAAGTTCTACTCAAAAGATCATTGAAGATATATCCTCGCTCTCCAGCACTTTTGCCTATTTGTGACTCAATTTTATACTATGTTCTTAATTCTTAATTGCTGTTCTGAGGACAAGTAACAAGTTCTCTGATTAAGTTTCACAGATGACATGATTTATAAATTTGATGTGTTTTCTGAAACATACTGCTACTAAACTTTAGTATCTGAGTTGGATATTGTGGACTGCATGTCACACAGAAGATAAATGGTTTATGTATTCAGTTATGCATTGTGTAATTTTCTAGGTATATTGTGTCATTTCTTTTTGATACCGATATAAATTTAGGTAGGTTGATGACTCTTTGAATCTTTTTTTCTTTCTAACGTGAGCTGTGAAGTCAGGATTGGGAAGTTCATTTGTGCTGTGTGAGTAAGTTCATTAGCTCATTTTGATTTACCTAGGAAGTTCTATTAGAAACACAATAACAGAGAAATAAAGCTCTGAAAAGGTTGAGTGTTCTTGAGAATCAAAGTTTGAAAATAGGCAGAGTAGCCTTCCTTGAAGGAGGTAATGGAAATGTTTAGGTATTAGGGCCCTTGAAAGAATGTTGCCTGCTAAATGGTCCAAAAAACTTAGCTTCAGAGCTGCCAAAGTGTTTCAGTTGGATAAATTTGCCTGTAACTTCTTTCATTAAGTCAGCCTATATCTTCTGGACTTAATGAAAGCAGTGCATCTGAGATTTTTACCATATGTGAGATTAAAGATAGGTTTCGCTGGCTTTTCAATTTGAAAAATAGCATCATCTGAGCATTCCTGGGTTAGTGCTTTACAAAGACCATATTTCACAACCCTCATTACCGTGTTTATATTGTCACATTCCTCATTTACAGTTGAGCACATTGTAGCCCAGAGAGGTTGGGTAACTTGCCTAATTTCATACAGCTTGTAAGAGCTGGTGTAAGGATTGAAAATTAGATAGCTCTGAAGTCTCCCACCATATTTTAAAGCAAATTTTAATTGTACCCCTTTCCACTGTGCCATTCTCATACATGCGTTATAACATTGTTTGATGATATTCACCCCCTCCACTAGCCTGGCTCCTAACCTCATCTTCTGTTATATTCCTAATAATTTCTGTTGTACCACCTTGACTTTCACTTCTAAATATTGGATATGAGAGAAAGCATTTGATATTTGTCTTTTGAGTATGGCTTGTATCACTTAACAGAAAATATCCATTTCTATCTCTTTTCTTGCTTTTATTATTCCTTATGGCTGATAAAATTTCACCATATATGTATCCTTTGCACATTCACCAACTGATGGGAACCTAGGCTGACTTTGGAATTTAGCTCTTGTATGTAAACTGATTTTGATTTCTTTGGATATTTATCTAGAATTCATGTAGAGGATCATATAAAATCTCTAATCTTAGCATTTTGAGGAATGTCCATATTGATTTGTGTAGCATCTGAACTAATCTCTATTTCTACCAAGAAGATGCTAGGGTCCCTTCCCGTGTACCCTTCATAGTCATTAATGTTGCCTAAGATTTGCTTGCTTGTTGCTATTCATTTTGTCAGAAGTGATATGAATCAGAATGTAGTTTTGGCTTGCATTCTTTTTTTTGGAAACTAAGAATGTTGAACATTTTCTCATGTATTTATTGGCCATTAGAACTTATTTGCCATCAGAGAAATGCAAATGAAAACAACTTTGAGATACCACCTTACACATGTCAGATTGCCTAAGATAAAAGACACAAATCACAGTCTATGCTGGAGAGGTTACAGAGAAAGGGGAACACTCCTCTATTGTTGGTGGGAGTGTAAGCTTGTTCAGCCACTCTGGAATGCAGTATGATGGTTTCTCAGAAAACCGGGAATCAATCTCCCCAAGGATCCAGCAATACCACAACTGGGCATATATCATAAAGACGCACATTCATACCCCAAAAGCATTAGCTCAACTATGCTCATAGCCGCATTATTTATAATAGCAAGAACTTGGAAACAACCTACATGCCTCTCAACTGAAGAATGTATAAACAAACTGTGGTACATCTACACAATGGAGTGCTACTCAGCAGTAAGAAAAAATGATATCCTAAAATTTGCAGGCAAATGGATGGATTTGGAGACAATCCTCCTGAGCAAGGTATCACAAACACAGAAAGATAAGCAGGGGATGTATTCACTCATTAGTGGACTTTAAACAAAAAGCAAAGCATGTCCAAGCTGCAAACCACATCCACTGTACAGCTTGGGATCTGAGACATCTTGGACTGGCACCTTGGAGCCCTTTTCCTCCAGAGGAACTCCTGACTCATTCTTGATGTTGGGGTGAGGAAAGCAGATCTGCCTGGAGTAGATACTGAACTAAGCACCTTGCGACCTTGGAACCTCCTGCCCTTGCTGAGGAGGAGATAAAGTGATGGGGAGAAGAGAGAGTGACTGGGAAGGGCGGGAAGGGTAAGGGGGTTTGAACAAGGGGATACATGGGTAAAAAATATGACTTTATACATAATCAAAAAAGAAATATATGTTAAAAAGGACTTATTTGAAATTTGTTTAGTTCGTTTGATCTTTTATCGATTTGATTATTTGTTTGTTTAATATTACTTTGTCTTTTATTTATAAATTATTTTATTACATTATTTAAAATTAATTCTCTGGATATTCTTTCATCCATGTGATATATTTTGATCATTTTTGAGATTTTAAATATATGTTTGGCATCAATCTCCTGTTGGTTGAATGGATGGCAAAGCTATCCCATTGATAGACTGTGTCATTGTACAACCAGTTGTTTCTTTTGATGTTAAAGCCCATGTTCATCATCACTGCTTAACTTAAGCAGAAGGTCTTGGAGAACTCATGTTCTAGCATCAGAGGATGGGGAGAAATAGTTTCAGTATGGTAGAATAAATATAATCCAAGTAATAGAGAATGGCACTACAAAAAAGGAAATTTCTATATTTTTGTGGGGATAATCTCAGATGTGGAATTTATTGGAGAAAAAAGAAGAGGACAGAATTGGGTTGCTTAGTTATGGTTCAAGGAAGAGCATAGCAAATCAAGGTGGCTGTCGCTTCTGTAGAATTTCTACAGCTTTATGTAATTCCATGATTTGGAATGAGGTAAAAGTGAGTGGGATGTCCAGGAGATGATGATGGAGATACCAACATCAATCAAAGACATAGGTCTTCTTTCCCAAAGCTAGTGACTTTAGTCATTGAAGGGACAAGGTTTTATAAGCTAGATTGATTTGATGGGTAGATACACACTGGGCAGACATGATGGAAAGGAGATCAACTAGGTGGCCTGTGCCAGAATTTAAGAAAGGACAATGCTTGGCATGTGCCAAGGGAAACAAAATAGACAGACGCCCGCCTGCATTTAAAGGTAAAGGTGCATGAGTAAACTCGAGAAAGATGAATTTGAGAAAGTTCATAAAATTAAAGAATGACTTACTTGTACTATTATTATGACTATTATTATTTTGTATACAGTTCATTTAACATTTACTTAAATGCCAATTCAATTATGCAATTATTCTAAATAATTGGCTCTAAATGACCTATTGCATGGTCGTAAAACCAAGCAGCCAATTTTTGTTTGCTTATTCAGTCCTCAGTGTCCTCTAAAGATCTAGAACAATGAGTAAATGTCTCCAGCTCTGCTCAGACCTTCAGGTCTGGGAGAAGATGCCAAGGTGCGATAGAGGCAAGCATCAGTGATGACCTTTATATTTTGCAACAAAACTTACTACTCTGAGGAACAGTCATTCTTTAGCTGCAGTAAGTGTTAATTATACTGAGACCTGCACTTCGATGTGGCCAATTGAAATACCCATTTAGGAAAACAGCAGTACAACTACATTGATCAACTCTTGGATCTATGCAAATCTGAGTTATTTTGCTGGGGAGAATGGCCCTATTCATTCCATGCAGTTAGTTAACTGAGGTATTATGAAAATATCCAGCTCTGCTACAGGAAGCAAGGGTGCTTTGCATCATTGTTAGGCAGCTTTCTCATGTAAACCCCTAGTGATGGAGACAAAGGCATTTGAATTTGCATTCTTCCTAAGCTGTCTATGTAGAGCATATGCCATTCTCTCCATCTTTATTGCTATTTATATTGAGGTCAATTATGAGCTGCTGTTTCATATCACCACAAAATTGTTCAATTATTTTCTTTCGGCATCTAAGCATTTATCCTCAAAGGGATTTAGTCAGAGTGGTACTAATGCTGAGGAATGCTTAGGAAGCCACTGGCTCTAGATGGCTTTTATTTTGGTTTCATCCTTTCCCAAGCACTAAATTCCAAAGTACTTCATAAATCAATAATGAATAGCTTGATGTACCATCATCTTTCTGAATAATATTGATGGAAATGGACATTGTTTCCTTCATGGTGGTCGAGTAGCAATTGAAAAGAAGCTGTTATCCTTAACACCTTTTCCTTATCCCTCAAAACTAAACTTTCCCAGAGTCACAAGGGTTTGTGTTTGGTTATGTCTAGGTAGGAAATAATTAGGGGTGAGGTTCCTTTTTCTATTATAGTGTTGGAATGGAGGACCAGGGATATAGAAAAATACCTGTTTTGTAGTGAATCACAAATGTCTTCACAATGTCAGTGTTTATCTGTTTGCAATTTGCCAATAAGATATCATTAGGTTGCTGCTTCCACTGTGATTTGCAAGAAAATGCACAGAAAAACAGTTCTATAAACATCACATATTGAGTTATTGGTTCTTACCTAGAAATTTTTTTGTCTTCTAATTAATTTCTTCATAGTCAAATACAATTTTTTATTTTAGGTTAACCCAGTTGTTTCTCATCATTTGTATCTACTCTTAGCTATAGAATTTGGCCTTCCTTTTCATTGTGCAAAATCAGCCAAGTGTCCCTGGGATATTTATTCACACAGGCTATCATGTTCTGTGAAAGGATGTGTCCTGCTTGTTCTTGAGAGATGGGCTATAACTGAATAAAACTGCCAAGAAAACTCTTTGAGGGACTTTGTAGTAGATAGAGACATCAGACATGTGAGCAAGGGACCCCAAGTCAAGGGCAGAATGAATTGAGTCTTAGAAGAGAATCAACCAACCAAAAGTTTGTGTGAGGACATGCAATGGACTAGATGTCCAGCAGATGACTTCAGCAGGTAGTGAGATATGTAATGAACTTGAGGATGAGAAGGATATTTATAGTCAGCATTTGCTGGACATTCAAGTTGAACAATGACAAGAGGAAGCAACTATATCATCAAATTGTATGATTTCATCTCACTATTCTGTCACCACTTTTCCTGAGCCCTTCAGTATCCTTCCATGCCTTGATCTTCTATATTATACTGTAAAAAGCATCTTAGTCTGTATATTGTTATTATAGTAACCTTTATGATTTACAAGTTTTATCTTGTCCTTTCAATTTAATAACTACAATAGGATTTCATTATTGTCAAATTTAGGCAAAAGTTTTCAGCCTACAATCAGTTTGCTGATTCATGCTTCTCTCTACATAGGCTTACCTGTTTATCTTTGCGTCTTAATTGTGTTCATCTCTCTAACTCTGAAGTCAAACACTTGCCTATGTCCTATGTTTAGCTATGAAGGACAGGTTTACTCTTAAAGTACATGGTTAGAATGGACATAGCAGGTAGAACAGAATTCTGTTTGAAGAAAATAAATTTATATCTAGTTATATTCATATTATTGCAATGTGATGAGTTTTTTTTTAATAGAGGGAGAAAGGATTGGTTGGTTTTTATTATCAAGCAGAACATTCAGTTTTAGTGATTATTTATCTATCTTTTATCTATCTCATAAATAAGTAGACAAAGGATAGGATAATTCTGAAAGCTGATCTTAAGAATGAAAGACCATGAAATTGGAAGACTGAGAAATGCACAAAGAGAGTTTTAGTTGGGATAAGTAGCAATGGTAAGAGGCATTCTTGAAAATTTTAAATCTCCTTTCTGAGGTATTTAATGTATTTCATATGCATTTACATGATTTGGATATGGTTCTCAAACAGGAAAATGGATTTAGTTATTTATTCATTAAATAATTATTCAAAAGACTAATTGCAAAAGATACATTTATTTTGGAATCCACTTGATTTCACTTTCCTTCCTTTAGAATCTTGTAGTAGATTCCCCAAAAACTATAACAGCAGCTGAGACATTAAACAAATAAAACAAAACAATTGAGAAACATAGACTCAGTAGGTTTTTAAGGCTCAGTATATATATATCCTACTAACACACGCTTCAGCTCATTCAGAGCCTGACCTACTTGGCTCCTTGTGGTGTTGGCTCTTCTTTCTGATCTGTCTAGACTTGGTTAATGGCTAGACTGTATGCCTGCACCATTAGCTAGACAGACTTCCAGCAGCACAACTGTGAGAGGCCAGTCTTCAGACAGAACTGCCTTGAGAACATGGCTGGGGGAACAGCACCAATTGCTTAACTCTGTGTGCTGAGGGTAGGCATAGTTATCTGGAGAAGTTTGTGGGCTGTGTGGTCTGACCAATTAGTTATATCCCTACACATTAAGTCACTTGCCTTCATCAAGCCTTCTTTCTTCTCTATTTCATGTTTGGGCTTTCATTTGAGAGGCATCTTTAAACAGACTACTTTATTTTCACTATACTTCATAAATGCAAGTAAGCTTTTTATAAAAGAAAGTGTTTATCCATGTCTATTCCCACTTTAGGGTCATCATCTTCCTCACTGAAATTTATAAAATTTGTTTCAATAGTATCATCCCCTCTGAATCTGTTTCAAAAATCCCATTTGAGGGGCTAGAACAGCTGGTAAGAGCACTTGTTGCTTTTGGAAAAGGCTCAGATTCAGTTCTTAACACCCACATGGTGGCTTACAGCTATCTGTAACTCTAGTTCCAGGGGACCTGGTGCTTTCTTCTGATCTCCATGGGCACCAGGCATACATGTGATGCAAATGCATGGGTCCAGACAAAACACTCATGAACATGAAATAAAGTAAAAAAAAAATCTTTAAAAAATAAAAATATAAACCATTCAAAATGTGTGTTTTCTAAGTAGATGAACTTTGATGTGCTATGGTGTTAAGTTACAGGGTAATATAGTCTAAGTAGTGGTGAGTTAGAATTGATTTTTCTCCCCAAATCACCTTTGCTACATTAGGGGAAACACACTAGGTCAAACAACTACTCCAAGTTGGTGTTTGCAGGAATTTTCCAGTGGTTTTATTATTTATGACTGTTGCTTCAGATGAGTTTTGGTTAAGTTTCTCTACTTTTCCACAGGACAAGTGGGTGTCATTGTTCCACAAAGGTTTAGTGTCTGGTCCCTTTTCTCATCAGTGTTATGCCTCAGTTACTTTTTTTTTTTAAGAATAGTGTCAGAGCACCTAACAGTGACATATACTCACCTTGCAGTAAGTACATCATGGCAGGGGATTTGTCTGTCCTTGTGCCTGTTTCCTGCTGTCCTGTTCTGTGATGGGAAACACCTTGACTTCCCAGATACAACTGAACCCGCTTCCTGTAATGCACAGTCACATTGCTATTCTAGGAACAGACCTCAGGTTATTTGGGAAAATGCCATCATCATTTTCTGGCTGCTGGAAATATTTGGCTTTTAATCAATAACTGTAAGTGTCCTGACCAAAGGTCAATGCCACATTTTTCCTTAATCAATACTCAAAGTTAAATACCTATATGGCTTTAGATTTTTTTTTTTTGCTTCTAATCCTTACATTTAGGCTGCAACAATCAGAAATAATATATTTACTATTGGTGAAATGGTATGATAGAATAGCATATAACACCTTTTAAAATGAAAATATCAACCAACTTCATTTTAATCATATTATTAGAGAAGAAATTATTATTAAAATAATTAAATAATTATTAAAATTATAAGTTATTAAAATATAATTTTGTTAATACATCACCAAATATGTGTAGTTATTTTTTATTTTTAAAATATAAAAGGTCCACAATTATGTTTTATACTTTTCCTCTGTATTAGCAACATGAATATTTTCCTCCTTGGTCAAAAGTCTTTGCTTACTGTTTTACCTACTTTATCCTGTAGAATAAACTCAGCTCTCTTGGTTGAGTTTTAAGAGTCCTCTTGTTTTTCAAAGAATTTTCCTTCAAGCCCCTTTACTCATTCCTGGTCTCTGACATTTGGGTGCTTAGTCATGTTATGGACCAATTTTTCTTCATCATGGAACAGGCTCTTCCTTTGAGAATGCTCGGAGTTAGAAATACAGCCTTGCTTCATTTGGTAGTATAACCCAGTTCTAACAGGTATACTTCAAAGGTAGAAAGGTATCATTTAAAGTACTTCCAATATGTTAGAGCCTACCAAATAGTAGTTGAAGTGAATATTTTCCTCTGTTTTTAATAAAACACACATGCACCAAATACCAAAGGACTATAACTTATCTAAATTAGTGAGAACATTTTCAAAAGAAGAAAACATTGCTTTGTAATGTACCCAGGAGTATAAAGCATATTGTATATAAATACAATAAATAAATATTATTCCAGGCAGTACTGTGTATTACTGCATATTATTAATGACCTCGGTGTCTTATACAATCCTTTAAAGCATTGTTCTTGTTATTTTGGTATTGTTCAGCTGGCCACACCATCATTAAGATTGGACCAATAACTATATAATCAGCTAAATTCCAGGCAGACAGCCTCCCATTAAGAAGAACTCTCAAGTCTTCCTTTACTATTTTGGCCTTTTATTTGTTGTTATTGTTATTTTTCTAGCTTTTCCACAGTTTACACTCATTGTGTCTTTCAACTTTCACCTACTATGGGTAGAATCATTTTTCCAACTCTTCATTTAGTTGAAAATGATTTTGTTTGTACTGGAAGTGACCTTGAAAGAAATATATTTTTGTCCTTACTAGGGTTCTAAAAATGAGGGGTACATTTTATCTCACATTTCACTGGCTTCTTTCTCCAGATTCTTTTTTATTTGTTGAAAATTTTTAAATAAAATTGATGACTGTTTTGTGGTTGCTGTTGTTTAGATATCATTCCTTCTGCATTTAACTCCTTACAAAATAATTGGGCATAATAAAATCTTCAATTCTATATGAAAACACATTTTTGTATTTAAATACATGATTATAAAATATTTAGTGTGTGTGTGTGTGTGTGTGTGTGTGTGTGTGTTTGTGTGTGTGTTCATACCATGGCATGCATGTAGATAGCAGAGGACAATCTGTGGAAATCAGTTCTCTACTGTGTATTCAGGAGCTGGAACTCAGATCTTCAGATCAATTCACTGGCTGACCCTTGAAACCAATTGTTATGCATACTTTAAAATGATTCAGATAATTTTCTTTGACTGGAAAAAAAGCAACACAGATACTATGTTAATGTTCTATATTAGTGGTAGTCATGTAGTTGGAAGAAAATCAAGCTATACAGATTTCTTTTTTTGTTTTTCTCTTTTCTCTTAAGGATGGAGCTGGCTGTTACATTCATGGTAGCATTTTGCAGATCAGGATTCTGTGATATATAAATTCTGAATTTTTACATAGTAAGAAATGATCCATTAAATTGTTATAAACACTTTTAAAATATTTCTTTTATTCTTATTTTATGTGTGTGAGTGTTTTTCTTGAACCTCACAGAGCCTAGAAGAGAATATCAAGTATCCTGGATGTGCAGTTATAGATGGTTGTGAACATTTATAAGGGTGCTGGGAACTAAACCTGGGTCCTGTTAAGTGTGTTTGCCATCTCTCTGTCCAGCCTCATAAACACTTTTAAAAATTTCTGTTGATTTAAGTTTTTTGTGGACACTTCTAATGTTTCCTGCTCCTTTAACCCCAGATTATTTTCTACAGTATTTATTGAAAACCTATTGTATGATTAACACTGAAGCGTACTCTTTTTTTTTTTTTTGAAGAGTAGAAATAAAGAATAAAGTATTGTAACTAAAAACCAGACTAAGCAAGGTTCAGTTGTATTTTCTCTGTACTGGTATTTTTCTGCATTTGTTACTGCATATTTTTTTCATTATATTATCAATATAGCTTTGCTCTCATGAGACTTTTGGTTAAAATGGAATTAAATAAAAAAAATTTCAATTGAACAATTTTGAAAATAACAAATTCACTAAAATTTTAGACTTCACATTTACGTTTTTTATTTCATTTTAGACTATCTAACATATTATCACATGATAATTACACCTTCTCTGTAATTTCTTATTTACTCTGGATACCTTCATTTAATAGGTGTTGTATATGGGCTTTGGCATGGCAATAAACTACTACTGTTACTAGTATATTCAAACATCCATCTTTTGATTTAAGAATATAAATATCTGTCATTCTTGTGACTAAAAAATGTTAATATTCTAATTGAAAGTATATATTCAAAAGTAAATTTGGTTCCACTTATACTCACCTCATAGAATGAATTCATAGAGTATTTCTTCATAATTTATGGAAATAGAAATGTACTTGTTAATTCTTGTCTATTTATATTGTTGTTTAGATATTACAACCTTACATATCACCACTGATTGCTAAACTATGTACTGATATGTGCTCTACCTCTAAAGCTTTTAAATTAAGTTTTATGATAACATCAAATCATTTCATTGAGATTTGTTCTTAATCACTGTGTTCCTAATAGGACAGATCAAGAATGGGCTTGTCTTTGTTGAGAGGGAATGAAAGGTGATATAAAAATGCGTTATTGTGGGGTAGCTTCTGTGTCATTTTGGATCACTGGAATGCCAGTTGGGGAATGGCAAAGGCTAATACTCAACAGATGGCTGAGTCCTCAAACCTATAATGATAGATGCGGTTACTCTCATTACTGCCATTTAATGACACACACAATAGTGTGAGCAGGCTTGAACTGGGTAATCATAGTAAATATACTCAAAGAGTTCAGATGCATCTCAAACAATCAGAACAGTGATGGATATTCAGGCTAAATGCCATTTCTGTACATATTCTAGGTACATTTATTGTTAGGGTTTAGAAGCAGCAGCATTGCTTGTCACAGCGAGGAGTGCCACTTCCTCTTGTATTAACAAGCAACAAAAATTGACATCTGTTGTAACACAGACAGATTATTCCACATCTTTATGATTGGGTGTCATTACCGTGCATATAAATGTAGTTTGCAGATGTTCAACATCAGAGATCAAAATACCAATTTTTCTTACAAAGGAATTGCAATAGATCTCAAAACCTAAGCACTTCTGAAAATAGATAAGTTAAATCTTTAAGAGTGAGGACGGTAAAAATCAGATGATATCAGAAAGAGAAAACATCAAAAGGCACCAGAAAGGATGTGTGGATTTTCCAGAAGACCTTGATATTGCTGTTTTCAGTTTTGTTAAAGCATAATTCTTAGTTTTAATTTCCAGACCCTATGTTTGAAGTGTCTTTGTTATTTTCCTCAATTCAGTGAAAAAACAAAAACCAAAAAGGGAGGCTGGTATTCTTTTTTCTGAAAGACAGAATCTGTCATTCTAGAGAATTAATTAGATCACATTTGAATATTCATAATTTGTCCTGTGTCTAATATGTAAAAATAGTTCTTGGTGATTGCAGCAGAGGGAGGTGGGTGGGTAACAATGACCTACAATGACACTACTAAACAGAGTATAATAGACAAATTTCCCTTTTGAGTTGATGAATAATTTAATAATAGTTAAATATATATATACATATATACATTTGTTGCTCTAATAAGTGCAGGAACAATAGATGCAAGATGAAAGAAGTAATTTTTATTTTGTGGCACATTATAAAATACCTAAGAGTACAAAACCATTATGGTTCATGGAAAACACTTTCCCCAGCCAAGCAACTTCAAACCACAAAAATTTCAACCATAGGAAAGAAACCCAAGTCACTTATTTTTAACAATCTTGTGTCTGCTTGGAAGGCATGGCTAACAGTGTGGATATATTTTGCATTTGCCTCTGGGGATTTACCACTCAATATTAAAGCACTTCCCACTGTGACATTTTTTAAACCATCTCTTTCCTCTGCTGAGCTAACAACATAATGGGGATCAAGAAAGCAGTCTGGAACAAATACAGCATAAAATTCCTGCCAGGCTTTGGCAGCAGAGACATGGTGTTCAGACCTCTTTGTGCAGTGGGTCAGGATATAGGAATGTTGTTCTCTGCCCTTTAAAGGCTTCTTAAATGAATTAGCTTGGCCATATTGTTAATTTGAAACATGTACACAGGGTTCAGATCTAAGTGTATTTCTTTTAGGTGAGTGATTATGGATGGAATAATGCATATAAACCAAGATATGATTCTGACAACATCGTGAAAACATCAACAGAGTGACTAGTCAGTGGGGAGCAAATATAAGAATGTACAATTTCTTGGGACATTGTAAAGATTCATGCGTTTTCTTCAGATTTATTTTTTCTTTTGTTATTAGTATTTTATTTATTTTACATACCAACCAAAATTTACTCTTCTTCTTCTCCTCCTATTCCCATCTCTTAATTTATTTTTCCATTTCAAGAAGTAGAACACTGTTTGTTGACTATAGAATTTCTAGTTCTTTTATAGAAGATTCTATTAATGAATTATTTTATTTTTAGTAAATTTAATAATTCTAATATATATTTTACTGGAGACTTGATTCTGGCTTGTTTTGGGATTAAGAAGTTTTAACACATAGTAAAGCTATTAGAAATAACTCAGAGAACTTTGAACATCAGCAGTTAGAAATCACATTGGGATCTTTTAAATTTAGTAATAATAATTGGCCTATCTACAATTAATATAGTATTTATATGGATTATTGCTTAAATAGGTGTTTAAATTTTATATGCTCTGGATGATTTCAGCTTAAATTAGTTAAAAGCACAATTTAATTAAGACTGATGAGATGCAGGAAGAATGCATTTGGCTTTATACGTTGCCTGTGCTATGCCACTTTATACAGTGCTCATTTACCAGCGACAAATAAAGCAGTCAATAAATTCCTGTTTCCATCAACTAGACTAATGAACTTCATTAGTTGATCATGTTATCAGTATAATTACTACAGACCACATTCTGCCCTTGGTTATTAATGAAACAGAATTCTGCATTGTAAAAGCATTGTCTAAGAAGAGAACTCAGTTCAGCTCTGTAAGAGAACTATACTTTATTTCTTTCTAAACTCTCTGTCAAATGTCTTTAAAATATATAAAATATCATGTGTCCATTTGTGATTGTTTCCACACCATTTATTATATAGTCTTCTCTGAAGAAATCCTAACTTCTAGAATCCATAAATATGATCTGATTTGGAAGCACATTTTTTGAAGATTATACTGGAGCACGGTGGCCCTGAATTTAAGATTATTAGTGTCCTTTCATACAAACATACATAGAGAGAATTGCATCGGATAGTAGAACAGAGGTGGGAATGAAGCAGCTGTGAGGCACTGAATGCCAAGGTTGGATTGCCCCTGCTCTTGAAGATGACCTGGCTTTAGTTCACACCACCCAGATGCAGCTCATAATTTTTCATAACTCCAGCTCCAAGTCATATGATGCAATCTTCTGACGTCTGTGGGCACCAGGCATACACAAAGTGGCAAAGCACTTAGCAACATAAAAGTAGATAAGTAAACAAACCTATAAAATATTTTTAAATGGAAATAGTCTATTAAAATACTCAAGATGGAAAACAAGCCACAAAAGAGATTTTATTTTGATAGCAAATGAATAAGTGATTATAAATAATTTAAATTTAGATGTAAATCCAAACCATGGCAAGGTATTAATAATTATACTATAGAGCTTTAAATTACATTTAAAAAGCACTTTTATAAATAGGCAGAACTTTAGAATGAGGTTTGGACACAGAAATTTGAACCACATTCTTTCTAGGTCTACAGACATATGTCTATCTTTATTATTTTACAATAGTTAGATATGCACAAACCAGTCTTTGAAATTTAGAAACAATTATAGGAGCTCAGTACATGGAATCAACTCACCAAAACCAAAGACATAATTTCAAATATTCTATAAGCTTCCACTCTGAAATTATGTTATAGACTATGGGTGATCACTCTTTAGATTACTTTTTGTGCATAAAAAATGTAAAGGGCAATTAAATAATATAAAAGATAGGCAACAGTAGGAAGAAAAAAGAATGGAGAGAAAATACAAGCCTTGATCAGCTCTAAGACCTGCTTCAACTGTTTTGTAAACCCTACTGGCTATGTGAAGGATGCCATACTGGGGAATAGAGCAATGAATACCATTATGAAGATGGAATGCTTAACATGATACCCATTTAGAAGATTCTATTGTGTTGGATTTAGAATTCAAGCTATAATGTCCACCACAATAGACTGTGATATTTGTTTATAACCTAAGAGAGAAATCCCTCCTTTATTTTAGGCTATGGTTCAGAACAGCATCTTGCTGTTTAACTAACTGAGGAAGATTATCTTTGCCATTTAGATTTTCAAACCCCTGGTTAAGTAGGTATTCCATTATTAAAATTTACTTGTTTGATTTAGAGGTACTGCTATCAGTCATGGTAAGAGTTATGAACTTTAACTTTTTTACTTGTTTGGTAGAGTGAGAACTATGAAGAACTCATACATTTTATTTTAAGTGGAAAGTTGCTAATAGAATTAATGTTACTTCATAATCTCTTTGCAACAACAATGGTTGCAATTTCACATTGTTTAATAGCACAAGACAGGATTTTAATTAAAGAAAGTGACAAATATGAACTTTCTTAGGAGAACTGGGACCCTTTTTGGGAAGCTAGTTATAACTTTCCTATGGAAATTCAAGCTCTCCCCACATCATGAGGTTTAATTAGCTGCAAATTTGCACTTCCACATCATGTATTCTATATCAGTCTTCATTGTAAAGAATTTCACCACATCTGCATGTTGATAGTTTATATATTTTTATTCTAGAAGGGCAGCAGGTAGCTGTATAATATAATTTGATGGGATATGTGTAGATAGTTCTTAGCTTAAAGTTGCTACTACCAGCTGTCTCTTGGGCTTTCTGTTGCTCTTGTCCTTTAGATGAAATCAGTGTGTCTCCAGAAAGTTTTTTTGAAAGTGAAAGGGCTTTATGGGAGGAAAACCATTTTACAGATTACCTGCAAGACAACAAAACTCTGGGGAAAAAAAGAGCAAGAAAAAATATTGACAGAGCAAAAGAGATACAGGATTGATGAGGTTGTGGATTTCCATGGACAGCAATTAGATGAAGGAATCTAAGAGAAGTGCTCCACACAAATATGTTTTTAAACATTCCAATTTATTCCTTGGAATATTGTGACTTATAAAGTTTCTTGGTAAGATGTTGATCACCTTCCTTGGACATGAAGTACATTAGATTGCCACATGGGATCCATTATTATTGCTGTTTTGTTATTGGATCTAATAATCTTAATCTAGATTACCATGGGGAGCTATTTTGTTTAGAACAATTCTACTGTAAAATTTTAGGCAATTGATTCATCATGTCAAAAATTCCCAGATACTAAAAAAAAAGAAAAAAGAAAAAAGAAAAGAAAAACTCAATGTAGCTTAAAATTTTGTGAGCATTCTAAAACTATCAGGACTTTATAAAATGATTACATTCTCAGGTTATGAGAAATTCTGCAACACAACAGCAACTTTAGCAACAAATCCTGTTATGACACAAAGAGAGAATTTAGAGGATTCAAATTTAAAACAAAAGGAAAAACAAAACCAAAACATTTGAGTACTATCGTTCTAGCCTTCTGTGTTCTCAATATGTTACATTCATTCATTAAACCCTTTCCCAGGCAGACACCATTAACCTTGCTTTGTAGATAAAGAGACACACAGAGGTCAACAATCCTGGCAAATGTTTTGTTCACTCACTGCCACTGCTAATAGGAGGTAGAAGTATTACACCAAAAGCAGTCTCATTTCTTTGTTTATCTTATTTGATTATCAGCCATGAGATATGATACTTTGAATCTACATAGGCACTGAGTCATCTAAGAATAAAAAATCATTTTGATTTTTATCTTAATAAATTGTAGAAAGATGATTGATGATACATTGCTCAATTTTCTGTTATTCTATACATCTGTTTCTACATTTGTGTAATTATGCCTGAGCCTTCATTCTGCAAATTTTCTGGCATTTCTCTTACAGAATTCAGTTGTTTCTTTAGTCATTTGCCCCATTAATTGTCTCCTTTTGTAATTATCACCGTATTTTGAGGCATGTGTGAATTTTCCTTTCATCCAGATAAGCTTCATTTTAAATGCTAGCAAAACTTTTTTTATTTTTATTTTTTTAAAAGCTTCCAAATACAGGCTACTGTCCAGGGCTTTCATAGTGCATTTCAACAAAGAGAATCTACACGCACTCAATTTGCAAACATCTGGAGGAAAATAATGTGATAATTAGAAGGCAACATGGGTTCATCAAAAACAAATCATGCCAAACTAACCTAATTTCTCTCTTTGATTTCTTAACAACCTGAGTGGGAACACAGTGGGTATTTTTATTATAGTAAGATACTTGATATAGCCTCTTAATGTTCTTAAAAGGCTAAGGAAATGCAGATTAGCTAAAACGACTGGCTAATGTGGAAACAATCAAGGGACCATTATCTACCTGTGGTTCAGTATGTGAAAGGCTGTGTGGTAAATTTTATTTTATTCATTGTATAACTATTAAATATCTTAAACTTCTGACTTTGATTATAAGTATTTTACTTTTCATAATAATAAAAGGTAATTGATTGTAGGGGTTTTATTTTTGAAAGGTAACATTGAAGGAATATATATTATAATTCTTTCAGTCCCAAGAAGATTGTCATATTATGTGAATTAAGCTGGTTTCAGAAAACAACTGTCAATTGTTTGCTCTCATGAATGCTTCCTAGATTTCATACAAATTCACAATCATGTATGTACATATGAAGTGGAAAGAGAAATGAAGAGGAAGAGAGAAGTGAGATGTGCAAAGGGTGATAAAGGGAAGTACAGGGCATGGGGATATTTTTAATGTGCAATATATGAAATAATAAATATTGTTCTGTAACAGTACTGTTTATAATGAATACACACACACACACACACAATACAATAGCATTGGTAATTTTCTATCCTGAAAGAAACATATCTCAGCTTTTGTAATATTAGAAAATGACAAAATCACACACATAGAAATTACATGCATATATTCTAAACACATATAAAGTTGTGTATAATTCAAATTACAGCCTCATAGTTCCACTTTCTGTATTGAACTAATTTTTGATAATTCTTATTTTAATGTATTTTTATCAATGATATGTAAGTTTTTGCCAAAGTTGAAATACACTGTAATTGTCTTAAAGTATACTTGATTTTAATGATTAATATACCATTAACATAGTCTTGATGCTTATAATGTTAACATAAGATTATAGTATCTTAGTACCTGAGTTTACTGATTCCATTTTTATTAGATAGACTATATCTTTTTTATCTTACAATGAATGATATTTGAATATTTATCATAAGATAAATATACATTATATTATTGTGTCAAAATATAGACATAGTAAGAATTTTATATTTGCTTTCTAATTTTCTCCTAAAAATTATGTTTGTTTTCATTTTTTCTGTCTACTTCTGAGAGGAACCCATATAAGTATATAACATGTTTATTTGTGTCTGTTTATACACATTTATACCAAAGCTATTCTAACTCTAGATGGATGAATATTTGAATATTTTTTCTACAAAAAATGGAAAGGTCCTTTTTAAAGAAAATGAAATTCACTGAAAAGATTTAAGTAATGAAAGTTGTCATTAATATTTTAACAGTCCATGTTTCATTATGCAGCTGTGATGAAAAAAAATTCCAAAGTGTAGTCTTAAATTGACTCTTTTCTGTCTCTTTCCCAAGATTTATCAAAAATAGAGATTCATATTGTGATAGTTATTGTTCTTATTGAACATACAGAAATAAGAATTATTTTATGCTCAAAGTAATATTAAATTGTATTTCTTGTTAATGTATTATACCAGCTAAGGCCTTTTAAATGATGTTTGAAATAACAGATTCTGCTTTGTATTTTAATGCTGCAGCAGATACAGCTTTGGCATTTCCACTGTTAGGTGTGCCCAGTTTTTTCTTTTTAATTCTCATTTTTCTTACATTTTGCATGTTGTGTCTCATTAAAATTTCAAATGAAATTGTATGGCACTGATTGGAATTGTTTCTGTGAAGGGAAAATTTGCACATTAGATCTGCCCAGAAATACATCTGTGATAAGCACTGCTATTTGCTCAACACAAGGATGCTGTGTTTTAGGACAGATTGCAGGAAGAAGATCTTTAGTAAAATTGTGATTGACCGTCTCTGTAGAAGGCAGTATTCATGGTGGTCAAACAAGAGTTGGACCCCTCAGTTCCATTGCTTATTGACTGTGTAGCTAACATCTCTAAGTTCATTTGCTCATCTGAAAAGGCTCAATGATACAAATCCCCTAAGGCTGTTGATAGGGTATATCAAGACAATTGTGCTTGGTACATACTAGATTCTCAATAAAAGCTAACTGCTATGTTTTCGTGACCAGTCTTCTACAGAATGTAGGACAAAATTTTTTTCTATATGTTTTAGAAAAAAAAAATCTGACGCTGCTTTCTCAAGAGTGTTGGAATTTTTTTGAATGCTTACAATCATATATTTACAATGAATAGTGTGTCAATATTTTTCTTCTTTCTCTTATTCCTCTTTTCCATCTTTCTGGCCTCCTTCTTTAGCACTTACTGAGAACCAGTGATATTTTATGCTCATTTGTCATTTGAGATGGAAATATAGCATGTCACTTTCTAAAGGAGCTCATGGACCAACAAAGGAGACAAATATTAACCAAATAATCATAGAAATAAATGTAAACAGGAATATCAAGTGGACATAAATGATAAAAGCATGAAGATCCAGCTTTCTAATATAAATAAAACACATTTTGAAAAAAGTTTATAAGGGGTAAGTAGATAAAATAATAAAATCCTGATTGGTTGTCTTCTTTGTCCAAGTGATTATGAGTCTATTCTCCAAATTGTGGTCCATGTGATCCCAGTAAAGGAAAAGTCAGATTATACAAGACTTCTGCTCAAATCCCTCTTAATATGATTTCCACCTTGGTGAATCTTCTAGTCCCTTCTTCACGTTTTAGAGCTTTATGTGGTTGCCTCCAGCTACATTTCTGATCTCCTTTTTTAATACTCTTTTTTTTAATAGCTGTTCTCCTATGTTCATGCGATATACAGATAATCTCAAGCTTTTGATCTTGCCATTGTCAGCTCTAAACAGCCTTTTTCAGACAATCCTTTGGTTTATTCATAAACTCTTCCCTGATGACCTTGTATAAAACATTAACTCAGTCTCTATCAGCACCCCATTTTCCTTACTCTGCAGTTATCACAGCCCAACTTTTTATACATTTAGTTGTTTGTATGCTCCCTCTGGCTTGTCCATTTCCACTCAATTTATTAAAAACTACATGGGACCAGTCGATGCTTATGTCTAAAGTCCTAGCTCTCAGAACAGTTCCTTGAAGGTAACTATGAAGAATAGACATGGTAGAAAGGCCACATAGGGCAGAGAATGCAGCACATACAAGGACTCCAAAGCAGGTAGAAGAAAGCATGCCAACTGCAGAGAGACCCTGGGCTGCTTAACACAGCGAACAAAAGACTGCAGAGAGACTGAGGCAAAAGAAATTGGGAAAGACTATCCTGGGCTTTTATTAAGGTGCTCACCCCCCTTCCCCCCCACCCCCCGCAATCATATGGAAAATAGTGTGTCCTAAGCTGAGAAGGATGTGACTTTAGTTATTCTGGCTTGAAGATGGTTTGTTTATGGAATAAGAAGAAATAAAGACCAGTAAGTTAGGTAATTAAAATAAAAGTTGAGGACATTAAGATGTACTCAGTGAGTAAAGGCAATTACTGCTAACAAATGTGGAAGAAAGAATGTACAGCACAAAGTTGACTGTTGAACTTCTTTGGACTCCAGTTTCATGTCATAATATGCACCACTACCAGATCAACAAGAATGACAGCAGTGGTGGCAGCAGCAGCAGCAGCAGCAGCAGCAGCAGAAAACAGCAGCATAGTGCCAAAAGATAGGCCAAGGATTGATTCTGTAAGCCATCATGCAGCACACAACACTTCCTTCCACACAAAGAATTACCCAGCTCCAATATAAGCGGTACCAAAATTGTTAAACCATCATTTTTCAGCTGACCTTACAAATTGTTCAGTGTTGAAAACTTGGCACTTGGTGTTGAAGTAGTATGGAAATTAAGAAAGGTGGTATAATCATATTACCTTTGGCTAGTCACAGCTAAATGGATAAGGGTTCTTGTTCACTGCAGAGATATTCTGCTTACATGTAGTCATTCTTTTCTTTATCCTGTATCTTACCTTTCCTTTGTGGAGATAAAACCAGTGGAGAGGGTAGAAATACTTAGTCATGTTTGTACTTCATAACTGAAGTGTGAATATCTGGCCATATATTTTATGACAGTGGTATAGGGATTAGAAAGCATATTTGGTTTGATATTTGCTCTCAATTAATTAGTGCCAGTGAGTCATCAGACTTCATGCACCTGATATTGATAGCACTAATTCTAAGAAAAGAATTAATCAAAATAGCTGTAGAATCCTTTCTTTGGAGAGTGCTAATATCATCCAGTAGGTTATTGGATGATCAGCTAATGAGTGGCTATATGAAAGCAATTATTAATAATTATCTTATTAACTTCACATACAACAACCCCAAGCACATTCATCATACTTTCCTTCATCCTTTATAGGCTTGTGTTGACAGGAAGAAGCCAAATTAGTTGTATTGTGTGTGTGAATAAACCTTCAGGCACTTAGACATTCATGAAGCTTAAATTTCACTTGCAAAAAGAGGAGCTGAAAACAAGGGATCAGGATTTACCCTTCAGCAAATGTATTGTTTCAAGTGTGATTGCTGCATCCTTTCATTCTGAGGGTCTCTTGGGAGTACAGAAGATACCCAGTCCAAAGCATTTATATTTTAAATCTGCAAGAACTGAAGAATGCATACTCCATTTTCTCTTATTGCTAGCGTTTATACAAACCACATTATTCAGATTCAAGCACTTGTATGTGTCTTAAAGGTATCAGGGACCCAGCTTTTTCTCTTCTAGTATAGAATAAATAGTTCATGCCAGAATACAGCAGAAGAATACTATTAACCTAAAATCTAATCTTTTTTTCTTTTCCTTCTTTCCTTTCTTCCCCCCACCTCCTCCTCCTCCTTCTTTTGGAAACAGGGTCTTTCTACTTCTTACAAAGCCCTGGCTGTCCTGGAACTTATTATGTATATCAGATTGACCCCAAACTTGCAGCGGTCACTTTCTTCTGCCTTCTAAGTATTGGAATTAAAGTCACATGCCAAGCTATGTATTCTTTTTTTTTTAAAGCAGATAAAACTTATTATGTAAAAACTATATGGTATTAGACTTTTGTCCTGTCCATTTACTGTTTTCTGTGCCTTGGTTACCTTTGTTGAATGTCTTCCTGAGTGTTTATCATATAGTCTGAAATGGCAGACATCAGGCAATTGATCTAACCCATACTCTCTTATTTTCTCACTCATATTGGTCTGTAATCTTTTGTCATCCTACTTTATAGAAATTTGTTTCTAGTCTCTTCTTAACCATTGTTTCTGCTAATGAAGCTAATAATGTCTGTCAATTACAAAACTTTGAGTTTTGGTTAATCCTAGTTTTGTTTTGTTTATGTTTGCTTAGGAAAATAATGCTTCGTGGTCTTTTAGATGATCTATAAAGTAATGGGAACAATAATTTAAAAGTTAACAAGTACGCATATTCTAGCTGTCCCTTTACTATCTACATGCATCAGTATTAGCTGTTACTATTATTGAGAAACTGCTTTTTTTAATTATGAATGAAGTCTTTTTTTATCTGTGTATATCCTTGTTCAAGCTCCCTTCCCCCCCACCCCTTCCAGTCACTCTCTCTTCTCCACATCTCTTTTTTTTCTTCTTTCTTTATTTTGTATTTATCAAAAAAACAGTAAAATGAATTTAAAATGCTGAAAAGTTAACAATAACTATAAAGAAGATAAAAATCATAAGCATGACTTATCAAGGGTGATAATGCAAATAAGATTGCTACACATATATTTACTTTGTGTTCGGCTTTCCCTCTGATTTTTTTTTTCCATCCCTGTATATCCTTGTTCAAGGTCTCTTCCCCCTCCCACCACATCAGGTCGTTTTTCTTCTCTGCAACTCCCCATCCCCGCCCTGGGCAGGGAGCAGACAGTCCTATGGTCGCACTGACCCAATAATGCTTAGATCAGTCTTCACTCCCGGCCAAATCCAGTTCTGTCCCCCCTCCCTGAAGAGTGAGTCAGGTGTTCCTATAGTTGGAGTGGGGTCCGAAGGGTCAGTCCAGGGTGTTTCTGATCCCAAGCTGTTCCGTGGTTGTTCTCCACATCTCTTTATCTCTTCCCCAGCAAGGGCAGGAGATCCCAAGGTCCCAATATGGCTTAGCCAAGCATCTACTCTTAGCAGATCCACTTTCCTCACCCCAACATCTTTGAACACAGCTTTAAAGCTCGTACAGATAGTAGTATCAACGACATGAAGATGTTCGGCAGCGATTGCATATCATTGTCCAATCTGAAGTGGGAAAGTGACTGCACGGGACTTGAAATGATGTCTAAGAATTTAGACTTCATAGAGGTTAACGCCAAAGCCAGTAGCAAAACTGAGGACAATGTAGAAGATGGCTGAGTGTCTGTCCCTAACAAAAATGCTGAGATTAATTCTGCACTATAATATTATATGAAACAATGGCTTGAGGAATATCTTAGTGGTTAAGAGCACATATTATTTTTGCATGTTAAGTTTCTCTCAAAAGTATGCTTGTCCCATACCACTTATAACGCCATCTCTAGATAATCTGGTGGCCTCTTTTGCACTCTGGGGTATTGCACCCACTCACACAAAGCTGCATAGGATGCACACATAAACACATAATAGAAATAAATTAAAAAAATGATAGAATCACAGTAACCCAAATTTTCTTTTAATGGTGGTTAGGCTTAGAAGTTATCCTATAAGAGATAAAGAATCCAAATATACTTCTAGTGAAACAGGAACAAAGTTGCCTTACAAATATTTAAAATTCTGGCTTGTCCCTTTAAATGCTCAGTGGAAATACAAAATATTTAGAAATAAATGTTCCAATTTGATCTCTTCTTTCCTGTCTTTAGTGAAAAATTATTTAGTTTGAAAAGATGATTCATAACAAGCTGTATGTCTATAAAGTTTCACATCATCTATGAGTTTTGAAAGATATTTATGTCATAATGTGTTTTAATTCAACAAATAATTATCTTTGTAACACTGAGAGAAGGCAAATAAGGCAGAAATAGATGGACAAGGGTCAATGTCCATGGAAGAGATAGAACTGGTTTTAATTGTTAAAGTTTGAGCTGGTGATGAGGAGCAAGTCTATCCAGGATCTCAAGAACAGTAAGGAAGAATGTTCTTGAGGGAGTTAGTAACCTTATAGGAAGGGTTGCAGCAAAGGAAAAGAGTGAAGGAGACACAGCTTGGGAATCTGATAACATTCTTGGAACAAAGTTCATAATGAGGTACTAGTAATGTTCTTTAGTATTGCCTGTATATGTGGTATTAGGTTAAACATGTTATATGGATTATCTCACTCAGCAATACTGAAGTTTCTTTCAGTAGTCATTATGGTTTTCTATATCTAATACAGAACTGTGTACACTTACCAATCTTGTAAGTGTTTGAGCCCATCAGATTCAAGAGAAGCTAGTCGGCCTTGGAAATTCATGCAGGTTTGGTGCCATGAAAGTGCCTCTTCTTTTTCAGATGAATAGTCTCTTAGCAATGTGAGTTTTATAGTTCTTCCCTCATTTCATTGAGCATTTGCAGATTTGGCAAATATTCAGAGTAAATAGAGTTTAACATTCAGAGTGAGTACCTATAAATTCTTTAGTTGACTTGATTTCAAGTATTTGGAAAGTATCTCTTGAACATGAGATTTTTTTTTTCTTCCATTTTGAAGCAAGCACATAGATTCTCTTTAATTAGATCATTCTAGTAATTATTAAAAATATTCCAACTGCTAAGGGTGAATTTAGAGACGCATATATGATTTCACTACTTCTTCAGCACACTGGAAATGTCTACGTATTCCCATTTTATAGGTAGCAAAAGCAACATTTAAAGGATTGAAACAGATTGATTAAAGGAATAGTCTTGGTATGAGGTGAGCTGGCATTTGAGTTCCAGCCCGTCTGTCTCATCTTGCTCTTTCTCCGTTATTGCTCACAAGTAGACAAGACATACTGATAAAACTCAGTGCTTGGATGCCAGTTACTCTGAACATCTAGACTAATTTTCACATATTAGTGATGATTTGATGGAGACTAATGTTTCTCTCAAACATTAAAGTTGATTTTTTACAATTGTCTGGTTATGTACTCTCTAATCTCCTGATTAGTTGGATCAATATAAATTGAATGAATTTTTCCCCCTCACATAATATAACCTTATTACTGTTCCCTTCTCGCTAGTCTTCCCAGTTACTCTCTACATCCCCTCCTGTCTATATCTCTCTTTAGAAAAAAAAAGGCTTCTAAGGGATAGAATAATAAAATATATTTCATTGGACTTGAGCAACAGAGAAAGAGGTAGGGAGAGAGGGAGAGAGAGAGAGAAAGAGAGAGAGAGAGGGAGAGAGAGAGAGAGAGCACAAGAATCACAAAGTGGTATCCCCCACAAAACCATTGAAACACTAAGCTGGAAGCCATTGTATATAAGGAGGACCTGGGGCAGACCTATGCAGGCCCTTTGCATGCTGCCTAGGTCTGTGAATTAGTAATCATTTGATCCTGCTGATTTAAAGGGCTCTATTTTCTTAGTGTCTTCCATCCCTTCTGGCTCTTACACTCTTTCCACTTCCTCTTTCTCATGGTTCCCTGAGAGACACCTGAGGGTAAGGGATTTCATGGAGACCTTCCATTTAGGGCTTCATGTTCTGGAGTCTCTCTGCATAATGTCTGTCTATAGGTCTTTGTGTTTTTTCTTAACTGCTGCAAAAGAAAATTTCTCTGATGATGGCTGAGCAAGGCAGTGATCTGTGAGTTTCACAGAATGTTATTAGGAGTCATTTGATTGCTATGCAACTCATGCCCAACACTGCTTGAAAATCCAGAGACTAGATAGCCCACATATCAAGGGTAAAACCAAATTCTGAAAAAAATCAATAAAATGATCTTCTACTGAGTAACTTTTTATCAAATAACATATATATTTTATTAGATAATAAGTATATCTTAATGTATATTATATAGTAATATAATAGACATATAATATACACACATATAGTATACATATATAATACTGTATATGTAACATTACTCTTAGCATGAGTCTTGTTATATAGAATGTAAAATATAGTTAAAGACATAGTGGTCAATGGGGCTTAAAGTTACAGAAGGAAATGGTAAACAGCTGTTTGAGACTGTCTATGACTAATTACCAACAGAGTGATGAGGTAGGAACATTAAAAACTGTGATCTTAGAGGAAGAAGATGAGTGAAAACCCTGTAGTGCTCTGGAGAAACTTCATGGAGAAAGGTTGACACAGAGCCATGCAGGGTCGACTTGGAGGTGCGGGTGTCCTGAAACCAGAAAGAGTGTAAGCAGAGAGGTAAAGAAGCAAGGTAGGGTCCAGGGAACAGCTTCTCTGGAACCTAGATTTAAACAGAGAATATTTAGCAATGAAACAGAGAGGTGGGTCAGGGCGAGTTTGTAGGGCTTGTAAGTGCTAAATCAAGGGGCCTGGGTTTTATGAGGTAGAAATAGTTGTGGTGGAGACTAATAGCAAAATGTGATGTTGGGGGCATTTTAGGAGATGATTAAAACTTGAAAGGAGTTTCAGTAAAGATCTATGTGATAGGTTTATAACAGTAAAAAAATAGGAGGAATAAGCAGCACAAGGCAGAGAGTAATTATAACTGGTCAGATTCCTACAAGTTATAAAGAAAGGAGGAACAAGAAGACAAACTCAAATTGTTGGACATTCTTCAAGACAGAGTGATCTGTCAGGACAGACAGGAGGGAGAGACAGGATAAATGCAGTCAAAGAAAGGAAGTGATCAGGTACCACCGCAAATTGTAAGATGTGATTGCATCATAGGTTAAAAAATAGCTATGGACCATTTTATAAACCAGTGAGAATATTTGACTGATAGTTTTCAGATCCTATTAGCAAAGTTTTATTTTAATTATTTTTAGCTATGATAAAATTTGGGGAGGGATGAAAGATAAATTCTTTTAATGTTGTTTGCCAATAAGTATCATTATCCCATAATTTCAAATTGTCTTACAAAGTGTGTGTGTGTGTGTTTGTGTGTGCATGTGCATGTGTGTGCACGTGCAGTGTGTGCATGTGTACTTATTTGTATATGAATAAAAGGGGACAGAAAGTGATGGGATCCGAATGGTCTTTCATGATACATTCCAATACCTGTAATGACTAGAATGAGCATTCTAAGTCTTACCACTCAGAGGTTGAAGCACCTCTTAGTATTGGTACAATAGGGACCACGTCCACATCACATGGATCTTTGGATGATATATGAATTCTGAACCATAGCACTATGTTGATATGAATATGAATAATTATAACTGTAGTCATCTCTATGTCAATTTTTATACCTTGGCTGCATCAGAATAAGCAAAACCCAAATTTGACATAATGTTAAGGATTACTCATACAGCCTGCTTGGACATTCAGTAGAGTATTGTGCTATTCTTCCAATTTTTCTCTAGGCTGAAGACTTTTATCATAACAACTGAGCTAGAGGGAATGGGGAGAAATAGGTCAGGTATTGGAGCCTAAAGCAGAAGCAGTGTGAGTGGTAAAGAAGGAGCAGCTGTTGCTGGGATAATTGGCAGCTCTGGGTGAGTTGTTAAAGCATCAGAGGAATTTCTTAAGTAGGAGTCTTGACGTTGGGGCCTGGCAGAATGAATGTGGACACATTCTGAACAGAGATAGGAAAGACTTTTGGGAAAGAATCTTGGAGAGAAATATATGCTATTTCAGAAGTGTTTAACTATAGTGTGGAAGAGCTTCCCAGGAGAGTACTCACTGGAATAAGGCTCTCAAGGGACCTGGCTAGGGACACCACTTCGGTGCTCAGTCACAGAGGCTAGAGGCCAATGGCTGAATTCATACAATTCGATGAGTAATATGGGAAATCAGCATACAAAAGGAAAACTGAGAATGACCTTTAAGAGTGCTTCTAGGTGATGAGAAGAAAAATTTGAAGCCAGAAAAGCAGATGAACAAACCAAATCAGAAGGAAAATGCTATGAAAGAGGGAACACATAGTGCATTGTAGGCAGATTGGTAACATTATGAAACTAAGTGGAGGTCATCAAAGTAAAGACAGACAAGTGTAAAGTGTAGCATAGACAAAAGGCCTTGGCTGTTTTTAACTTGAGCTAGAGTTTTCTTCAAAAAAACTGTCATAGTGACCTATGGGGGAGGCAGAGAACCACACCACTAAGAAGGAATGCTAAGTGGAGGAGTAAGTAAGACATAGATTCATGTCATGGCTTCTATGTCATAAAAAACCATCTTGGGATTCAATTATTTTTGTTTTAATAAAAGTCCAGCCTTAGCTTTTTCTCGATACCTGGCCACCTTGACAGCTGCTCTTGGCTGGTGGCTGCCCACATCTAAGATAGGAAAATGGTAGCCCGAAAGAAGAGGAAGAAGTCTCAAGGGTGGATTGACTTGAGGCTCCAACTTGTTGGGGAAAGTATGTGCTGGAATGTGGAGTCTGAAGATGATTGGACTGGGCAAAGTGAAACATTTGCCCAGCTTTGAGAAAACCTGAAATAGAAACCTGTGCCATGTTAGCTAAAACTGGTGGCTATCACTACAGTGGCAATACTATTGAATTGATCAAAGCAGCAGAAACTTCTTCAAAGTATACAGACTGGCTATCATTGACTCAAATGATTCTGATATTACTAGGAGAATTTCAGAATGGACTAGTGAAAAGCAAACCAGAGAATTTTTTCTTTCATAAAACTTCAACAGAGCTGCTTTAAAAAATTCATGTTTAACCAAGTAATATTTACCATTCTTTTAACATGTATTCCATTGGTTTATGTTCTACTCAAAACAATATATGTAGACAGGATTGTACTGATCCCAGATATAAGTCATTTCCTGTCCTTGTTTTACAATACAGGGTGGAAGGTTTGTGTGCACCATTATTTTGATCACTGATCCATGTGTGGAGATAGAAATATTTTATTTTCTGCTCAGAAATCTTAATGATTTATAATTGTCATTAAAATGTCAGTATACAGAAGCATGCAATATTTCAAAAAATTACCTTTGCTGAAGAACAAAATGATGTTCTAGTTTTTATTTCCAATTTCCATTAAAAAAAAAAAAGAACTGAGAAATTCCCACAGCAACTTACTATTCATTTATAGCTATTTCTAATAAGTTATAGGGGGATCATATGGGGGACTAATTTTAACTTTATATCTTTATTCCATTATAAACTTCTCTATACCTTATTATGTCTAAATATGCAGAAAAATGTACAGTTGGTATTATTCTGTTTAAGTCACTAGCCAGGAATGACAAATGCAGCCCTCGTCAACTCCGGGCAGAGCTATTAGTGACTGGAGAAAACAGTGGCTTAAGAAGGCTGGAGTGCATGATTACAGATCTGAAGAGGGAAGTGTTACATTAGGAATCTACCTAGTCCTCTTAACTCTCTTGTTCCAATTCCTCAGAACATTTGCCAGAGGCTTGAACACAAACTGGATCCTCACCAAGTTGCTAACAAAGCCTTCAGATCTCTGTTATCACAAAACAGACAAAAAGCCCCAAATCCCCTTTGTGATTTAGGCCTCATCAGCTAGTCTAGAACAATGTCAGTCTAAAGCTTTTGAAAGGATTTTGTGAAAGTGCATTTGTAGACGAACCCACAGGATTCCTTTAAGTAAAAGACATAATGAAGTGAGGGCTTAGAACAATGAGTCAGAGGCCTGGCCTCTGATCCTGAGGTGACTGATTTTCTCTGTGACCTTCAATTAGTTACATAATCATCTTTTGGTCTACAAGTCAGTTATCTAATCTGTGCTAGACAAACTTAGTTTTTCTCTTGGTTCATTTAGGGCTATTGGAAATTTAAGGTGCTGTTAGTTTGAGGTGATTCATTCTTCTATCAATCTCTATTAGAGGACATCGTTCCCTTTGAGCACAGACTTCAGTAGCAAGGAGAGATTATTTTAAATTTGATGAGAAAAGCCAGTCATACAAAGAGACAAGGAAAGTCCTGGCATGCTCACTAGTTTTCTTGGAATTTGATGCCATATTGATGATGCAATTACTGTGCATCTTTGGGTTTTTGTTTCTACTGGGAATAATAGCTGTGCTAAAATCATGGACATTATTTAAAAGATCTACTTGCTTTCTATTTATGCATATGAATATTTTGCCTTGTGTATGTATGATGTATATTACTGGTAGCCACAGTGACCAGAAGAGAGCATTAGATCACCTAAAATTAGAGTGACAGATGGTTGTGGGCCTCCATATGGGTGCTGAGAACCAAATCTGGGCCCTCTGTAAGAGTAGCAAATGCTTTAAATGGCTGAGTAATCTCTCCAATTCAGATACTATTTTTTGTAACACTTGTCTTTTTAACTTTTTCATTGAATAAAATTATCTAACTGTAATGAAAGCCACAAAAATAAAATAAAAAGACAAATGAAGATTAATTTTGGTGTTTTACTAGCAGATAACCATGGTTGACAGCTTTCCCATGCCTCTCATACCTTGGCATCTCATGATACCACCCTTTCTCTAGGCCTTGCTTTTGCTGAGGTAATATGCCAGTCTTCAGCTTAGTCTTTATGAATTTACCAAACACTCACATTTCCATTTACTTCCCTTTGAGTGACTCATAGGCTTCATTAGCTCATGTGTCCAGTTCTTGGTGCTAATATTCACAAGTTTGAAACTTTAGGTCATATGAAACCAAAGTATTCTTCAACTAACTGGGAAACTCCTGTTCTGCATATGGTCTTCTATAAAATAGCTTCTGCCCTTACTTCTCTGGCATGAATTGATTGATTTTATGCTTTAATAAGAACAATCTAATAATTATCTAGATGTAATATTTTCTTCATCATTGTCACCAAACTAAACTTACATACTGTGAGTACTTCTGACTATGACTACACCTTGTTTTTTCTTTCTTTCTGTTTAACTGGTATACCTAGACAGAATCTCAAGATTCTTTGGCTGACACACAGTAGGCTAATGATGTGTGTGTGTGTGTGTGTGTGTGTGTGTGTGTGAGAGAGAGAGAGAGAGAGAGAGAGAGAGAGAGATAAAAAGAGAGAAAGAGAACTGAGTAATATGAAAAGATAAATACAATTTCATGTTTGTACAGAATTTCATATGCCCTAGATAACTCAATTATTTAGGTAAGACGGATTCATGTGATCTTAAACAATACTCACCTTGTAAGTGAGGAAGGGTAAAAAAATCACCAATTGAGTCCGAAACAAAAATAAAAACCTATAGAGAAGGAGAAAATGGACCCAAAGGGATATTTGTAAAGAATTAAAGCTCAATTCTGTAGCATATATACTTTAGCTAATATCTCATGTAAAACAGACAAGACTTCCAGGCCTTCAGTGTTCCAAGTTGCCATGGCAGCAGCACCATCACTCTTGGCTCTTTGAGTCACAGGATTTCAGGGGAGAATGGCCTGACACTATTAGGCAGATTGCCAAGGGGCTGGAAGAGGTTACTGAAGCATTTTATTACTGACACTGAAGAAATGATTATAGATCTGGAAGCAGGAGACCTACCATACCGTGGCAATGAGATTCATTGGTTTCCAGAGAGTTGCGTTTTGACTTTTAAAGGAGATTTTTAAAAATGATAGTCAAATGCACTTCAATGGATTAAAAAGAATAACCATTTTAAAAGCAGAAGGTAGACACTGCTACAGAGTGTATTCAAATCCATGCTTCTTAGCAACCAGACCAGATTTTACCTATAAAAGAAGGCTAGAGTTACAATAAAAAAAAAAAGCCTTTTTGGTTCTCTAGAGAATATAAAGGCATATTAGAGAAAAGGAACCACTTTGAGGTCTGTGGATGAAAGGCACTGCATGGGCATAAAGTACTTTTGCAAAAGCGAAGGACAAGGAAGAAACAGCGTCTAGACTGGTGAGCTTATCTCGGGTACATATGAGAATAATTGCCAGAATGGAAATGAGAGATCATGACAAGGAGGATCATTAGGGTGTTCAGAAGTTGTTCTTATTTTTAAACATAGCAGCTACAGTTTCTTTCCTGAATCAAAGCCAAGGAAATGTAAAGCAAAGTATGTGATGGCTTCTTAACTTGCTAATATTTCTGTAAAGGGTTTCGCAGTAAAAGGAGATGAAAAGTACAAATAAAAATATCACTAATGTGCTACTCTGTTTGATGTCAACTATCTTCAGACAAAATTTCAGCTCCAATATTAGTTCTTCATAACCCAAATGTGTTGGGAGCACTAGAAAACCTCAAATCCCACTACATATTCTTTCTTTAAAAAAGGACCATGAAGGGAAAAAATACAATTTCTGTTGATACTATTAAAAATGGGTAGTTGAGCTAGAACATTTCCTGTAATTGAACAAGATCTTTTGCATATGTACAAATAAATGGGCCAGAAAATGATTCTATTCATATATCAAAAACTGACACATAGATTCCATCGAGATAATTTAACTATGCTTTTGAGTGATATGAAAAAGCCTGATGTTCTTGAAAGAATAGAAATGCAAACGAATGTGTTCTGGATAAATGAGGAACCAAAATTCAGAACTAGAGTGCATACATTCAGCAGAGATTTGAGCATGGATCTGAACAGACAGTGGGGCAGTTGTTATCTGCTGAGATTATTTTGTGAGGGCTGTATTTTCTCTTGTAGTCAGAGACCCCATTAGGGACTAGGATGACAAAAACCTCATACATCTTATTATCATTAGGCTAATGAGATTGGTCAAGGCCACATGCATTTTAACTCTTGGCAGAATTTAAGACAAATCCAGTAAACTGTCCTATTAGCCTGTGCCTTCTTTCTTGTTTTGTGAAACAGTGAAAGAAACGAGGGACAGATTAAAAAAAAAAAGACAAAGAGAGGTTTTGTTTTAGAAGCATTAATACAAAATGAGTTTAAAACTATTTGGTCACCTTGATCTCACTATTATTTGATCATAGAATTAATTTTAAGCTGATATTTGTGAAAGTACAGTGCATAGATGCAAATATTATGCTGGGCTTGTTTCTCGAAGATTCCTTGTGTTCACAAAAGTTTGCTGTATTTAGTCAAGAGTTTTGAAAATAATGGTGCATAGACATGATCACAGGCTCACTCAGCTCTAGAATGTTGATTTGTAACTGAGAGCAACTTTTTAAAATTATAGCCGATTTATAATTGCTAAGAAAGTTGACTTTGTATGAACCATACTAAATCCTTCCTCATATGACACTTATAATGACCAGTGTGCTATTAGAGGAAATATCATTTCTTTATTGTTAGAATAAGTTTTCAAAGCTAGTTAAAAATAGTGCAAACACACTTTGAGTTTGGTGAGTTAAAATGATGCTACAAGCTGCTATGTGGATAATTCTCCAGAATTACTGAATTGCTCTTTATATTGGTAGGCTGTAACTACAAATATTATCTATAAGGTGGAGGCTACTTGGTGAAAAATGTTCAGATTGCTGTCCAAAGGCTGGAGTTATGAGAGGGTATAGAGCAACACCCAGTAACAAATGGGCAGAACCATCTGCTGTATATTACAAATGAGTCAATTTAAAGCCTTTTGTGGGACTCTCCAAACACAGTCGTAACTACGCTGACAAAGTGAACTACAGAGGCTAGAAATTATCTTCAGCATTTATCAGCCTAGACAGTCACTGTGGATAATTTAGCCTCTACAACCCTTTGCTTCTGTGGAATTAGATATCTCACCCTGGATATCCTACATTATGGCTGTAAATTTATAAATTCCTTCATCAGGTTGTTTACAGTGGTAGAGAAACCCAGATGGATACATAGGTCAACAAATATTTGCCTCCCCTGCCTTTTACCAAGGGTTTAGAAATATATATTATTAAATTTTCTAGTATAATTTATGTTGTAAGACTGATAGTATAGTTCAGTAGCATCAAACTGACATAATATAATAATAGACTCAGTTCAGGTGACATTATACATCTGGGTCTTGTACTCATCAAGTTATGTTAAAGACTGGGTTTCCTTATGTATGAGTACACTTGATTTTTTTTTTCAAATGCCATACCAAACTGCCTGTATTTGTGCTTTCATTGCCTTTCACACATCTTTTTCTTTTATCCTCCCCAAGGGGATCTAGTATTGGTCACAAAATCCACCAGGAAGTGCTTTAAATGAGCATTTATAAAACAGTTTAATTTTTTAGTTAACTTTTCTTTTAACTCAACACATAATTTTAGAAAAAGGTTGTAAAACTTACTTTGCATGTGAAATGTTTGTGTTTTACTTACTAGTCTTTCTGTGAAGAGACACCATGATCAAGGCAACTTATTTATTTATTTATTTATTTATTTATTTATTTATTTATTTATTCAATTATTCATTTATTTTTTAAGGATTAAACACAATTGGAAAATTCTTAACCAAGTTAAACAAAAAGGGGAAGATCTACTTCAATAAATCTAGAAATTGAAAGGCAAACATTATAACAGATATGAATGAAATTCCAGAAAATCATAATGACATACATTATAAATTTGTTTCGATAAATTGAGGATTCTAAAAATACTGGTGAGTTTTTAGATAGCAAAATTAAACTTGAATTCAATGAATGATTTTAACAAATGCATACTTTGTAACCTTGAAATACTTGAAATACTAATAAAATACTCCATATTAAGAATAAAAAACAGCAATAACAGAAACAAACACAAGAAAATATGGGCTTACTACAGAATTCTACCATATCTTAAAAAACTAAGACAAATACGTATCATATAATTCCATAAAACTTCAAAAAATAAACAAAGCAGGGCAACTCTTAAAAAAAGAAGTATTTAACTGGGCCATGCTTACAATTTTAGAGGGTTAATCCATTATCATCTTGGTATGGAGCATGGGGGCACATTCAGGCTGGTATGGTACTAGAGTAGTATGTGTGTGTGTGTGTGTGTGTGTCTGTGTGTATGAGAGAGAGAGAGAGAGAGAGAGAGAGAGAGAGAGAGAGAGAGAGAGAGAGAAAGCCTAGGCTTGGCATAGGCTTTCAAAGCCTCAATGAACACTCCAGAGACACATGCCCTCCACTAAGGCCACATCTATTCAAAACAAGACCACATCTCATAAACCTTCCCAAATAATTCATTAACTGGGAATTAAACAAGAAGCAAATATATGAGCCTATGGTGGTTAGGAAGGGCAGATTGTCAGTCAAATTACCACAAACTGTGCTTTATAAATTCTTAGTATTCTCAAAAACTTAGTGATGGATTTTGGTTACTAGATCCATTACTAGATGTTAATTCAGATGTAAAATATTCCTTGAAAAACACAAGAAATATATTCAAGAAGCAACAAAAACACAAATACGGGCAGCTCAACATAGCTTTTTAAAAAATATTTTCCATTGTGTAGATGTACTACAGTTTGTTAATCCATTCTTCAGTTTAGGGACATCTAGGTTGTTTCCAGGTTCTTGCTATTACAAATAACATTGCTATGAACATAGTTGAGCTAATGCCTTTGAAGTGTGACTGTGCATTTTTAGGATATATACCCAGAAGTGGTATTGCTGGGTCCTTGGGGAGATTGATTCTCAATTTTCTGAGAAACTTCCATACTGCATTCCAAAGTGGCTGAACAAGCTTACACTCCCACTAGCAATGGAGGAGTGTTCCCCTTGCTCTGTATCCTGTCCAGCATAGGCTGTCCTCTGTGTCTTTTATCTTAGCCAATCTAACAGGTGTCAGATGGTATCTCAATGTTGTTTTGATTTGCATTTCTCTGATGGCTAAAGATGATGAGCACTTTTTCAGGTGCCTTTCAGCCATTTGTAATTCTTCTGCTGAGAATTCCCTTTTTAGATCTGAACCCCATTTTTTGATTGGGTTATTCAAGGTTTGGGGCTCTAGATTCTTGAGTTCTTTATATATCTTAGAGATCAGTCCTCCATCACTTGTAGGGTTGGTGAAAATCCACTCAGCAGTAAGAAAAAATGATATCCTAAAATTTGCAGGCAAATGCATAGATTTGGAGAATATCCTCCTGAGCGAGGTATCACAAACCCAGAAAGACAAGCAGTGGATGTACTCACTCATTAGTGGACTCTAAACAAACAAACAAACAAACAAACAAACAAACAAACAAGAAAAAAGCAAAGCATACCCAAGCTGCAAACCACAATCACTGAACAGCTTGAGATCAGAAACACCTTGGACTGACTCCTTGGATCCCACTCCCCCTAGAGAAACACCTGTCTCAGTCTTGAGCTTGGGGGGAGAAAACTGGATCTGCCAGAAATGGAGGCTGAACTAAGCAATATTGGGACAGACAGTGGGACCATGGGACTGTCTGCTGCCCAGGGAGGGGATGGGGAGTTGTGGAGAAGAGAGAATGAACTGATGTGTTGGTAGGGAGAAAGGACCTTGAATAAGGATATGTAAGGATAGAAAGTGTGACTTCTTTGTTCATAATAATAATAATAAAAAAATTGAATTTCAAAAAAAATAAACCATCATGAAAAGCAAAAAAATATTTCCAAGTTTATAAATATGTAATGAAATTCATCTATTAACATTCTTATTTTATAGGGAAAATTATGTCTATTTAACCCATAAAGTATAATTTGTATTGGCCATACATGCTTGGATGTTTAAGCTTGCACTGGATCATGGTCAACCCACCAGGGCTACAAACTTAAAGAATACTGACTCTTTTCTTTTCTGAAGACATCAACTGATAGCTTGAAAGATGTAAGGTGAATATATCACAGTTTGCCATGTAGTATTTTCTCTCACTATTTTGTTAAAACACCCAGTGTTCCATATTCATATCTATATCCTTGCCCGGTATTTGACACTTCTCTCTTTTCTTTGTCTGTGTGTAATCCTGCACCTTCCTGTGATTTGTCTAGTAGTTTCATTTTGACTATTCATGCTGTAGGGAGTGGCACACTTGTCACATTTCCTCTTGCCCTTGGTTTTTTATTTCTCTCAGCCTATTGTCCCCTCCTTTCTAATGGGCATGGAATCTCTGATCTCTGATTTCAGTTTACCCAGGGCAATTGAGTCATTTCCACTCCAGAAAGTGCCCTTCTCAGGAGATAACAGTAGTGTCAAGTTTTCTTCATTTAGACTCATCTGTACTCTCACAGAAAGGCCTTCTATAGCATAGAACTGGAATCATAACATCTAGCTTTTAACTCTCCCTGAAGTTTTCTAGTTTGTTAGAAATTTTCTCATATATCCTTGTGAAATTTTTTTCTTTTTGAGCCACAGTTTACTTATGTGAAGGCTGTGACAAAGAAGAAAAAATATGGAAAGGAATTATTGTGACTGTATTCCAGGGCAAACAAGTTTTCATTCTTCTGTTTACGTTATGTAACATTTTTATTATAGATGCACCTTTAGAGATTTTTTTTTGTAAACTGTAGTAGATGCATGTGTCTAGTATATTAAAAAAAAAGTGGTGAGAATTTTAAAGAATACTTAATGCTATGGTTATGTACTTTTATACACAGCCAAACAACTTACATAAAATTATTAATAATGATGAAGTTCTGATCAAATGACCAAAGGACACCAGCAAACAAAATTTTCTGACATAAGGAGATATCCTTATTGATGTTCAGTCAGTAAATTTTCATTCCTAAAACTACAATTTCAAAGTTCATACACATTGCATCCCAGTGTTCAATGATAAGCTCCTAGGAGACAGCACATGTTAGCCTTAGCAAGTTCTAGTGATGTGCTAAAATTAACTGGCATGCTCTAACTTTCCAAACACGTCACTAACTATTTAATTGGTTATTAAATAGCTTTTATTCATTTGTAAAAAGAAATTGTCTCATATATGAGCAGAAGAAAGCACAGATGACTCCTGATATACAGTTTATCAAGCTGATTCCTGTGTGGGATGTCAGAGATGCACATAAATGGCAATATACTTCCATTTAACTTCCTTTATTATATAAACAAAGCCTTGAGGTTTGCTTAAGAAAGTATTTTAGCCTTTGTATTAAATTTAAGTACTTTTCTAGTTTGCATTGAAGTGTTTGGTCAATTTAAAAAAAATTAATGAACAAAACTTTATTCCAAAGCACTTGTATTTATGGATTTCTTTTCATACTGGGAACCTCAGCTTCGCCCTATGGAAAATCTAATAGTGTAAAGTTGGGTCTGGTGTTATTATTTTAATGTTTTTACTTAAAATGATTTTTTCTTATTATATAGCAACCACAGTTCTCTTCCTTCCCCTCTTCTCACTCATCCCTCAGATTCCCCAACCCCACTCCTGATCACTCCCCAAGAAGGTAAGGCTTCCTTCCCATGAGGAGTCAAAAAAGTCTGGTATTTTAAGTTGAATCAGGACCAAGCCCCTTCCCCTCTGTATCAAGGCTGGGCAAAGTATCCATCTATAGGGAAAGGGCTCCAAAACAAAACAAACCAGTTTAAATCCTAGCCCCACAAAATACCCAAGCCACACAACTGTCATCCATATTCAGAGGGCCTAGTTGGATCCCATATAGGTTCTCCAGCTGTCTGTCCAGAGTCAGTGAGCTCCCAGTAGCTCTGGGTCAACTGTCTCAGAATCCTGCCATAATCTTGACACTTTTGATCATATAATCCCTCCTCCCTCCCTTTGACTGGACTGGGAACGGGGCCTGGTACTTAGCTGTGGATCTCTGTATTTGCTTTCCATCAGTTGCTAGATGAAGGTTCTATGATGACAATTAGGGTGATCATCAATTTGATTATAGGAGAATGCCAGTTCAGACACCCTCTATAGTACTGCTTGAAGTCTTAGCTGGGGTCATTCTTGTGGGATCCTGAGAATTTCTCTACCACCAGGTTTTTCCCTAACCCCTAAAGGCTCCCTCCATCAAGATAACTCTTTCTTTGCTATCTCTCTCCCAACTCAATCATCCCATTCTCTTGTTTTTTTCTCACCAACTCTCCCTCTGTGCTCCCAATTTGCTCAGGAGATCTTATTTATTTCCCTTTTTTTGGGGGGAGGGGATTCATAGATGTCTCAGGAGAGCTTCAGTTTCTTTTCTTATTGTGGGATAGAGATGAAATTGGTTTTGCTTTGTGGCTATTGTAGCCCAGTGATCCAGTGACATCTATGTTAAATTATAAAATCATAGGAATAAAATCCTCTGGACTGAACTCTTCTTTCTTGAACAGTTCTTTGCATCATAGAAATTTTCCCAGAGCATTTCTTTCCTAAAAGAACAGCTTCACTTTGTTGTGTGTTTTCTTGAATCTGGAAATAATGTTGAAAATAACAACATTTGTATCGGTCTGCTCACTTAATAGGAAAGCATGCAGACACAAGGACTTCTACTATGGATCCAATCTCTGATACTTTCACTAGTTGTAACTATGGAGAACTCTAGAATTTACAAGTACAACTATTTGACTAGGCAAGTTTGAAGTCCCACATAACAACTGATTTTTGTGTAAGTTTGTACTGTATATAGAAATGACTTTTTTTCCTTGTCACAATTGCTATATTACTAGAAATGCAAACCATTTTTGAGGCTATAATTGCAATCTTGAGAATTAATTTTTTAACCATTCTTTCCAAAGCAGGTTAGAGGTCTTATCTATCTGAAACAGTCAAGCAGGAGGCAATTTCTCAAATGCTAGCTTCAACTGCTGAATAAGAGTTGAAAATAGGGGAAAAAATGCTGTGTCATTGAGGTAGAGGTGAACTTAGGCAGAGTCTGTGGTGTGCATTTCTTCAGAGGTTATGGGAATGACAGCGATCAGCAGGCTGGAGGTACGAATTCTTAAGAACTAACACACAGGAGTCTTTATTGCTGTTTGGCCTAAAATCTCACATCACATTCAATTTCATTCAACTTGTTTGGACAGGTATTGAACTCAAAAACACTTCAGAGTTTCTTTCAAGTCTCTGTCTGTCTCATCTTAAATACATTTAGTAGCTTTGGTAAGTTTGCCATGAAATTCTCTAGAAGTCTATGTTTTATGAGATTTTCCCCATTAGTGAGGCAACTATTAAAATTTGCAGGTAATCCCATTGTCAATTTAAAAATTAAACAGAGAGAGAATGTAGATGAAGAAGTATCATCACATTACCTGCCCAAACATTAAACAACTGGGGTAATATTGGGACAAAATGTGTTTGAGACACTTAAAAACAAAATGTAAAAAATCAACATTAAAAATTTTGATATATGGGAACATTTGGTAAGTTTTTGTTTTTAAATATATGGGAAGATTGTTTCAGCCAAATTTAGAATATGTATGCTTAAAAAATGGTCAAATTGTTCCAGTGAACTCATAAGATTTTAAAATGTATGTTTTATAATTTCAATTCTTCTTTGAGAGAAAGAAAAATCCAAGGGATATAGTGCTTAAAAGCATTACTTTTTTTGCTATACCCACTGAAGGTCACTTTCTCTGTCCAAGGGTAAAGGCTTTTCTTCTTTTTATTTTTTAACTGAAGTTGGACAGCAGCCTGCACAGAGATTCTTTCTCCTTAAAAGATACTGTTTTCTGCCTAATTGTGCCCAACTTCATTTCCACTCTGAAAAGGATTGTGTTTGAGCTCACAGACTCAGGAGACTATTCCACTCAATAGCCAAACTCTGGCAACAGCCCTCTGGGACTTTTGAGTGAATGTAAGTGAAAGTGCTGTGTTTGTCTCTATATTTCTTTTAAATAAAAGTTTAACTCAGGACACTTTGGGAATATTTAAAGAAATTTATCTGGAGAACTGTCTTCTAGATAAGATCCGAAAAAATACTTTTTGGCCTATAAAAGTGCTCATCACTCAGCAGAATTTCCATAGTGCTTCTGATATTTGCAAGTCACCTTCTTCCCACATTAATGGGAATGGAATCTACAGCCATCTGCCTGCAGTCGATAATGATATTCCTTTAAAAATTTCCATGAGAATTTAACAGCAAAGGACTGAAAAGGGAAAGGACAACTCAAGGATAGCGAACTGATTCCAATTCCAATGGAATGCCAATTCTAATCAATTAGGAAGTGTGCATGAAGTGGGAACCAAGGGAGAGGATGAGCCTGCATCTGGGTTCAGTAGAAAAGCATGCTGTGGTTGACTGCTGATGTCTGCCATGGGTGCAGGAAAGCAAGTAATGGCATATGTTCCCCATGTATTGTCCTTCCACTGAAGATGCTCAGCATGCATTTCTACAGTTCTACCATTTTCATGGTTTTTCTGGCTATTCTTCCTCTCTTTTAAGCTGCCAAGGCTTAACCAGAGAGAGTTAGTTCATCAGCAGTTAGAGCCATTGGATCTCCTTCATTACTGAGATGTTAAGATAGGATTGGAGGTTTCTTAGTGAACCAGCTTTGGTAACTGGGTTGTAATTCCAGAACTAGGTGTAGAATTTTAATTTCTATGAATGCAACCTACTTAGTGTTGCAACTCTTATTAACACGTACTCTCTCTCCACACCCACACCGCTGACTGCAGATGGGTGTCAGGCTGAAGAGATGAATGGTCTTTGCCCCTTGTTCAGCTCTATTCTTTGAAGCCATGTTTACATTTCCTTTTCCTGATTTTGCTGCTGCCACCACCTTTAATTTTATTGTCCAGTTAAGGATACTTGTCTTTCTTGTTTAAGCCCATCTTAACACAGATGTATCTTCAGCTGCTTTTGACCTACATGTTGTGTTAGGAGTTTGTTCAGGTTTAGAAATAACCTTTGGGCTTGAAATACCCTGGTCTTTGTTAGTTGGCAGCAAAAGCTCACATTACACAGGCTGTTGAGCTACATTAAGTTTACTACTAACAGAGGTATGGGTTTTTATCAAGCTGGGTAATGTACGAGTGGTAATTCTGATGATACAGTCACAATACATTAAGGGCATTTATTTAAAAGTGCATAGAATTTAAAAATCCCAGCCCAGGGTCTCAGATTAAATAAAACAGTCCTTCAAAAAGCCAAAGTCAGCTGCAGAAAATTAGAGAATTTGATATAAAAATGGATATGATGCAGGAGGCCCCAGCTTCATAAAGAAAAACTCCAACTTGTAGCAGCTCTCAGTGGAGAACCTAAAGAGGGCAATGATGATCTACTGAAGCAGATGGTTCAAACAATCACAGGCTAGGAAAACAAAGCAGCCAGTCTGGGAAGAGAGCCAACATCTACGATGGACTAATAAAAATGAACAAACACCTCGGTAACCATGTCCAAAAGTGAGGATTCCAAACTGGTATTGGAAAACTCATTTTCTTAGGCAGAAACAACAACAGCAAGGCAAAGAAAAAACCCAGAGACAACACCAATCTGTAGATGCTGCAGTTCATTATGACCTCCTGGTGGATGTGGAAACCAAGAATAATAGACATGGTTCATCTACTCTTAAATGCTCTAGTTAAGCAAAGGGTTATGGAATATACTATATGAGGAAGTTGTAACATGCAAGGACCATTTAAGGAAGAATGAAGAGAATGAGTGGGTGTCTTTTCTTGCACTCTACTGTATCATATTTTTCATAAATACTTGTGTCTTTGTCAAAGTAACAACAAATGCATGTGCTCTTAGAAAGTAGAGAGAAGACACCAAAACTCTGTCTTTTCATCCACATTCAGAGGGTTGACAGTTGAATGGCATGGTCAGTTTATGGGGTCTCTGGCAGTGGGACTAGAATTTACTCCTGGTACATGAACTGGCTTCTTGGAGCCCATTCCCTACAGAGCAACACTTTGCTCAGACTTGATACTGTGGGGAAGGTCTTGGTCTTGCCTCACCTGGATATAACAGACTGCATAGACTTATCTTAGGAGTCCTTACCCTCTGTGAAAAATAGATGAGGGGAGAGGATGGAGGGGGAAGGGAAGGAAAGTGGAAGATGACTGGAAAGAGGAGAGGATGGGGAAACAGTGGTGGGTATATTACATTTTATTTTTAATTTAAAAAAATAAAAGAGCTTTTTGTTTTGTTTCATTTGTAAAGTACTGTTCATTAATTTAATGAATGATTATTTCATGTAATTTTTCAAAGAATGTTTTTTACATTTTAGTTAATTCTGTGTAATATAATTTCCCTAATTATTGGTATTTTCATCTTCAAAGTGAGAATATAATATTAGTATCATAAATATATCTGTTCTCTGACACAAAGCATCTATTAACAGTTTAGCATAGTTTGTGACATAGATCAAGCAGTGGGTGACTGATACTAACATTCCTTTCCATCTGTTCTACAAACATAACAACAATTGCATAATTATTAAAATTCATATAAGCTAAAGATGGAGTGTTTAATGACTAATTGATATAATTTTATTATCTTGAGAATTCTGACCATCCTAATATCATGTCATTAAATTTCAGACATTACTAGAACTGTTTTAATTGCAAGAAAAAGTCTGATACCTTATCTATGTAGGCAACTGGAGAAATGAGTATTTACACATCTATGTAGTCAAATAGGTTTTTACACTCTGATTCAGACATTTGTCTATCAAAAGATCCATAAATATCACATTATATAAACATTGCTAAATTCTCCTGTGAAAGATTGCATTAACACACATTGCTATCTGCAGTGCAAAAATAAAAATGCCATTAATATATTTGTGTTTTGCTAATGCAACAACTAAAACTGTATTTTTTAGTTCATATTTTCTGACTTATAATGAGATTGAATCTATTTAAAATATGATATTAGTTTTCACATTGACTTTGTGAATTGTTTATCCTTGGACCACTCTTCTGTCCCATTATTATATTTTTCCTATTGCTTTGGGAAACTACTGTCTAGATTTCAACTCAATGTATATTACAAATTTTTGTTCACAGTCTACTGCTGCTTCCCTTTTAATTTTTGACTGTGTCATGTTTTGCTTCATAGAAATGATGATTTCTTGTTTTATGTCATTGTAAACTTTTCCTTTAAGGTGCTGAAGTTTTATGATTATTTAGGAAGCTTCTAAATAAAAAAAGTTTCACTACTTATCTTCACACTATAAATTAATTTTCTAATACATGAAATAGAGGTCTAAATATGGTACTTTTCTCACTAGTAAAATACAGATTTTTTTTAATTTAAAAGACTTTTTAAACATATCCACCACTGTTCCCCTCCCTCCCTTCTTCCCAGTCATCCTCCAGTTCCCCTCCACCCCATTTCTCTATCCATTCCTCAGAGAGGGCAAGGACTCCCAGGGTGAGTCAATGTAGTCTGGTATATCCAAGTTGAGGTAGGATCAAGTCCCACTCCACAGTATCAGGGCTGTTCCTCTATAGGAAACTGGCTCCAAGAAGCCAGTTCATACACTAAAGAATAAATTCTGGCCTCATTGCCGGAGGCCCCATATTTCTGAGTTTTGTGATGCTAAGGATTGCACTAAGGGCCTTCTGCATGAGCCAAGTGCTCTATCAGTGTGCTCACTCCATTCACACCAGTTTTGATAAGGTCACTTTTCTTATTATTTATCTCAAGGTAATATTTATTAGACATTAAATATATGTGCAGTTGTACAATTATTTTGCTTTCTTCCATTGATCTATTTACTTAACATCCATATGTTGTGTTGATCATTAACTGCTAGTTCTTCAATTAATACCTTAAATTTTTAATTATTAATGAAATATTTAAGTGAATATAGCCTGATGATATTTTACCATATAATAAAGTGCTCATTTGCTAACCTTTAAGTGGTTATCTTAAATGATTTAATCTTTCAGATAAGATTAATAATTAGCCAATAAAATTTTATTAAAAGGCAACTTAAATGACCCCAACCTTCAGCATTTTCATTCTATATATTTGTAGTGTGAGAAATCTCCTTCCAAGGCCTTGAAGATATCTGCAGACAAGGTTTATCATAGTCTTCATGCTGACCTTTAACCTGTTTCATTTCATGTATTCTTAATGATTTCATATTTTAATAACTACAAGAGAGCTCCTTTTTATTATTTTAAAATTTTAAGCTATTACACTGCTAAAATTTGATTATCAAAATAATATGTGAATAGGATTTTAATAACAAATGAATCAAAAGCTTCATCCTTGGATCTAAACACTGATGGGTTACTGCCAATTTGTATGGGTCTCTTGGCACATATACCATGAGTCTGGGTATTTCCTCCCCCCCCCAGAGAACAAATTTTAAATATTTACTAACCTACTGCATGCACAGCAGGTTATGAGCCAATCCCTAACCCACTGGAGACAGTGTGCAATGTTTCTAGCAGTCTCCTAGCTATGCGCATATCTCTAAATACCATGATTTGGTGTGCCTTCCTTTCTTCCCATTTCTTTCTTTTATATTTTGCCATCGCCTGTGGTGTATGCCTCCTACGTTGAGTTGACCGATGAATGTTTTGTTTTCTTATATCAGCCCATTGCTTCCCACTCCTCCTCCATTATAGCTGCTTCTTACTTTTGGTTAATTCATTTTTCAGGTGCATTATTATGATTATGTCAGCACATAAGCTTGACTTACAGAACTTTGTAATTTTGCTTTCACTTGCACATATCCTTTCTCCTTTATTTGAAATATTCTATTTTTCTCTGCTTGTTCTGTGAATATATTATCTCTTACCTTCACAATATAAGTGTTTTCACCAAAAACATCAAGCACTTCCTCACTGAGACAAATTCAGTGTGCTTCACATCTGGGTCTTACAAACGTATGTGATATTATTTTATTTTCCCAACATTGTGGACGTTTTCTTTGGTTTTGATTCTTTCTTGGATCCTTGGGCTGAGAACATTATCAGGAAAGATTCTGCATTCTTACAAGTAATTCTGAAGGCATTATCCTTAGTAGCAAATACCTGTGTTTGCAGCTGCATTCTTCCTTAGCTGGAGGAAGGAGGGCCAATCCCGGCATAGTGCTTGCTTTTGACTGATGGTCTTTTAATTAATCGTTCCCATGAATGTCTGCCCTTTGAATTTGCTGACTCTGAGCTTGGGTTTTCTGTGAAGCTCCTGTGGGAGGAAAGGTTCTCACCTTGGCAATAGCTTTTTCTCAAGCCTCCTTGGGCTGAAGTCCTGTGCCTGCCCTCTGCTATTTTGCTGTTTCTATCAGTTTGGTGCCATTATAGTATGTCTTCTGTAACGTCTGTATTCCGGGATTGGTAGCGGTATCTTTTCTTCCTGATAGTTGTACTCTCTTTGTTTTAAGATATATTCATATGTTTTTCAATATACTGGGATTTGGAGAACATTTTTATTCAACCTGATATCTTGTGTTACCTTTGGATGATACTTAAGTTTTAGAAATAATATAAAAATTCCAGCAGAGTTTACAAGAAATAATCTTCCCCAGGGAAGAGCACATCAGTTGGGTATTCAGTGCCAAATGGTCAGCCCAGAAAACGTACATATGAGTAGCATTATAAAGACTGAAAAAGTATATTTAGGGGTTTATTTATGTGTACATATATATGTATGTGCACATATATATATCATCACATGTTGCAACAAGCAATGAAAAATAGACTATGAATTTAAAAGCGAACAAGAGGGACACTTGAGAAAGGAAAGAGGCAAATGGAGGGAGAAACACAAAGAGTGAAATATGTAATTGTATTATAATATTAAAATAAAAACATAATAAAAAGAAATTAAACATTAACTTACTTTGTAAAAAAATTGGAACATAATAATGATTTTAGCCTTGCTGTGTGGTAGTCCCAACTATACCTCCTTCCTTTGTTCCAAGTGGCAATTATTGTCTTAAAGTTTAGAAAAATCATTCCTTTTCTCTTTGTAGTAAATTTTTAGCAGTGATATAATTTTGCTAGTATTTCAGGGTACATTTGAAACTGTAATCCTTCTGTCTCAGCCTCCCAACAACAGAGAGTAAAAGTATGTCATGACATGTTTGGAGATAATAAATTTTACTACTATCTATACTTATACCTGCAATTATTTATAGTTCTAGACTTTACATTGTTTAGTTTCATGTTGCTTTTTTGTCTGCTCTGACATCTTATTTTCAACTTACTACACTGTTTTGTGATTTATCTGTGTTTATAACGCACTTGTAATTAATTTGTTATGTTTTCTCATTGAATTGAATAAAGGTAAGTCTCATTATTTTGTTGGTAAAATGCAAGTGATTTCTACATTTCTTTTTATTAAAATAAACATCTCTATGATTCTTTTTAAAAATATGTATTTATTATTTTAAATGTATAAATGCTTTTCCTGTATCTATGTATAGGCAATGCATGTCTTACGCCTGTAGATGCCAGAGGATGGTGTTATAGCTAGTGGAACTGCAGTTACAGATTTTTGTTAGCTGTCAATTGGGTTCTGCAAACTGAGCTCAGGTCCTTTGTAATATCAGTTAGTGCTATTAAGCACTGAGCCATATTTCCAGACTCATTTAGAAAATTATCTACTATATATAAAGAAATTTTGTTGTTTATTCTTTAGGTGTAGACTGGTTAGGCCATCACATACACAAACACACACAGACACACACAGACACACAGACACACACACAGACACACACACACACCTCTCTAATTTTATTACATTGATTTTTTTCCTTAAGATTTTCCTATTCTAAACCTACAAGTTCCATATAGATATTCTCAAAGCTCAATGTATTTAGCAATATTTTCAAATTTTGACATATCTCTATGACAATGCTATATTGAAGGCTGTGTTCTAAGCTCAGTTTCTTAATTTGTAGCTTCTTCAGTGTCTTTCACATATTTGTAATATTCAAATTATCTTTATCAAATGCTTTTAGATTTTCACATGGCATTGACATTTTGTGTTTGAAATTAATTTTCAGTTTAGTTAAATAAATTTTAGATATCATTTCTCCTCTGAATATATGTACATATATATATGTATATATACTATCACATTTGATACAAATGTATTCTCTCTGTTTTTATTTTATGTTTTAACTGCAGTATTTTTCTTTCTTGTGTTTAAGTGTCTGGTCAATATGTAATTTATATTTTGAATATGCTATTAGAGGGATACACAATGTATCATTTTTGAACACCTCCATTTCCCTACAGATCAGTAGTTAGTTGTATAGGTTTACATTTATTTCTGACTTGGTTGTTTTCCCACTTGTCTCCTAATTCCATCTGGTATGTTTTTGTTGTAGTTTTTTTTTTTTTGCTAGCATCTGTTGGAAAAGAATGTTGTATCTTTTTTATAGATATTTTAGTATCATATTTATAAAGCTTTGTAGGTAAAATTTTGGTATGAATTAAAATAATTAATTTTGATAAATTAAAGTTTTAAGTATTATCCCATTGATTAATAAAGACATACTCTATTTTGAGAAGGCTTTTACAATACCTAGTAAGCAAATTGTTTTTTCTATGAAGATCATATAACACTTTTTTAGATGGTTAGTGATGATAACTTTTTAAATAACTTATAAAATATATTTTAAATCATTTTTATAGTAACATTTCTGTTATATTTCTGTGAATTTCATAGAATGTGTTTTGATTTCATTTACCTCTTTACCAACTTCTCTGAGATTCACACTGTCTGCCCTTAAATCCTTATCCACCCAACTTAGAATTTTTCCCATTCATTCATCTATCTATCTATCTATCTATCTATCTATCTATCTATCTATCTTATATATCTATTTATCTGGTCCCATCAACTAATCAAGTGCTAAGAGTGTCTCAACTAGTGATGTGATTTTGTGCCCACTTAAGCCCCTCCTCAGATTTTGTCTGATTAGAGCTTGCACAAGTCTTATGCATGCTCTCATGATCTCTGTGATTCCATACGTGCAGTTACCCTGTTGTTTCTTGAAAACACTATTTCCTTAAAGTTATCTTCCATCTAAGGCTCTTGGACTCTTTCTGCCCTGTCTTCCTGGAAGAGCCCCAAGCCTTGGTGGAAAGGTGTGATATGAACATCTAGTTAAGGGTTGAGTACTTCCCATTTTCTTCTTTTCTACATGTTGACCAGTTGTGGTCTCTGTGTTCACTGCAATCTACTAGAAGAATAATCTTTCCTAGGGATCATGACTCATTTATCTGACCACTTTTAGTGCCATCCACAGTGTCAGGAATGGGTTCCATCTCATAGGAGGGTTTTAGATTTAATTTTTAAAAAAGTGGTTGATTACTTTTGATTGATTATAACATTCATTCCATAAAACAAACAAAAACTATACCTGCCACTATTGCACCTATGGAAGCCAGTAGTGGTAGCTTGCAATGTTCACAGAGTGGGGGGTGGGGTGGGGGAGTGGGAATGGGGGGAACTGAAGATTACTTTTGCCCCCTGGTAGCTTGCATAGCCATGTCCAGCACTATGGAAGCTAGTCATGGAGCTCTGATTTTACTAATGAGTATCAGCCTGATTTCTCCATGTTCTGTAACTGAGATTAATCATGGATTTGTCATTCATATTTTCAAGGAATGATCATCTATCCTATAATATACTGTATGTAACTTCCATTTCTTTCTAAATCCTGGGAAACACTGGACCTCCCAATTGCAGAACTGCTTATCTACTGTCTCACAGAATTCCACATAACTAAATCTACCTTCAGATTAACAAACATTTCTTTGGAGAAACTTTCAATTTCTGAATAAAGATGAGATGCCTTGGACATTTTTTTTTGCTTGCATTCTGTTTTAGCAAACAACTGAATAGTTTTTCCTTTTTATGCATTTGATTGGCCAAAGTCTACTATCATATTTTAAAAATTGGGATAAAATTTCTGATATTATTAATATTAAGACATATTGCTTAGATTCACTGTGTGGAAGCTCACTAAGACAGAATTCACTGAAATTTCATTGTAGTTTTCCCTTTTAATTTTTATCACATGTTAATGTTTTTGCATTGGCTAGAATACCACTACTGAGCTAACTGTATCAATTTATGTTTATTTTGCTAAGCTGATGAGCAAGCAGATTAATTATTAACATCAGGTAAACATATAAGGCAAGTAAGGTGGCTCATCAGATAAGGTACCTCTCTGCCAAGTCTGAGAACCTGAGCTCAGTCTCTGGGAGCTACAAAGTGGGATGAGTGAAGTAAATCCTCTCTCTCTCTCTCTCTCTCTCTCTCTCTCTCTCTCTCTCTCTCTCTCTCTTTCACACACACACACACACACACACACACACACACACACACACACACACACACACCACAAGTAGATAAATGTGAGCCACCATGTGGTTGCTGGGAATTGAACTCAGGACCTCTGGAAGAACAGTCAGTGCTCTTAAACTCTGAGCCATCTCTCCAGCCCACACAAGTAGATAAATGTAAAAATATAAACTCGAATCTCTGGGTTAAACCCATTCATGATGTGTTATCTATGGGAGTAAATCTACTACTTAATGATATGCTATCTCTTTTTAATTATTTTTATAGTTAGCATAAAATAATGCTTCATATCACATTTTCATGCATATGTTGGAAAAGATTGCAGGTTTATTTTTTAGCTGTTCTAGTCTTATGTGTCATTTATTCTGGGATAATTCAGTATTAATGTTTATATATTTCTGAGAGCCGATTGTTAGATCTCTTCAGATTACCAGTTACTACAGATTTCATTAGGTTAGATCCCAACTACTATTTAAATTTTAATCACATTTAAGAAGACTTTTTAATTGTAGTTCATGAAACCATTAACAGGCAGTTATTATAGCTCAACTATTTTTTTAAATGATTTGATTTTTAAGAAGATTAGAAATGGATATGAATATTGTGTTCCTGTTTTGAAGTTACACCATGAAGATTACACTTAGTTTAATGAACATATACATACATGCTTACATACAAAATACCCTTACACACACACAAATTCAAACACACAATGAAAAAATTCATTTCTTTAAAAATCAGCTTATATCTTTAACTATTGATAAGGCATGCCTGGCTTTTCACCTTCTTGTGGCCTTGGAAACACTCTAAAATGCATGTGACATTTGCCACAATAAGTTATCTCATCTCTTCTAGTATTTTGATTTCCACTGAAATTGCCTCTTTTCCTAGACATTTTTTTTTGTCATGGATGCCCAGGTAGGACCAAGTGGGACATGTGAGTTTCCTTTAAGGAGTTTCTATTGGCACTGGGTTACTATATCCTATGTTTCTGAACTGGGCTCTGTGGGAAGCAGGACAAATTGAGGCTTTGAATTTTACGAAAAAGAGAACTTTGGAGCAATATTTGCTGACATGATGCTGACTGAGCTTGTGTGTGTGCGCGTGCGTGCGTGCGTGCGTGCGTGTGTGTGTGTGTGTGTGTGTGTGTGTGTTCCTTAGAAGATGAGAGGACCCAGCAATGCAGGGTAGTGAATGCTAAGGTAGCTGTTTAAGAACAAAAGTTAAGAAGCTATTACTATTTAGATAGTTTATCACAGAATTACAGAAGTTCAGCTTTTTGTGAAGTCAAGAATCCCTACTATGTGTTTTTTTCCCTCAAAAATATGAAATATTTCTAAATATAGGAAGAGAATAGTGGTACCTGATCTGTGATTATGAAGAGATTTTTTTTCTATAGAACACCTTCTTTTATTGAAATTTCCATGAACAGAGAGAATAGGCAGTTCAAGAGAAGGTTGGGTGGGGTTCAGCTGTGCAGAGACAACTTCTTATTCATTCTCCCTTGCTTTACAGATTTTTCTCTTCCCTTTCTACACATTAAAGGTGAATTTGAAAAAAAAGATTTGTTTTATGTAATTATGTATATCCATGTGAACCTTTATGTGGGTGTGTGCATGAGTATACATACTTGCAAAAGTCAGAAGAATGCATCAGATATCTTTTATTTGGAGTTACAGGTGGTTATGAGCTGCTTAAAGTGGGTACTGGGAGCTGAATATAGGTTTTGCACAGGGTAGTACTTGCTCTTAACCAGCAAGATACTTCTACAGCACTGCAACTATTTTGTCCCTTTTCAAATGTTTGTTTTTCCTTTTTTTTTTGCCACATAAGAGTTTATTTTTTTCCTTTTTTTTACATTTTTTATTCTTTTTTATTTATTTTGTACTTATCAAGAAAAACAGTAAAATGAATTTAAAATGCTGAGAAGTTAACAATAACTATAAAGAAGATAAAAATCATAAGTATGACTTCCAATATCATTCCTGGATTCTATGTGCTCCCAGACATCTTTTTCATAAGCGATTCAAAAATAATTTTGTTTTGTTTTGCAACACTGTATCTTGTATACAGGTGCTTTTCTTCATTACTCTCTTCAATGATGTAAAGCAGTACTCTACATAGTATCCCTAGTCATTACCAATTTGCCAGCACAGATTATATATAAGATGAAATAGAATGAATAATCTTAACTTAATATACCATTGTCTTCAGTTCACATCATACCCTCTCCTCTTGTTCAGACCAATCATTGAAGTTAGGGGAAATGAAGTAATTCTAGAAGACATGCCTATATGTGCTCCCTTCTAGCCTAAAATAAAATCTGCTTTAATGACTATATTACCATATATCACAGGCTTGAATTATGAGTTTTGCTCATCTTTTTATTCTTAGTCTTTACCATAGTGCCTACTTATATCAAGTTCACTTTGAGTATTTGAATAATGAATATAATTTTTCATTAACTACATGATATTTAAGAAAGAAATAATTTCCTTAGTTTCAGTTGGTTTATTATTTTAGAGTATATTGTAATTATAGCTAAACTAAATATGATACACATGAGACACATCAAGATAAGCTCATCTTTTAAGTCACATCAATAAACTCACGATTCATGAAAAGAAACGTAGGCTAAACATGGGTACACAAATATTTTACAGAAAAACCTTTCATCTAAATTTGTCACTTATTCATACTTTGTACAATCAAAGGAGATTTAAAGTAATTTAAAGATCATGGTTCCAGTACTACTACTTATTTATAATAACTATCTGTTGCTCTCTCCATTACCTTCCATGATATTTGCTACATCTGTTTCCCACATGTTCCCTTGTGTTTATGTTCTCATAGGAATAATGGTAAAATCATTTTATGATATGTAAAAATACAATAATATAGATTAGTTCATATAGGACTAGAGTGAGGGAGAATGGTTCAAACTGTATGAGAGTATCCTAGAAGAAAGTAGGCTAGTCATCTGGAAAGCCATGATGAGATATAACAGGCACAGTTTGATTCAGATTCTTTATAAAAATGTTTTTTAATTGAATATAGTAGCATCATGTTTCTACCTTGCTTTACTCTTTTCACCCCCTTCCAGCTACCTACCTATGAACACTTCCCTGTATCCCCTCCTTCAAGTTGATAATATTTTAATTTTCATCACACATATAACAATAATAGTCATATGTAAGTGTAACTAAAATATATGTAAATACACTTCCCTGTATCCCCTCTTTCAAGTTGATAATATTTTAATTTTTTATCACCCACATATAACAAAAATAGTCATATGTAAGTGTATAGCCAATATAACTAAATACAACTTGCTGAGCACATTTTTATTTTTGTGTATATATGGTTTAAGGGTCAATCACTCCATGTTGGACAGACAATAAGGGGATTCATCCTTGAGGAAGGGTAATTTTCCTTGAGAGGGTAATTTAGTTGTCTGTAATTTTTTTTTAATTAGGGGTAGAACTCCGTGGCAATTCCCCTCTTCTGTGTTAACATGTACATAGTTATCACCATTAGTGCAGCTTTGTTTACACAGCCATTTCTAGGAGAGGGTATTTTTCAGCAGACTTCCTGGAATTCTGGCTCTTAACTTTTTTGATCCCTCTTCCATTGTGTTCCCTGAGCTATAGGTGCAGGAGATGTGATATAGATGCATCCAGTGTACCTGAGCTTCCTATGGTCTATTGATTTCTGTATTGTGTGCAGGTGTGGGTTTCTGTTTCAGTATTCGTTTGCTGCAAAGATGATGAGGGGTGTTGACTCCTCTTATCTGTGGATATAAGGATAAGATTTAGAATTTAGTAAAGGAACCTGTTGGCTGTAAAAAGTGGCAGCAGTAGATTCTTTCCATAGCTCATTAACTCCCTTGCCCTGGGAAACTCTAAATTTTTGGTACCAGGGATGATTTCCCTCCTGTAGAGTGGGACTTATGTACAATTAGCAGCCATTGACTGTCACTCCTCACATTTGAGTGCCACTTACTGCACTTTATGTACATCTTGTCATGTGATCATTGTCTTGACTCACAGGTGTTGCAACTGGGTAGGGTTGTTTAAGCACTTCCTTCCCTTAGTAGTTTCTATAGTATTTTCTGGAACCATGCATGCTGGACTACATCAAAGGAGACTCCATGTTAGATCCAGCTCAAGTCATTGAAATCCCGTGATCTGCCTGTGCAGTGTCTTCAGCAACAGGGACCATCACCAACTCATGCATGATAACCAAGGAAAGACATGTATACTTCGCAGTGTTTTGGGAGGTACTTGTATTATCCTGACTAGCCATCCAAAAAGAGGGTTTCTATTTCCTGGGACTAACACTACTGTTAGTCTGTAGTTATTGTTGGGGAACATTGTCAATCCAAGTGATTTAATGTCCTTTAACACACACACACACACACACACACACACACACACACACACACACACCATTAAATGCCAGTGAATTTGTGGAGAAAGAGGAAACTTTATTTACTGCTGGTGAGAATACAAAAGCTATTTGGTACAGTCACTCTGGAAAGCAGTTTGGAGAACCCTCAAAAAACTAAAAATAAATCTACCATATGATCCTGCTATATCTTTCCTAGAAAAGAGTATAGTGAATGAGGTAACCCAGATGCAGAAATAAAGATGGTAATATTACACATTCTCACTTATCAGCAGTTCCAAGCTCGTAATTCTCAGATGTAAGTATACAACATGTCATAAGCAAGGAAAGTATTATAGAACCATAAGGGTGTGTGTGTGTTTTCAGGAAATGAATAGCAGGATACGGGTAATTATAAAATGGAAAATGGAATAATGGCAAGGGTGCTCTAATCTGAGGAGGAGGAGGGAGGTCAATACAGAATGAGAAGGAGAGGTGGAGGACAAATAACACAAACGTTTAATTTTAGCCTCTGGAATTATATTATTTTATATTTACCTAATTTACACATAATGCACAGGAATGTTTCATATTCTAAGTTCTTGTATGCTATGATTTATAGGAGAATGATATAGGGAGGCTGGATTGAGAAATATTTCCTTTCAGTTAAGTTATGGAAGTATAACATTGCTATGCTAGAAAATGGAGTTGTTTCATGGGTTGAAGTTAAGTTGTAGGTACCTCCTTATGGCTGTAACATTAGGCCACTTGTAGGACTTTCTGAGAACACCTAATGTGAATAAGTGAGAGTGACTGAAAGGGGCAGGAGGGGGAAGGGAGTTTGAACAAGGGTATACACAGATAAAAATAAATGTGACTTTATTCATAATAAAAAAGCTAATTAGCTTAATTGAAAATAAAGTTTACTAAAGTGTTACCTGATCAGAACTAAGTGGAGATAAAGGACTTTATAAAGGTTTATTAGGCTCAAGGAAAATTCTATTTTGAAAATGTTAAGTGACTAAAGTCTGTTGGATTGTTTTAAAGTTTATCTATTAAGTACTATCAGCAGGAAATACACTTTAACAGGTGTGTATGCACACAACTTCAAAAATAGACTTAGTCACCTTGTCAGCTGCGCACAGTTAACATTTGCAGAACAGCTGAGGGTGCCAGTACAGTCGAGCTAGCTCTTATGCAAGCTGCTGTGGGTGGAAGGGGTACGCCAGAATTGTACATACAAACTACTGGGGTGTTCCACAATTAGAACAGAAATGATGGCACAGGATATGTATGGGGGGGTTTAGGGAACTCAGGTATAGAATGATTCCACTTAGAATTAGCATTGAATTTTTTGTTTTGCCATATAAACTTATTTACTTAGTTTACTAATAATATGATAATATAATTATAAAACATACTTTGAGACTCTTTCCTTTTAGGGGAAGGTAAAATTTATTTATCTTAATTATTTGTTACAATTGAAATAGTATTTTTATTATTCAATGAAAAATTAGCAAATATATCCAAAAATTACTACAGCATCATTCTTACACATTTGAGCAATTATATTCCAGTCTTCACAATAGATCAATTTTAGAACTCTTTCTAGATAACAAATTTTTATGTATTAAAATATGTGTATATTAAAATCAGTATATACACGATTATTTCGATGTAACATGGTACACGCTATATTGTCTATGCACACATGTATATTTATTTATAAAATTAGTGTTTTCTCTAGATGGTGTATAATAGCTCCTGTGATCTCATGCCTTGTAAATAATTGTTATACTGTATTGTGCAATAAATAATGACAAAAAATACAATACTTATGTATGGGAATGGAGCATGCTAGATAGCCCCTGTACCACTGAGCTAAGTGCTAGTCACTGTTCCTACATGTCTTTGTGATTATTTTTGACTTCCTTGGCAGTTTTGATACAGACAAAGTTCATTAGACAATGGTATAGAATGTTTATGTAGTTCCCAAGTGTGTGCTCTTTTGCCTGGGAATGTAGCAACAGTTTCACCAATCTTGAAGTTGAGGAAACCATTCAACCATGTCTTCTCCTTTGGTACTTTTGTCTTTCTATGTACCCACACCATGAAAATATTTTATATCCATTAGCTGATTTTATCTTAAAACTATTCTACTGTTTTGCTTTGTTACTGTTAATATTTGGCAGATAAACAAAGAGAGACATAAAAAGTTAAGCAGCTAACACTTGAAGCTATATAGAATTAGTCAAGAATAGTGATAGCATTCAAAATCTGTCTGCACATAAACCAGAGCACAAAACATTGAAAAGACACAGTAGGTAGTGCTGTTAAATGTCTGTAATTAACACAACTCCTGCTCAAAATGAGAGATAGACTTCTCCCTATTTAAACAGCTATTTAAACTCATTTTTACAATGGCAGCACCCAATACAGTGAGATTTTATGATTCAATAAGGCTTCAATGTAAAATGCATGTTAATTGGGGGAGGTGCCTGAAGAACAAGAAATGTAAACTTGAATTGAATTGGATGGCCACAAACCCATTCACTAGACCAGAAATCCTCTTCAAAGATATCAACTGAGGGCTTTTAAAAAAAAATTTTTTTAGCACAAGAATAGCTGTAAAATATTTGTGTTTGATTGAAGCAGCACTACACACAAAAAGGAAAGATCAACATCACTCTTCCAGTAATAAGTTTTGAGTTAGACAAACACATTTTTTAAAATGCATAATAGGAATTATTGGAAGGTTAGCCTGGGAGATTAAACATTTACAGTCTTAGCTTCCCTAAATTGTCTTGTGCTTATCAAAAATTTTTTATATTAAAATAGTTCATTTTATAATGAGAAATGCAGAAATTACTTGAAAATCAGAAGACGTAATTTATGTATGGTTCCCACATTTAATAATAAACATGGCTGACTCCATTATACATATCCTTAGAAGAAATGGTCTTTTCCTCTGATAATCTCTTTTGATTAAGAAGCTCTCACTAGCATAAAGAAGGATAGTGGCATGATTGCTTCCTCTGAAAGTCATGCAGGAATAATAAGCCATCACAGAGGAACAAGCAGAAAGCAGAAGTATCTTCATTTTCAAGCCTCTGAGCATCTTGTCAATTGCTCCTCCCCAAATATTTAACATCCTGAGATGCTTTTAGTTGCGGCACATAAAACAGAGTTGATGGGGAGCAGGGATGAAGAGCTACTGACCAGGGAGGCCAACACCAAGGTGCTTATCTCTTACCTTAAATAACAGTCTGGCTCAGTAATTCAGTCTAGTTGGATATAACAACAGCTTCAAGTGATAACAAATAGATGATAAATAGGTCTTTAAGCAGGGAGGTGTTGGGGAAAAAGTGTGAGGTAGGAGGCAAACAAATAAATAAATAAAAGAAATATGTGATACCAAAAATAGGGTTAAATTAAATGTAAATAGAATTGATAGCCTTGGTTCAATTTTATTCCAAATTTTCAAAATGTATAGCCAGATTGGGATATAATTTTTTTCTGCTATAAAGTTATTATTAATTTTTATTTTTATAACTGATGAAAAGGCTTGGTTCTTGATTGCACTAAAACAAAATTCTTTTGTATTTTTCTAATGAGGCTCCATCAATTATGATTGACACAAGGAAATTCCTCATTCTAATACAAAGAAAACTTAAGTGAGTGCACATACACTTACACATGAAGAACAAATAGTAAACAATTGGATAAAAGCCATGAAATGAATAAAATGTTAAGCAAATAAAATAAGATTTCCAGGGACTTTCCATCCCCAAACTTACCATAGACCTTGAAATGGCTTCCTACATCCAAATCTTGTTTTTATCATTATCAGTAGAAATTTCATGTATAGTTTATGAGTAAATAAACATGCACATATTTATATAACTTAAGATAGTGTACTGCAGATAGCAATGTGTATTGATGCAATCTTTCACAGGAGTAAAACAACCCTTTCACAGAGGCTTCCTAAGACCATTGAAAAACATAGATAATTATATTACAAATCATAACAGTAGCAAAATTATACTTATGCAGGAGCAATGTAAATAATTTCATAGGTGGAGGTCAGCACACCATGAAGAACTGTATTTAGGGGTTGCAGTATTAGGAAGGTAAGTTGAGAACCACTGTCTCAAAAGAAGATGTGTACTCTCCTTATCTAAGCTTCCAAATGTGATTTCCATTACCTTGTAGGGGCATTAACTAGACCAGTTGATGTCAGTGCCTTGTTATTCACACAGTGAGCAAAGTGTAATCAAGAGCCAGCCCTTGTCGCTATTAGGAAGTTACAAATTGGAAATTTGCTTTTGTTTGTTTTTTTATTATTTTATTTATTTTTAGAAAATACAGCCCTTTTTTTCCCCATGTATCTCCTTGCTCTCTCTCCCTTTCCCCTCCCAATCCCTCCCTGTCTGCCTACAGCCTTCCCCCCCTCCCCCATCCCTTCCCCTAAAGGAGCAAGAAGTCCCAATGTGGATCAACTCAGCATCCACTCCAGGCAGGTCCAATTTCCTCATTCTACTGTCATGTCTGGGTTAGGTGTTCCTCAGGAGAATGTGAGCTCTGAAGTGTCAGTTCACACATAGAAACACAGTCTGATCTCTCCCCTGGAGGATCCACATACTGCCCATGTCAGTGGACAACTGCCTATTCTTGGAAGGCCTACTTCCTTTTCCTGAAGGTTCCCCATTGGCTGTTCTTAATTCAGTGAGCTCTCCAGAGCTCCAGCCAGCCATCACTGTGGGAGTTTTCCACATAAGCCCTATCCTCTTGCTCATATATAGACTCTTCTCTCCTGCTCTCAGCTGGACCAGGAGCTCAGCCCAGTGCTCAGCCATGTGTCCCTCCCTCCACCTTTATTCATTATTGGATGTAAGTTCTGTGATGACACTTGGGTGGCTATTCTTTTGATTATAGGGGAAATCCTATCTAGGCAACACCTTCACTATTGGTTGGAGACCTAGGCAGGGACATGCTGTGAGTTCCAATGGGTGACCCTAGCATCTGGTATTTTTTTTAACCTCACATTAGCTTCCTTTATTAAGATCTCCATCTCTTTTTTTTTCCCCTCCTTGTTGCTCCTCTCCCTCAATCTTCCCCTTCTCTCATAATTTGTTCCCACCTCTTCTTGGTTGCAACTTCTTATGCTCTCAATTTGCTAGAGAGAGAGAGAGAGAGAGAGAGAGAGAGAGAGAGAGAGAGAGAGGATGGAGTCTGGTGGATGGGAGGTGGGGATGATCAGGAGAAGTTTGAGGAAGAAAAAATTTGTGATCAGAATTGAAAAACATTTTTTTCAATTAAAAGGAAAAAAAAGAATTTTTTTGTTTTCCAATTCTGTTAAGAATGCCATACTCCAAATGGATGGATTTGGAGAATATCCTCCTGAGAGAGGTATCACAAACCCAGAAAGACAAGCAGGGGATGTACTCACTCATTAGTGGACTCTAAACAAACCAACAAACAAACAAGAAAAAAGCAAAGCATGCCCAAGCTGCAAACCACAACTACTGAACAGTTTGGGATCAGAAACACTTTGGACTGACTCCTTGGATCCTACTTCCCCCCCCCCAGAGGAACATCTAACTCAATCTTGAGGTTGGGGGAGAAAACTGATTCTGCCAGGAGTGGAGGCTGATCTAAGCAATATTGGGTCAGGGGGACCTTGGGACTGCCTGCTGCCTGCCCAGAGAGGGGATGGGGAGTTCTGGAGAAGAGAGAATGACCTGATGTGGTAGGAGGGGGAAGGGACCTTGAATAAGGATATACAAGAATAGAAAATGTGACTTCATTGTTCATAATAATAAAATAAAAAAATGCTGTACTCTAAGACTGAGCTGAATCTGCATAGTACTTTGAATGGAACAAGACCAGTTTTTCTTAAATTTGTTTTAATTATACTTCTCTCCCACTCTTACTTGGATATTCTTTTCACTTTTTCTTACCTGATAGTTCAGCTAGGGTTTCCAGTGATATGAGGAACAAATGGGAAGAGTCTTACTGTGTAGACTAAAAAAAAAAAAAAAAGTTCTGCTGTGGGTTTGTCAGATATGTATATTGGGTTGTATATTCTTTGGATATCTAGTTTTATGTAAATTTTTACACAGAAAGATGATAATTATTTTTGAATGTCTTCTATGCATCTACTAAAATGTGCATATAGTTTTTTCTTTCATTATCTTAATTTGCATTTGGTGGTCTGTGGCATTTTAACCATTCTATAATCTCTGAGATATTTCTTGTTTGACCATGATGCATGATTTTTTTAAATTATGCCTAGAAATTTGACTTGCTTTTCTGTTATTTTAACTTCCAACTTCATGAAAATTATTGCCTTGTTTCAAGCTTCACAAAATAAATTTTTTTCTCTTTAATTTTTTTTAAATAAGTGATTGAATTTTTTTGTTTCTTTTTAATGGATGTCAGAATTCAGCTGTGAAGCTTCCATGTCCTGGACTGCTCGCTGATAGGATATGCTTTATGGCTGACCCAATCTCCTTCCACATCATCTGTTGAGATTTTCTGTTTATTGATGCTGCAGTCATGATGGGTTTTATGTGTCCAGCATTTATGCGTTGCTCATGTCTTTTCATTGTAGTATTCTAAGTCTTTTGTATGAATATTGTATTACTTATAACATTTTTATCATTTCTGATTTTATTTATTTTAGTCTCCTTTGTTTTAACATTTTACTAAATTTAGCTAATGTAATCCTCGTTTTTTTTTTCTTTTTAAACAATCTTTATTTTTGTCTGCATTACATTTACTTTGTTTTAATCTTTACTATTTTCTCCCCTGGCTCACACTTAACTATGTTTGTTTTTCTGTATCAAGATTTTAGGTTGTTTGAAATTTTTCTTCAAATTATTTGGCAGACTTTGGTATATTGAGTATTCATTATTATTTTTATCAAGATATTGTTAATTTCTTTTCTAATTCTATCTTTTACATACTGGTTGTGTATAAATATGATTTTTTTTAATATTTGTAGATCTTATCAGCATTCATCCTGTCAGTGATGTCTGCTTTCATGCGGTAAGGTCCACAAAATACTCAGTATGATTGATTTTTCCTTTTCTTTTTTCTTTTTTTAAATTTAAGACTCAATTTGTAGTTTAACATCTGTGTGATTGTCCCTGTACTTTTCACAAGAAGGTATGTTCCATTGCAGTTGGATGAAGGTTCCCTTTGTATGATGAGTTCATTGGTATAAACTTTGACTTAAGCCTGATATATTCTTGTTTTCTTATATAATCCTCCTATATTTTCTGTATGAACAATCTGATCATTTCACAGATTATGATAGTGACAGATATCTCTACTCCTATTGTATTATAGCCTATTACTCTCTTTATTGACACTGATAATGTTTTCATTTTCCAATTTAGGTGCTATTGTATTTGATGTAGATGTCTTCACGATTGTTTTATCCTCTTGATAAATGGACTATTTATCAATTACATAAGAGTGTTGTTTGCTTTTTAATCTCTTTTGATTTATTGTCTATTTCATCCATTATAAATATAGACAGAATTGTTCCCTTTAATTTTCACTTGCATGGCTATCTTTTCCAACTCCTTCCTTTCACTGCTAGTCTAAGGATGTCTATAAAAGTTAATTGAGTCTCCTAAAAGCAGTATATAGTTGAGTCTTCTTTATTGAAATCCACTCAACCACTCCAAGTCTTTCAATTGGATAATTTAATCAACTTATTTTTAAGGTAACTGCTAATAGGTAAGAACTTAACATAGCAATTTTGTTAATGTTTTTTGGTTTCTTTGTAAATCCTTTGTTTCTTTATTCTACTCTGGATGTGTTCCGTGGTGATTAGACTATTTTCTTTAGTGAGGCTTGATTTTTTTTTTGTTTAGCTCTTACAGTTGTGGTTTTTAACCTCCCTAATGCTGTCCCTCATGTTTTGGTGACCCCTAACCATAAAATTATTCTTATTGCTAATTAATCACTGAATTTTGCTACTGTTATGGATCGTAATGTAAATAACTGTTTTCTGATGGTCTTAGATGTCCCATGTGAAGGGGTCATTTGATCTCCACAGGTTGAAAAAAAAGGTTCCATAGGGTTTATTTTAAATCTATGGTTATGCTAAAGCTTACCTAAAAATATAGTACAGTATTTAAAAATCAATGTAACATTTAACACTTTTTTTTGAAGAAAAAAGAAATCCTCTATATTTTTATGCTGCACTGGTTCATGTACTTTTTTTTCCCCTCTACTCCTTGGCTCACTATCATCTATGCCCCTCTGCTTTATTTCACTTCCTCCATCATGGTTTTCTGTCTTATCCTAGTCTCATGGCAACAAGGCTAATAAACCCTGAGGTAAATGAATATTTCCTGTCCCTATTGCCAGTTTTCATATAGCTACTCAGAGGCTTAATATTATAAATGCTCAGCTGATAGCTCATGTTTGTTACTAGCTAACTCTTACATTTAAATTATCCCATATTTCTATCTATGCTTTGCCACATGGCTCATGGGTTGTTAATTCATTTTTTTAAATACATTCTACTTCTTTGGTGCCAGGCTGGTATCTCTCTTGACTCTGCCTTTCTCCTTTCCATAATTCTTAGTTTGGTTACCTTGCCTATACTTCCTGGTTAGTTACTGGCCAATCAATATTTTATTAAACCAATTTGAATGACAAATCTTTATAGAGTATAAGAGGATTATTCTATAACACTGTGGACAAATGCCTAAGAAACTGAGATCCAGAATATATCCTTATTTTATATTGTTTAAGTACTTTACTGCTGAAGTAGGTGAAATGTGTAACCATATTTAGAAATTTTACACTTATTTCTTTTTCTGGTAAGGAAGAACTCTTTGGATTGAGCCCAGAATATTTTCTGTGCTTAGTGGAAGCTCATGCTCTGTCAATGAATTGAATTGTATCCATAGCCCTCACTATTAGTTCTTTAAATTAGCTCTGTATCTTTCACTTGTTTATTTTCCTTTATGAAATCCTACTATTCAAATACCCTTTTACCTATACACCATATACCTTTTGAGCTTTATTTGACCATTTGTTTTTTATTTATTCATCTCTGTTATACATGTTCAGTAATTTTTTTTAAAATTATACTACTTATTTCTTTTGTTTGGTCAATTTTAATATTACTTTGCATAAAATTTTCAATTAATTCATTCCATTCTTTTTTGTTATTTTATAATTATCTAAAATCATTTCTACATTTTTTGAAGTTCTGATATTACTTAAAATAACTTTGAATTGTCACAGTTTGTGTACTTCTATTTCTTTGAGGTCCACTTCAGCTTCTGAGAAATTATTTTACTTTTTAATATGTTATATTTTCTCTTTTGGTTTTAATTATTTTTTCCTTTATGTTTATGTTTGCATTTTTGAAAACAGAAATAATTATTCTGGTGCTCATAAAATATCTTTATTTGGAAATGCCTGCAGCACCCAGTCCAATCAGATATTCCATGCTGGCAATCTGAGTTGAGCCACTAGTGGATCTGTTAGAATGTCCATCAGACTGATATTCTGGAGTCAGTTTGTGGATGAACCTGACATTTAGGAATTATATTGTCAATGCTCCATCCTACCTCCCCTTTGTAGGCCTTGGGTTTACAGAGAGGGAGACATGAAGCTATAATCCTCCCAAGGCAGAAGTATTGACATAGAATGCTGTAATTTCATGCCCAACATTTGATTTTACTTGTGCAGGGCTGTGGTGCAGTAGTAAGCAAATCTGATCCTGATTTCCCTTTTATTTCCCAGGTTCTATGTGGGTAGGTGGTGAAGGTAATTTGGGTAGTATGAACTTGTCTTTGCAATTTTTTTCAGTTCATTTTTTTTGTTTACTATCTTACCTTGCTTTGTTAGCCCCTGTAAGATATATTCATGCATAAGTAATTGTTCAAACTGTTGTTTATGTTGAGGATTAGAGTTAGAAAATCCCATTTTGATAGCTTACTGCCTTCTTGCTTGACCAGATGCTAATTTTAAGTTAATAAAGACTTAATAGTCTTTTGTATTATGAATGAGAAATGAGATTGCTCATCTGAAGGTGAATAGTGATTCCCATTTTACAAACCCCTGCTAGTTCCTGGTTCTCAAATATTTAGGGTAACTGTCGATATTTTGAAATGAACCTCTTTCAACCTTTGACTTCCCCCCCCCCAACTCTCTAGTCCTCTTCTGCTCTCTAGTAATAGATGACCTAAAAGGTAGGGTTTCCATTCTTATGTAATAAACTTTTTTCTGGTTATGTAATTAGTAATTAATTAATTAATTTTCAAATCCATTTCAACATTGAAATTTGTTAGTTTTTCCTACTAAAAACTCTATCATAAACCAATAGTTAAAATGAAACTAGACTTTCAGCATAATCTAAATACATCCATATTTATCACCTTGCACAAAACTCAACTCCAAATGGATCAATAACTCAATATAAAATTGTGTATACTGAACTTGGTAGAAGACAAAGTGGGCAATATCCTTGGAATCATTGGTATAAGAGAAGCCTTTCTAAACAGAGCATTATTAGCATAGAAACCATGACCAACAATTCATAATCAGCCATCATGAATCTGAGAAACTTCTGGATGGCTGTAGTAGTAGTTTTGTGTGTTAACTATATATAACCTAGAGTCATCAGAGAGGAAGAAACTTCAGCGAGAGAAAGGCCTCCATGAAATCCAGCTATAAAGCATCTTCTCAATTAGTGATCAATAATGGAGGGTCCAGCACATTGTGGGAGTTACAATCCCTGGATTGGAGATTCTGGGTTCTATAAGAAAGCAGGGTTGGGGATGCAAACCAGTAAGCAGCACCCCTCCATAGCCTTTGCATCAGATTCTGCAGCCAGAATCCTGCTCTGTTTGAGTTCCTGTCCTGATTTCTGTCAGTGTTGAACAGCAATGTAGAAGTATAAGCTGAATAAACACTTTCCTCCACAATTTGCTTTATGGTCATTGTGTTAAGTCACAACAATAGAGATCCCAACGAAGATAATGGAAAATAACACTATCATTTGGACAAATATGCAGTCTAAAGAATAGGAAAATATTTTTACTGATTCAACATCTGATAGAAGGTACCAAAATGTATGACAAAGTCAAAAAACTATTTATCAAGAAAGCAAATAGTCCAATTAAAAACCGAGGTACAGATATAAACAGAATTTTCAATCAAGGAAACTGAAATGACTGAGAAACATTAAAAAATGTTCAACATAATTAGCCTTTGTGGAAGGGCAAATCAAAATTGCTTTGAGATTTCTTCTTACACCTGTCAGAACGGCTAAGTTCAACAAAACAAATGACTGCTCATGCTGGCAAAGATGTGGAGTAAAAGGAACACTCATATATTTCTGGTACAAACAGGTACAGCCACTGTGGAAATCAGTAGTGTGGTTCTCCAAGATGATGGGATTTGATCTACCTTAAGATCCAGATATACTACTGTTAGACATATATACAAAAGATGCTTTATCTTATCACAGAGGTACTTGCTCAATCATGCTCATTGCTGCTCTATTCATAATAGCCAGGAATTTGAAACAAAACAACTAAGTTATCCCTCAACAAATGAATGGATAGAGAATATGTGGTAAATTTACACAATAAAACATTAGTCAGCTATTAAAAACAATGACATCATAATATTTTCAGGCAAAAGAATGGAACTAGAAAAATCATTCTGAATGAGTTATCACAGTCTTTGAAAGATAAATATGATATTTATTCATTTATATGTAGATATTAGCTGTTAAATCAATGACTACCAAGATACAGTCCATAAAACTACAAATGATAGGTATTGAGCAAGGGTCAAGAAGGACCATATAAATCTTGTTAGGAAAGGAAAATAGAATAGATAGTTATGAATAGATAGTGGGGGCATGTGAAATGGGAGGGTCAGTTGAGGAAGACAAGAGAAAAGAAGATGGGGTATACAAGGAAAAATAGATAAAATTAAGGGACATTCAAGGGGTAATATGGAAACATACTACACTAGAAACTTCCAAAACTATATACATATATGAAGGCAATCTAAATTAAATTGCCTAATAATGAGAGAAATGGAGCCTAAACCAACTATCTCTTGTCAAATGGGATTAGGTAAAATCTAATTGAGTTGTTGGCCAAAATAGCCTATGGCAATGACCAAACAATCTGAGATATTGCCAAGACTATAGGTTGCTCTCCATAAACTGACATCAAGGCCCCATTGCTGAAAACAACACCTCACAGCTTATTGAACATAGAAATGTGGAATTTGTGCCTAGATAGAACCTGCACCCCTACCTTTCAAAGTTTTTTGTTTTGTATGGGAATGTAGCACCCTCACTACCTGGTTCTTTGTGAGTCAGGCCCAGGCCTGGAGATTGAAAGACACAGACACTTGGGTCATTCGTGTAAGAGAATGCCCTTTATTGAAGGTCATTTCAGACTTATATACTTCCTGCTACAGGGCAGAGCACAATGGAAATTCCCCAGGTGTCTGGAAAATTACTGACTCTTCTAACAACACTCACTGGCTGGAAGCTAGAAATTACTGGACAGGGCGTGGAGCATGGAATGCAGCTAGCATTCCACAGGCTTTGTCCTCCAGGGAAAGGAGTGCAGGTAAAGTTCAAAGCAAGGGTCTACATGAGAAGGTATTCTACATGTTCTCAAAAGAGAAACAAATACCAATCCAATCACTAACTTTATCTATAATAGTGTACAATTTTTTAGATATAGTATGGTAATGTTGGCACAGATTTTGTGCAAGTAACCAACTAATAACTATTTTGATTTAGGGCCCACTCTATAACATAGAAACTATATCCAATGCTTTGGTGATCAAGTCCCTAAGACTAGATCTAGGGACCTAGAGTAATCCAAGCAATACTGGTCTAAATTAAGAAATAATGTAGAAATAAAATGGCTTCTAATGACATTCTGCTATGCTCATAGATTCTGCTATGCTCATAGATCACTGCCTTGTTCATCTATCAGTAGAAGAACTTCCTTCTGTATGTGATGGGAATAAATACAGAGACCCACAGCCAGATATTGTGCAGAGAGTGGAAGACCTTGAAATGCTCAGTCCTAAATAGGATGTTTCCAACAATTCCCCCCACACAGAGCTCAGGGAACCCCATGGAAGAGAAGATGGAAAGAGTGTAAGAGCCAGAGGGGATGGAGGAACCAAGAAAACAGGCCTCTAAATCAACACGATCAAAGTTCATATGAACTCACAGAAACTGAAGTAGTATGCACAGGTCCAGAATAGGTCTCCAGTAAGTCCTCCACATTTATACTATGGCCTCCACTTGAGTGTTTCTGTGGGTTTCCTTAGTGTGCAAACCAGTAGGTCTCTAATTCTTGTGCCTTCTCTTGGGCTCTTTTTCTTCTGTTGGTCCAAGCTCAATGTGATAATTTTGTTTCATCTTACATTTTTAAAAAGCAAATGAATAAAGTAAAACTAGTCTTATTTAAATTCACATAAAATAGATGTTAACCAATAGAAACTCATCATGATTTGTGAGGCCAGATTTCTTTTAGTGATACCAACTGCCATCTCCATCTCTGACCCAAAGGAAAACACTTGAAGTTAAGTTTCCATTTTTCTGTGCCTACATACCCAAAACTGTCTTCCTTCCTTTTTATTTGATCTCACTGAAGTTTATTTTCCAATACATCTTTAACTACTTTTAACATTACTTTTGAGCCATCTCATGTCCTCAATTATCTAAAAATGAGTGTATTCTTTGATATGAAAGTTAGTAATAAAACAAGATGTAACATCTCACATATTACAATATAAGCATTTCTCTCCTTCCTTCCTTCCTTCTTTCCTTTTTTCTTTCCTTCCTCCCTCTGTCCTTCCCTCCCTTCCTCCTTCCCTCCCTCCCTTTCTTTTTCTTATACATTAAGTAGCATGTATAGGTCTCTCTGTTTCTCCACAGATTTCTTACCTATAAAACTTTTCTGTGAATTTACCTCTTGGAGGGTCTTGCTTTATAATTCTTAAGGTTAATAAAAATAGAATGTCTTTCTTGGGACACAGGCTGATAGGTTAATTTACTTGTGTGACATAGAATAAATTACCTGAGATATTTCCATCTCCTTGAATCACCATCAAGTTCCTTAAGCACAATTTACTAAAACATTGTCTTTAACATTTTCTCTGGTCAAAGAATATTCATGGCATTGGACTACTAAATAAATCTGTACACTTTCCTAATCCCACATAATGATAGTAATATTTCTGTTCACAGGTTTTAAATGAATAATACTACTGTATGTTTATGTTGGTAATATCTATACAAATATTTGTGTATGTGTGAAAAAGAGAAAGATCAAGATAGCTCTTATATAAAATTCTAGCATGTGGAGAATCCTGCATTTGACTAACAGTTTTACCATATTAAGCACCCAGTTTTCTTTAACTATCAAAGTTTTGGGCATCCCAAAATAATTTTTTTATTAGTAACAAGAAGTTTGGTTTTGGGGGATACTCTTTCTTTTGCATATTTTCTAGACAGAAGGAAAACCCTGATACTTTCTCTCAGTTGCATAGTGAGAAGCATTTAGAGTCCTGAAATGAGCTAATGCAGAAGGTCGAATAATTACCTCCCATTAAAGGCTTTAAAAACAGAATGGCTATTTATATTCCTGGAATTGTCTTAATGAAGCTCTTTCTTCAGTGGGTGGGTGATTCCATCATGGTGTTGAGGTCGTTTTAGGTCTTGTTTTAAATGGTTTTAATGGCTTAGGTAAGTTTGGTTCAGGAAAGCACTGCTGATCAGAAAAAAAAAAAAAATGGACCTGACACCAGTTCTTTCATGTAGTTATTGTGCAAACATTAATTATTTCATCATTTCTGAGACAATGTATTCAAAAGTATGTTAAATAAAACTCTAATCATTCTATATCCTCTTTAGAGAAAGAACTATATATGATGAATGTGGGATGGGTCTGTGGGTTGCTTCTCAAGTTTTCTATAACCAACAGCTGTGATGGTGAACAGAAGGTCACATGAAAGGTATCTGGTTTGAAAACATAAAATGTGGGAATGAAATTAAGGATGAGCACTGTTTCATGGAGGTGATGTGAGTAATTTTGATTCGTACTGACATTTTCTACTAACTAACGTGGGTCACGTCAGTGTCCTTTCTTCCTTCCCAACTATGAGGATTTCCCTTGCCCAATCTTTCTCCCACTGTCCCCACTCTTACTTCTCTTCTTATTATTTTCACAACCGCATCCTCGGTTCTTTCATGGTGTGCTGTTAAAGTTAGGGATGTTATATTGGATTTGAATCTTGTTCCATCACTTGGCATGGGGACTGTCTTAGTCTCTCTCCATCACTCTGCAGAGTCAACATACACATCTGAAAAGACTGAAAGACATTCTGCTTTCACAAAATGACATAAAAAAAAGATGAGTGAAAACCAGTGCAATTGGGAACATATATTCTATTCTGCATAAATATTAGACATTATTGCTTCAGGTTTAGATTCCATACCAAGGATAATTCATCAATTAAAAAACACTCTTTTGAAGTTCGGTAAAGGAATACAAATTTACCTCAGCAAAAAGATATCAAATGATAAGAAAAAGCTAAAGATATTTGAAAGCTATTACCCCGCCCCCAAAAGCCAAAATACATTTACATCACTCTTACTATCCACAGTTCCAGTTAAGATATTAACATTAAATAGAACAAATACTGAGAACATAAAATTTGTAGATATGATTAGAGGATGATGCCACTGTTAAACTTTGTAAATTAGTGGACCCAATAGAGAAATTATATTTTAGATATATAGTTAAAATGAGAATTAGTTTGTTTATGAGTTTGTGTTGTTTCCTGAGTTGGAGAGGCTGTATAAGAGATCTAAGGGTGTGGCATTTGGTCTGAGAGTGCTAGATTGTATTCCCATTCATTAGTTAGTGAGTGACTACATTCCCTTGGATTAATTATCTATCTGCTTTGTGCTTAAGGTTTTAAGATAGAAATTTGGAATATGATTTTATACTGTATAGTTCATAATTTTTTCCATGTATGAATGTAAAGTCACTGAACCAATGAATAAATGGGATAGACAGTCTCTGCTTGGGACAGACGAAGTATTCATTCTGTGTTAGGTATTATTATTATCATCATTAGTGGTGGAGTTGTATGCAATGCTATAATGTCACACAGAAACAATTGTATTCGTAATCTTGCCAGCATTACTTTAACATTAGTTATATATATATGTGTATATATATATGTTTATTTCTAAGTGGTGTTTGCCACATTCAGAAAACATATAGTATTTTATAAGAAATTTCCCTTTTAAAAATCATTGTCTACAGAGACATATTTTTGTGTTCAGATGGAGAATGGCTGAAAGTCACAGGCAGAAATGGAAACAACCTTCTTCTAAGGGAATGCAGGTTCCAGATATTCACAGAACAGAGACAAAAATGGAAGAACTGATTAGCAGACAAAGTGGGAAAATGTGAGTCTGATGATGGAAGCCTGGATGGTACCAGTGCTAATGAAGCAGGTTCTTATCAATTTTGGGTGAATCAAGCTGACACCCAGCAGCATGCACCAAAGCCTAGCTTATGCTCTCTGGAGGCCTATCACAGAAGGGATGCAGCTAACGAGAATCCATACATCACTCAGATGAGGAATGAACACTCATCAGGAACAGTTGACCTAGAAACTGAGACAATATTTCAAGGGATGTGGTGGTGGGAGGTCTTATAATCTAGCCCCTACAGGTGAAGGCAGCTACAGATGAAAATTTACATTTTCTAAGCCACTTTAGTGACTGTACAGCCTTCTGCCACATGTTGGGTCTGTGGCAGAAATTTTTGGTCTGAGTGTGTATGGTTATATAATCAAATAATTAGCTAAGTCTTCCTAGTCTTGTGCTTAGGGGAAAGAATAGGAACTGTGATGTCAGAGAGATTGAAATGCCAGTTCTTCCAGTTATTTCTTGTGGTGTCCATGAGTAACCCATCTTCTTAGGCACTGGTGTCTTGATCTCTAAAATGAGACTAAGAATACCTTATAGTCAGAAGTTTCTCTGTCTTACTGGTACCACAGCCATTTAGTCCCAAATAATCATGCAAAGGCTTACACTAATTATAAACTGTTTGGCCTATGGCTCAGGCTTACAACTTGCTAACTCTTACTCTTAACTAACCCATGATTCTTATCCATGTTTAGTCATGTGGCCTGGTATCTTTTCTTAGAGCAGCATTCATTTTCCTTCCTCTGCATCTGGCTGGCATCATCAGCTTTGCTTTTCTGCTTTCCAGAATTCTCCTAGTCTGGTTGCCCCACCTCGACTTCCTGCCTGCCTTCTGGCAAATTAGCATTCAAATTAAAAATATTTACAGCATTATCTCATGACATCTGCTTAACATGCATAAGGTAATTGCATAAATTTTTGTCTCATAAGATTTCTTCAGTAATTACCAGTTGTATTAGTCTTTCGTTTAGAGATAAGAACTGGAAGACAATATTCTAGATAAATCTTATTAATGAAAACTTACTTCACCTTCCTGAACTTTATGATTTGTCATTCCACCCAACAGTTACCAAGTGATATGATAAATGTGATGGGAACCGTAACAGGGACTGAGATTCTAGGAAGGGAGGAGGTGACATTGTCTCCAAATTCATCACTTTAGAGTTAAAGGAAAGATTTACACAATTCAATAAGGTCAAGATGTTCCGGAAGCACCTAGAACAGAGCGAGGAATGGCTACATCTGTGGTGCATTTAATGGCTCAAAGAGGCTGAACATAATGAAGTATTTCTTTTATGTAGTAAAATATACAAAGATAAGGTAGCTTTGTGTGGTAAATAAAACTTACTTTTGAGTTTTATAATTCCTCCCTCACTCCCTTTCTTTCTCGCTCTCTCTCTCTCTCTCTCTCTCTCTCTCTCTCTTTCTCTCTCATCACTAAGAATTGAATGTAGGGCTTCACACATGGTCATCAAGTGATCTACCACAGACCTATACACTTACCCATTCTTTAAGCATTGTTTTTATTATTTTCGAGACAGTATGGTGCTAATTTCTTAGTCTGGCTTTGTGCTTGAATCTCCCTGCTTCAGTCTCCTAAGTATAAATTTCATGGCATTGTTGTTAGTATTTTGCGCGTGGAAGGATGGAACATGCTGACACACTGCCAGGAGGCCATGTTGAGTTTATTGGGAACAGGTGGGGGAGGGGAGGAAGAAAAGAGAAGAAAGAGAGAGGAAGGGAGAGGGATAGGAGAGAGAGATTCTCTGCCACATGTTGGGTCTCTTTAGAGGGTGACCATGTAGACACGCCCCAGGCGTGAGAGCGCACTCTGTGGGCTGGAGTGTGGCTGCAGCATGGGAATGCTGGAATCACAATTGTTTCTAGACCCAGTACATTAAAACATGGAAAGAGTTTCCAACCCCGAGCCATAGAGAAGTGCAACTACTTAGTCCTTCATAAACATTGTCTTTCAGACTGGGCTTTACCTAGGTTTTATTATCATGATTCCTGTATTGCTGGGACATATAAACAAAACACCTGGGATAGGTTTTAGAATCCTGGTTTTAGTATTAAATGCTTTTCTAAATAAATTGACTAGGGTCAGTGCAGAAGAAAAAGTACTATTATGAAGATGCTCAATTTTGTTACATATGAACATTTTAAAGAAGATGCTGCTTTGTCACATTATAAGTTGAACAGGTGACAACTCCTCCTTTTTAGATGTACATGATTTTAAGCATCTATTATGTATGATGAAATAGTGTGTTAAACACAGCACTTACATTTTGTTCAAAATATCACAGTGAAACAAAATTCTAAAGCTGTGTGTAACCCAGAAGACCCTGTGATCTAAAGAGAGCAGCAGGGAGCTGAAGTCACTTGCATTCTGCATACTGAACCCAAGAGCCCCAAATCAACCCTTTTGTATCCATCTGTGACTTTTATTTTGGATAGAATAAAATAGGTAGGAAAGACATGTTAGAGGAAAATATCTTTTTCTTTATGCATTGTTGGAACAAATATGTTTAAATTTTATTTTGTCTAGTAAAGTCTGTGCACAGAGAAATATCTAGATAAGTGAATATATTTTTTGAAATACATGTTTATGTTTCTAGAAATAAAATGCTGGTTGGTGTCTTAAGATGTCAATGAGTACTTCATTTTCAAATAGAACGTTGCAGCCTCTTGGTAGTTACTAGTGTTTTTAAACAAATTAGTTAATTGCCTAATGAGGCAAAGTAATAATATACAGCTGACATTTCATATTCTAGAATATTCTGGCTAGAAAATATGTTGACTAAAGCTTAGAGCTTTATACATAAATTTTCAGAACTTATTATTTAATCAAGAATTATTCATTTGTTATTTGTTTTGATGTTTCTGTGTTTTTTTTTTTTTTTTGAAGATGGGAGAGTGAGAAAGAGAAGGACAGAGACAGAGAGAAACACACGCACAGAGGACATGAAGTTGGAAGGGTAGGAAGGTGATATATTTCTTGAGTTCAACATGAGTAGAGGTTATTAAATTCTGAATGGAAAAGCATTGAGTTGAACATTGAAGAAATGCCAGACCAGAGAGGAAGAGTTTTGTAATAGAAACAGTAGTATCAGATGAGATATTTGCTAAGACACTGTCAGGAAAGCCAGAGACTGGTGAGAGAAGATGAAATCCCCCAGATTTCACAGGAGGAGTGAAGATGGTATAAAACCAGACCCTATGGATACTGAGATATTTAGTCTGACAAAGTTCTGGGCCAGATGGAGCCCATTCCATAATAGTGCAGCAGAAGAGGAGATAAATTCTTTTCTATATTCAATATGTTGAGAAATGGGCCCTTTAGTGAAAGAAAATTCTGACACATGGCGAGTAAAATAAAAATAAACCTAAATGTAAATGAGATATCTTATTGTTGCTGTTAAGTTTTGAGGCAGGATTTCATGTAGCTCAGGCTAGCCCTCAATTCATTTATATATATAAATATATATAAAGTTTATATATATATATAATATATATAAAGTTTATATATATATATATATATATATATATAAAGTTAAGGATGACCTTGAACTTCTGATTTTCTTGCTTCTGCCTCACAAATGTTGAGATAGATTATAGGTGCTGGCCACCATGACTGACCTCAAGAGAGTTTTTCATTCTTTTCCTTTTTTTTAAAGCCTTATCTTTAAAACTATAAAATAATTAAGATTAATTTGAAGCTGATAAAAGGAATTGGTATTTTCGTTTTCCACCCAACTTACTGTCATCAAAATGATTATTTTATACTCCAAATAGTTACTCAAAGAATCAGCGTGTAGTATATATAGACTGTATTAGCTTCAAAAGTAACACGCCCTCAGAAAATACCAGTATCTCATATTAGATGGAAATGTTGTAAATGGGGACTAGTAGAGAAGATGTCTTTAATGATGGAGGAGATGGGAGGGAGATGTTTTTAAGATAATTAGTTGGGTATAGGAAAAATGTATCTGTATTTAAAATATTCATCACAATGGATAATCTATCAAGTTTCTTACATTTTCTTTTAAGGCTGGGAGTGAGTCCATTCTAAGCTTCATAAATTCACCTACTGGGTATCAAGTCTAATTAATGATCTGTATGTAAGCCCATATCTCTCTCCTGAACAGAGAATTATTTTTTTCTTTTCCTATATTCTGCTTAGATTTGAATTTTACTTCTTTTATGGATTCTCCCCAATTCTAGAGTATCTTTGATGTTTTGGAGTTGGTTCTATATATTCTTGGCCTCTCCAGCATATCTTTCCTCCAATTGGTTCTGTATTTTGTTATTTGCTGTGGTTCCTAATGGAGATGTTTGAGCCAGTTGGCAACAATGTTATTGTGTGGAAGCATCTTTATGTGTGGCATCTCTTACATCTCCAATTTTGCTCCCAATATTATCAGCTAAATAATAGACTTCTGGGAATCCTATAAATAGAATGAGGTTCTGTATAGCAGTCATAAGAATCCATGATGTGATTAAGTTAATATGTTCAATTGGTAGATATAAAGAACTAAAGGGTTTTGTATGCTTATATGCTATGTATGATTGAAATTGTTAATAATTCAAAACTGTCAGTTTTCTTTCAATTCTTATCACAAATTCATCTCTAAAGTTATTTTGTAATAAATTGGAAGCCTTTTGGCTAGCAGTAAACATATGTATCAAACATGTGTGAGTCTGATGAGGTTTATTTCTTTGTAGTCCTCGTCATGCTGAACTTATGTGTTTCAATCTCTTCAAGGTTTGAGCAAAATCAGCTGTTTATAAACGTTTTTTTTTTTTTTCAGGAGAATAGCATTCATTCACAGTTTGACTATCATTACTGGAAACCTTTTATTTAGTGTTAGTAGGTTCACCTATATTGATAACTGTACAAAACAAAGAATATTCATTTCCATTAGTTCTTGAGTGTACATGATGCATCAGCTTTGTAGAGATGTATGAATGTGAACTAAGCAATTACTCTGTGGCCTGATATAAGGAGGAAAGAAAGTTACTTACTTTTGGATGGTAAGAAGAATCTGTACACATGGGATAGCATGTCTAGCATGATCAACTATAGCTGAAGTTACAAAGTCATAGAATTTATACTTCAAATTCATGCAATTCAGGAATTAGATTTATCAGTGGTTAAGAGCACTGGATACTCTTTTAGGATCCATGCATTAACCCAAAAACCTATGAACACCTGATCTTTGACAAAGAGCCCCAAAATATTCAATAAAAACAGATAGTATCTTTAACAAATGGTGTTGGCATAGCTGGTTGGTAGTGTGTAGAAAAATGCAAATAGATCCAAGCCTGTCATCCTGTAAAAAACTCAAATCCAAGTGCATCAAAGACCTCAACATAAACCCAACCACTCTCAACTAGATAGAAAAGAAAGTGGGAAACACCCTTCTACGAATTGACACAGGTAACCACTTCCTAAATATAACACCAGTGGCACAGATACTAAGAACAACAATTGATAAGTGGGACCTCCTAAAACTGAGAAGCTTCTTTAAAGTCAAGGACTCTGTCAACAGGACAAAACGACAGTCTACAGAATGGGAAAAGATTTTCACCAATCCTACAAGTGATAGAGGATTGATATCTAAAATATATAAAGAACTAAAATCTAGAGCCCAAAACCTTGAATAATCCAATCAAAAAATGGGGTTCAGAACTAAAAAGGGAATTCTCAGCAGAAGAATTACGAATGGGTGAAAGGCACTTGAAAAAGTGCTCAACATCTTTAGCCATCAGAGAAATACAAATCAAAACAACTTTGAGATACCACCTGACACCTGACAGATTGGCTAAGATAAAAGGCACAGATGACAGCCTCTATTGGAGAGGTTGCAGAGCATGGGGGACACTCCTCCATTGTTGGTGGGAGTGTAAGCTTGTTCAGCCACTCTGGAATGCAGTATGGCTGTTTCTCAGAAAACTGGGACTCAGTCTCCCCAGGGATCCAGCAATACCACTTCCACCCGTACACCCTAAAGACATATAGTTACACTTCAAAGGCATTATTAGCTTAACTATGTTCATAGCAGCATTATTTGTAATAGCAAGAAGCTGGAAACAACCTAGATGCCCCTCAACTGAAGAATGGATTAATAAACTGTGGTACATCTACACAATGGAGTACTACTCAGCAGTAAGAAAAAAATGATATCCTAAAATTTGCAGGCAAATGGATGGATCTGGAGAATATCCTGCTGAACAAGGTATCTCAAACTCAGAAAGATAAGCAGGGGATGTACTCACTCACTAGTGGACTCCAAACAAATAGACAAAAAGCAAAAAGCAAAGCATGTCCAAGCTGCGAACCACAACCACTGAACAGCTTGGGATCTGAAACACCTTGGACTGACACCTTGGATCCCATTTCCCTTAGAGGAACACCTGACTCAATCTCAATGTTGTGGGGAGAAAACTGTATCTGCCAGGAGTGGAGGCTGAACTGAGCAATATGGGGGACCTTGGGACCTCCTGCTCATGCTGGGGAGTAGATGGGGAGATATGGAAAAGAGAGAGTGACCTGAGGGAGTGGGAGGGGGAAGGGACCTTGAATAAGGATATACACAGATAAAAAATGTGACTTTATTCATAATAAAAATAAAAAAAATAATAGAAATGAGCCCTGGATAGTCTTTGAAAAGACTAAGGTTGAATTTCCAGCACCCACATGTGGATAACACTGCCTGTAACTCCAGTTCCAAGGATGTAACGACCTCTTCTGTTCTCTGTGGGATCAGACATGTATGGGGTACACATTCATTCATGCAGGAGAAATTAACATGAACATAAAGTAAAAATAAATCTCAAAAATTAAAACTTGTCTACTGAGCAAACAAAATTTCCTTTCTTACAGACTTTTTTATTTAAGTGATTCAAGAATAAATGATAATCAGTACATCTAGATATCTATTTACCATTCACTTCATGACAGAAAAATGTTTAAAAATGAAGTGTGTGTGTGTGTGTGTGTGTGTGTGTGTGTGTGTGTGTGTGTGTAAGTAGGAAGCAGGTGTAGGTTTTCTGAATAAGTTGTGTTTTGTCAAGACACTTAGCAGTGACTGGGGAAATGGTAGCATTATCAAAATAATCAAAGGAGGGAATTTATATAATACAAGAGGTCACCATAGGAGTTACTCATATGAAGTCAGAACTGGGAGCTGCCATCACTAATGAGATAGCTTCAGGTGAAAAGACTTGCTATCAGCATCTCTTACTAGCTCAGAAATGCTAAAACAGTTCCCACTCAACCCATGAGGGAAATTTCTATTAACAGAATGTTGAAGCTGGCAAAGGATGATCATGATCTGAGGCTTACAGAAGCTCAGATGTTTCAACTAGGTCATCCTTAGGAGAATGTCTAGTTCTTTTACTCATTTCATACATATAAAAACAGGCTCAAGTACATTCAGTTGCACAGCATCTCATAGCTGACTAGGAGCTGAGTACAGTGTGCTCCTCTCACACCTAAAAGAAAAACCCATTTTGTTACAGTAGGATACATAAAGATGTGCTCCTGGGAGATCTGTATTTGACTATCTTTCCAAACTATTTAGTGCTATAGATATAATAATAATAATAATATTTCTAATATCTAGTTCTTTTACTTTTAAATTTGAGATCTTTCTTGTATGCATACATAAACATTTTTGCTTGACAATATTATGCAGACTTACTAAATTAATGTAACATGGATTTCATTTATGGTCCTTTCTCTGTAGGTTATATGATGTTGTGAGACAAGCTCACCAGTAATGTAGGTCTCTTTAATTTCTCAAGTGCAAAGGAGCCGTATGTACATGTATATGTATGTATTTTTTAATGTGAAATTTAATAAAACTAATCTAAGTAAATAGAGCTCACTATATAGCACAGGTCTACTGTCCTGACTTCTGTTGTGTAGGTAGACCTATTCTTAACTCAACAGGAGTATCACATGACTTTGGAGAGGATACATGAACAAAGTGAAGGCATTTTGTCAGCTTTAACAGATCTGCCTAAGGATTTTGGTCTCATAAGATGAATTGGCAAATGAGATCCTAATTATCCTAATAGGAATGAACTGTGATGCTTGTGACTGCTGCAGCATGGATGCCTTTTGCTTTGAGAAACATCAGTGTCACATTAGGTGGGTCATGGGTCATTATGGAAAGTTTGGAAGCATAGGAAGTGTAGTCCATAAATCCCTGTGTTGGAACTTATAAATCTCATAGGTATAATGTTCATTGGAGTGAGACTGGCAAAGATATTGTCTCATTTTTAGAAATCTGAAAGTTGAGACTGAAAATCAGGAGTCATTATAGGTATAGACATCAGAAACCATAACAACAAGACAGGAAGAAGGGAAGTGATTGGTGAGCAGTCCTGTGAAAAGATCTGGATGAGTCATGTGGGGAAGGAGTGGTGGGTTACCCTCAGCATGTCTGTCTCACTGAGCATGTCTGTCTCACTGAATAGTCTTATTGAGGGTGGATCAGGGAATGAGGATGAGTGTGCTTGGTTGGGCTCTGGGAAGAGAATGAAGGAATCAGAGCTCAAAGGCCAAAACTGAGCACAGAGACATGAAAAACCTGAGTGTATCTACATGGGTAGAAAGATAATCTGGAACGCCTGACTTAGGACCACCAGCAGCAAATGTCAGGATTGCCTTAGTACCCGCAATTTCAAATGTCAGATGCTTCTAAAAGCCTTCCAATCTCCAGTATGGTGAGATGCTCATTTTGACTTTGTATCTCTTGTTTGAAAACCTTTAGGATTCTGGCACCCATCTGGTTTGGGGTTACTTTACTCTGAAAATTCCTTGGATGATGAGTAGGATAATAAATAATTATATTTTAATATTTCTTACAGTCCTAAAATGCTTATGACATCTCCACTTTATTTCATTTCTTTTTAGTTCATATGAAGGTCATTTAAATAAGAGGCAGTGATCAACATACAGATACCAATTTGAAACACAATGCCATGCCTCTAATGATGAGTGGAAGGGAATGCTCACTAGCTATTCTCTGGGAATGTATAAATAAAAAGTATTGACCATTAGTCAAAAGACATCATTTCAGCATTTTATTAAGGGTGAGCGATGCTTTTTCTAAAATGTAGCACAAAACATAACATTTTAAAGAATGAGCATATTGTTAACCTTTTTGTAGGTCAAGTCATTAAAATGTGATGTTGAATATTTTCAGAGAGCAGAGAAAACAGGTTTTTTTTTTTTTTTTCTGAGATGGCTTGTGTGAGCAAAAATTTAAGTCCAGGAGTCTGAGTCCTGGGCCTTATTTGGGTACTGACTGGTTGAGTGGACTATGCTTCGCACTTTCATGTTCTGGGAGAGGACAGGCTCGTATGTCCATGGCTATGTGACTCTAACATTGTCTGATATTTGTCATTGTGACTCAGGACTCAAAAACAAAATTTGAATTTATTGTCTTTAAATATCCCCTCTCCTCTTTCTGTGTATAGAGAGGTATGGATATATGTCTGTATGATGTGTGCATGTATGTGTGTTGGTATGTGTATATGCATGCATATAGGCATATATGTGTGTATCATGTATGTATGTGGTAGAGATATTCATGTGTATGATATGTTCATATGTGTTTGTATGATATGAGTGTGAATACCATGGCATGTGTGTGTAGATGAAAGACAAGTTTCAGGAGCTGATTCTCACCTTCTACATTGTTTAAAAAATAGTCCTGCTGTTTTTTGCTACGGCACACTACACTTTAGGCAGGCTGGTCTGTGAGCTCCCAGGCAATCCTCCTGTGTCTTCCTCTCATCTTACAGGAGGAGCTCTGCTGTAAGAGTCATGTGATGACAACTGACTTAGCATGTGGCTTCCAAGCATCTGATCTTGGACCATCAGACTTGTCAAGCCAATGTTTTCACCTCCTGAGCCACCTTGCAAGTCCTATATCTCTTTAATTGTAAAGACACTGTCAACTTGTGATTTCAGCTGCTTGATGAGTGTCTCTCCCCTTCAGAATATCACAACATGTATTTAGTCATGTATTTAACATACTTTTTTTCTGTTTCTCTATGTGTGCATGTTTGTCTGTGTCTGCTCATGTGTGCACACACATGTGTATGTGTCTATATCCTATGGAGACCAGAAGTTAGCATTTACTGTCTTCCTTATGCTGTCTAGCTTATCTAAATTGTTGAAAGGTCCATTATATTTTAAATAATATGTATGCATGTAGGGGATATGGCAGGTGACCACAGAGACATAAAGAGTACTTTGGATCTCATGAAGCTGGAAATACAGTTGTGAGCCACCATGTGGGTGCTGGGCCTTAAACTTGTGTCACTGCAAGAGCCACAAACATTCCTAATCACTAAGCCATCTACTCAGCCCCAGTGCATTATTAAAACCATCATCATCATTCTTGTTGCTATATTTTGTGTATGGGTGCCTAGATGCATGTCTGTGCACCATGTGTGTGCATAGTGCCCATGTGGAGGCCTGAGAAGGACATCATATTCCCTGGCACTGAAGTTACAGACAGTTGTAAACCCCTATATGGATGCTTGGAATTAAACTTGGGTCCTCTGCAGGAGCAAAAAGTACTTTTAATCACCGAACCATCTTTCTAGACCACACTCCAAGACACACCTTACTTTATGGAATTTTTCACTGAACCTGAAGCTAGTCAATTAGCTAGAATGGCTGGCCTGCAAGCTCTCTGTTTCTTATCTTAATCTGCACACTAGGATTGCATCATTATACCTGGCTTTTTACATGGGTTTTATGAGACTGAGCTCTGTTCATTATGCTTGTATGACAACCATTCATGAACTGATGCATTTCCCAAGACCCATTTAACTATATATATATATATATGTATATATTAATATATATTATGTTCAAGACATTGAAATACTTAATATGAAAAATCTACCTTGATGGAACTTAGAGACTGATAGCAATGATGAGACATATACTGTGACCAAGGAGGAAGGAGCAACATGTTATAAAGTGATGAGTCTTATAATTTAAACTAGGCAAGCTTATCTCTGGTGTGAGATTTACTAGAGGCAGAATCTGATTTGTGTCTGTGCGCAGGAAGGATTTAGAAATCACAGAGAATTGAAAGGACTACATTGTGTTTAGAGAGCAGTGAATTATTTAGTTTGGTATATAGGGCACATGGAGATAACCCTGAGAAAGAGCGGAAAAAGTGGTTGTGAAGGGAGGTGTCAAAGTATCACTACTGAAGCACCCTGTTTGATTGATCAAGAAGCTTGCTTTGGACCTGGCCTTTTCTAGCTTGTTAATTTTGTATTTCTGCCTGAGTGGCATCTTTGCTGTCACTTGTGTTCTCTATGAGGGTAGCAGTCACTCTAGGGCTCATTTTCAGGTGACACTTGACGGCTGTGTGCTGGCCTCAACACTTGCCTTTGATATGTTATAGTTAATGATAAAGGTTCCTTTCTGTTTTCCTATTGCTTTGAAAGTTTTCTCTCAGGCCAGCCTCTGATTTTATTAATTCTTAATTTTTCATTAAGAGATGTTTCATGATCATATGAATTTTGGAAAGAAAGACTAGGGATTAAAATACAATAGAAAACACAAACTGTCTGATATCAAGGAAACCTTGGACATTGAAAATCTCCTGACTCCTTCCTTAACAACACAACATACATCCAGCACAGTGAGTGCAAGGAGAGGGAGAGTGTGTTTGAGGAGGTTATTTTATCCAACCAAACCTGATAAAAAATATGCTCTGAAACCAACATTTTCTCAAAATGACAATGAAATTACAAATTTTTGTTCCAAGTATCTAGTGTGTCTCATTACATTTACTATATCCCTCTGGCAACCATTTTTTTCTCACCATTTTATTGTATAGTTTTATTTACTTATTATTTATTTATTCATTGGTACATATGTATATGTGTGTTTGTGTGTGTAGTATATGTGTACACATACATTTCACAGCCTGCATGTAGAAGTCACAGACATTTTGAAGAAGTCAGTTCTTTATTTATAATCTGTATGTCTTGGGATTGAACTTTGATTGTCAGGTCTAAATGATAAGTTCCTTAACCCAGTAGGGGCCTTCCTTTACTCCTTTTAAATTGATAATTTTTTTCCCTCAGCTGACGACACTTAGATTATTTCACAACATGCATTCGACCAATAGAAATTGTTTATTGTCTAATATAAACAATGACCTTCCCCCTAATACAATTAGTTCTAGAATACTGAATTGTAAATGGGGAGATCATAAGAGTGGGCATGATTCTGAGAAGTCTGATATCTGAATTTGATAGGGTGCATGATGTAAAAACATCAAATAATAAACATATATATAAAAAAAGAAAAAGAAAGAAAGAAAAAAAAAAGATGGAAGTCCGCCATGTATCTGAAATCTGTGACCATGTTGTGGCAGCACTGGATGCCGAGGAACTTCATTCTAGGTTGTCAGCTTTCTCTTCAGTCCTTTGCTTGTAAACTTGCCTCATCTCTCAGGTCCAGCTTCTGCCAGCTTCCTGCAACCATCTGCTATTGAATGATGCAACTTTAAATCGAGTCATGTCAAGCTTAATGAACTGATAGCTGGGAGGTAGCCTGTATTTATGTTATTTTCTTTAAAATTACTTTAAAAACTCCAGGCCCAAGGATTTACTTTCTAATTGAGTATGTTTGGTATATAGAGCTGTTCCCAGCTCATTAAAATAAATAACATATCTTTTAACCTCTCCCAACCCTGGGACAAAGAGTTGCTTTAAATTAAGTGTTTGGTAGGATATTTCTGAAGCTCTCTGTTTGGTATGACCTTAACTTTAGCAAATGTGCCTGGTGTTTTATATCTACAAGATTCCTGCTTCTACTTTGCATTTAGAATATGTTCCTTTCCTCCAGTGTTTGATGTTTTCTTCTAACATCTAATGAAAATTCTGTACTGCTGTCAAAATTCAGGAAGCATAGTTATCATTTCACTGTGGTAGCTCAGGAAATTTAAATTAGATTTGTACTCCTCAAAATCATTCTGTTTGGGCATAAGCAAATTACATGCAAATAATGTTGAAAATATCAGGTGTATTTGTTCCACTTGAATATGACCTTTGAAGAAATAATAGAGTGCCTGGCTGCCTTGTGGGAAGAGTGGAATAGTCTGGCTGGCTAGAAGGTCATCTGTACACAGATAAACTATAGCTTCTTTATGTAATTGCTCATATCACAATTATATTTATTCTCTGATAATCAAGGGGGAAAACAAGGGAGGTTATCGCCACAAATATGCTGAAGCCAAAGAGACAAGTGGCATAATTTCACCAGCTCCTAGTAGCAGTCTTGCTGAAGGGATGATAGTAACCTTAAAATGTTGTATCTATAATGATGTTTTCAGCTCAAATGATTTTTTTTTCAAAACAGCCAAGTTTTATGACAAACTGAAACTGTTGTGAGTAACATTGGGTAGAATTTGTGGTTATGAAATTTTGCATTTTATTTTTATTTAAACATTGTAAACAGATTATGATACACTATCTATATGTTATATAAAAGAAAAGAAAGAAAGTCTTACTTTCGAGGAATATAGGTTTTCCATAAGGATGAAATAAATTGTTATTAATATGCTTAAAAAGTACTACTTAAGACCTGAGGCTCAGAACTTGCTCTCAAGATATAAAGCCAGGTTATATGTAACTTATAACTCACAGCCTCACATAGAGTACAGCTGTGCTCAGAGCCTCAGGGTATTAGCAGGTAAACTGTGGCAGATGGATAAGCTCATAAGAGTAGGTTTGCCCTTTGGAAGATCTACACTGTATGGGAAACCTAATGGAAGGATAGAGGTATTTATGTCACCAGGAGGAAATCAAGAAGGATGAGGAATATTAAAATAGAGAGAAAAAAGTTCATTTTAATCAGGTCTTTAATATTGAGTACAACTAATTTCAAGTGTCTTGTTCCTCATTTTTTCCATTTGATGCTGTAAAGAATCAATGTGCAGAGGTTCTTGTGGGAAAATACTACATTGAAATGTTATTTCACCTTTACTTGTCTTATTGAAGAAGCATGGTTTTGGTGTGGTTGTTGTTTGCTTCCTTTACTTTTGTTTTTGTTTGTTTGTTTTTCAGTCAAATCTTTGTTTCTGGACCTTTCTGTCTTTCAGAGTACATCTCAGAGTACATTATAACTGAGGAGCAAAGCAAACTTGGTGAAGTAGTAACCACACAGTTCACCAATTTTCTCTTAGTGAAGGACTAACAATAACTCAATGAGACTTTTAGGTGACAGAGATGATACATCTGTGTTAGCTGAGTGAATGTTGCTAAAAATTCAGTACCAGCTGCTACAATTGTTACTGACATAACTATCTCTTTGGTGAGCCATTTGGAAAAATTATTTTTTTGTAAAACAGTTTTAAGGTCAGATTTATGGTATATAAATGGGATTGTAGTTTTCTATAGGTTCCAAATCAAAACTGTCAGGTTCTACTGGTTTTTATTTTAGCTATTATAAGTATATATAAGTTAGTTTGTCATAAAATAAGTGAATTAAGAGAGAATTATTCTAATTTTTTTTATAAAAACATTATTCTTCATTGATTCTTTGGGAGTTGTACATCATGCATCTCAGTCTCATTCACCTCCCAGTCTCTGTATATCCTTTCCTCACCCCTAATGAAAGCTCCTCAAATCAATTAAAGCAACATAAAATGCACACAAAAAACCTCACCTTGATCCCTCATCTTTACAACATTTCTTCATTTATCTTAGTGGCATTGAGTGCTTAGGTGTGTCATGTGGGCTGTTGTCCAATCAGCCCACAAAATGTTCATTGCAATGAGTCATGGGTCTGGTTCAAGACCTCTGGCACACCATCATCATTGGACTCTCACCAAAATTTCTCTTGGATATCTTTCTACTTACACCACGTCATGGAGATATTGTTCCCCAGTAATAGTCCCTTCACATACCTCAGCAGGTTATAGATGGGGTAGATGTTAGCATGGGACAAACCAAGGCTCAGGATGGAGTTATGGGTGGTAGCTGAGCTGGAAGGTCTGGACCACCGGGACTGACCCCCTCAGGTAAGAGCAGAGCTAGCAATCCTAGGCTGATGTCATTTGGGCCAGCTCTTCCATGCCCAAGGTAAATGGGGGGAGGGCATCTCTCCTGAGTGCAGGAGCCAGCCTTCTCATGGGGGACTTGGCCATCTCTCCTGCTGCAGTGTCCAATGAAGGACCTGGTCAGCAATCCCAGGGACAAGTGAGGGGCAAAGCAACTCAGCAAGGCCCTCAATTTCAACAGGCATGGTTCCTATGACCATCTGTGGCAACACAGGCCATGAACATCATCATAGAGGACCATGGATCCTCAGCAGCAGCTCAGACTCATATGTCACCATGACCCCAGTGGCAACACACTTTGAATATCAAGAAATCTAAAGAGTTCTTGTTGAAAACTGATGCATGCAATTCTGTAAGCCTCACATTATGAATTGTACTCACAACCTGCTCTTCTCTGGTATCTTGGAGGGGCCTTTATTTAGTCTGGATGAGCCTTCTAAAATAAAAGTTTCTACAAATGCTGAGCAGACTGACAGAAGTAATATTCTGGAAACCCATTTCTTAGTGTAGGTAATAGAAATATAAAAATATAACAAAAATATAATAATATATAATATATAAAAATATAACAACAATGATGCAAGTAGATGTATTATATGTTGTAAATTCACTTGCACATCTTACTGTAGAAACAATTTTTTAGGTTTGTTCTTTAGGTTTGTTCATGTCTATAATTAATGGAGTATAGTTTAAATCTATGTGTGTTAATTTTCTTGTCATTGTGACAAAGTATCTGACAGAAGAAATCTACATGAACAAGAACTCATTTTGGGCTCATGGATATGGGGATTTCCATTCATCATGAAGGGAGAGGAACAACATTGTGAACCTGCTGCTTCTCACAAGATGAATACTGCATTATATCCATTAGAGAGATATAGATGGGAAACAGGGTTGGGCTATACCTATAGATGTTCATCCTGAGAGACTGGAATATACTAGCCAGGATCCACAACTTCCCAAAAACTTGCAGCAGCTGAGGATTATGAACACAAACATATTACATTGTGGTAAATATTTCAAGTGATATACATCACTGGTCAATGTGTCTTTCAGATTTTTGCTGAATGCAATAGTTTTTGATGGTGCTTCTGTCCTTATTTTGTATGTTCTACTCATCTTAGACAAAGGATGTGGATTTTTCACATCCAAAGCTTGACAATTTCATAAGCAAAGGGGTCCACTCACTGATCTGTGGTATTACAGGCAAAACAGGTAAGTAATGACTGAGCTTATTGTGTTATATTGTATTCAATTAGAAAATTATATTTTTTTATATCTTTGGCACTCATTAAGAGGTTGTATGCAGCTAGAAACCGGAGTAAATAATATATTTTGTTCTTATCCAGTTTATCACCTTAGTTTTATTTGGAATCCTAAATATAAAATGCAGATTTTCCTTGTGAAGACACAGCTAATGATCTATATTTCAATTTATCAAAAAGCAGTTGACTAATATTAGAGAGATGGTGTATGGATTTTCGGGCTATGCTGATGATACTCTTAGATTCTGTATGGTTATAGTTTAAATTTGGCAGTTATTAGGGTCTTTAGGTGTCTTTGTTTTAGATGGACTTTATTTTGTTTTGTTCTAGGAATTTCCATATTTCATCTATCAACTCATAAGGAACTCTCTTGTTCAAAAGATAGATAGATAGATAGACAGATAGATCGATAGATCGATAGATAAGATAGAAGGCATGAAGTTAAATGGGTGTGGAAGTACAGAGGATCTGGGAGGCGATGAGGGGAGAAAACCGTAATTAGAATATGTTGTATAAAATTATTTTCAATGAAGATGCAAAATTATTTGTTAAATAAACATATTCACATATGATTGAAAATTTCCCCTTTATTCTTTACTATTTTGTACATGTATAGAATATATTTAGACCATATCCATCCTCTGCTTCCCCCTCCAACTCTTCTTGGACCTTCCTCCACGCACATCTACTTCCCAAATTCATATCCTCTTGTGATAGAAAATTTGCAAAAATCTGCTTTTCCTTCATTATCTAATATTGGAAGCAGTTGATGGGTTGACTAACTTGATATAGAATGACAGCTTGAAGCTTTCATAGTCAGGAGCATCTAAAATTGAATTTCATTGTATTTTGAGCTTAAACTTTCTCATACGCAATATACATATACGCCTTCTACATCTACTGTATATAAATTGAAAGACAAAGAAAAAAATACAAGAAAACATTCTATTATCCAGTGTCCTAGCAAGAAATACAAGATGCATGGAATTGGAGGTGAGAATATTTTATATATATAGAATATAGGCAAAGTTAAATGAATTTACAAGGTGTTATGAATGTCCTAGGGAAAATAATAGTGGAGAAGCCTTTACATGCCTTGGTCTAAAAGAGCAAGGAGAAGTATAGATTTTTGGAGCTAGAACTAGTGCTTCAACTTCAACTAGCCATTGAATCCCCACTTTTGGTAGTGATGTTAATAGGTCATAGCCAGGTAGGAAGCAAACCAGAGTATTAATAGCCTGACAATGTGGACATTTCCAAGCCCTCTCATACACTGCTTGGGTTTCTGACTGACCACATTCACCTAGAAGGGAGGCCAATAGAAGAGTATTCATAGGCCAGCTTTCATGAAGTAGAGAAAAGTGAAGGGAAACAGAATGCAACTATTTAGTTATGTTTTTGTCTATGAATTTATCATGAGCATGGTGATAGATGCCTTGTAAATTGCAATGTTTTGAGAATTAAAAAGGAATATAGCTGTTGCTAATTATACAAAGATATGAGCCATAGAACAGAAGGATGCCATGGAAATCTGTGCTCACTTTCACTTTAGTGGGCAAGGACAAGACTGGATGAATAGCATGTTCTTCTCTTACTTTGTCACCCTCTCAAGTTTGTTCCTGTTGGGACAGAGTGATATGAGCATTTTTGAGAAAAAGAAGCTAGATTACTTTAATGAAGTCATCTAGACCCATCCCTATGTGGCAGGCTTACCAACCTTGAGAGTTACAATTGAGCCCTTTGATAAAATCTGTCAGAGGCATGTGAAGTGTTTAGGTCATTCTTTGAATCTACAGTGAACCTCAGTTATCTAGTTTAGTTTCTCCTCTGTTTAGCAATGTCCTGTGTACTCTAAAAGCAGAAGAGAAAACAGAAATGATTAGTTAATGAATGGGATGCATGACTTTATTTGAAGGTATATGGTAAGCTCTCTATAACTCTATAGCCCAGGTCTTTGTATCTTACAACTAATTCTTTCATGTACTGGCTGCTTTGTCTTAAAAGATACCTGTAATCTACATTTTTTATTTTTTCTCTTTTAAATTTGCATATTTATTTTAAATGCTGCAGAATAATTTTCAATGTCATTATATACATTATTTAATTCTACAGGGAAAACAATCAATATAGATACAATGAAATCAGTGAACATTGTACAGTATCCTGAGAAGCAAATATAAATTCAAAGACAACGATAACTATCTACATAAAGAAATGAAGATATAATCACATGTGATAGAACATATCACATAGGCAACTGTAATTGTAAGAACTGTGGGTAATTTAAAACAGGTTTAGTACTTATGGGTTGGGTAGTATTTTTAACAATATATTTTGGAAATTAATAACCTCAGTGGTTACTACTTGCTAATATGGACAAGCAGCTGTTATATGGATGCTTTCAATACCCCAGTTATCATAGAAATGCTAACTTCAGTAACAGCCACTTTTCCCTGCAAGTTACTTACTTAAAAATATTTCCTGTAGTTTTAATAATTCAGTTTGCTGATAGGCTCTTGAATTATTCTTCTGACATCCAGATTGAAATAAAGACTCCTCAGGCACTATTTATTTTATTCATTTAGAACCTTCTTTTGGTCAACAATTGGAAGAGTCACTTGACTGTGATTGCTTGAAGTGACATGGTATTCTTGGAGCTCATGTATTTTTCAAGGTCCTTTCTGAGGTTATATCCACAAAAGGGAACTGAGGAATTTATACTATGTAAGATTGCTAATCGTGTTTTTCATAGGAATATTTGATTATGAGAAAGCATTTTTTTGTAAGACTAGGTAGATGGTTTAGTAGGTAAAGTACTAACTGCATAAGAATGAGGAGGTAGGTTTGAATGCCCAGATTTTCAACAAAGTACAGCCAGTTGTGGAAGATCATTTAGATGACACGTCTTTCAAAGGAAGTCTGAGTGTCAAGACAGCCTGGCCTAGAAATGACTTGAAGAGACACCTTTCTAGTCATTAAGAAGAGCTCACACAAAATCCCAGGGACTAGGACCAGTGGGGTTATCTAAGGACATGGGCCTAAACAAGGAAGACAGTGATAAATATAATAAGAAGGGTACATGTGGCCTTAGAGGCTTCACAAATCTTACAGGGGGGTTCAAATTTTATTCTAAATACCCTGGGATATAGTTTTTTAGTTTTTAAATTATGAATAAAGTCATATTTTTTATCCATGTATCCCCTTGTTCAGATGCCCTTTCCCCTCCTTCTCCTCCCTGTCACTCACTCTTCTCCTCATCACTTTATCTCCTCCCCAGCAAGGGCAGGAGGTCCCAAGGTCCCAAGGTGGCTTAGTTCAGCGAGGTATCACAAATGCAGAAAGATAAGCAGGGGGCGTACTCACTCATTAGTGGACTTTAAACAAAAAGCTAAGCATTTCCAAGTTGCAAACCACAACCACTGAACAGCTTGGGATCTGAAACACCTGTGATATTATTGTAGCACATGCCATTAAGATATTGAAGTAAAAGATTGTATAAAAATATTTTAAAGACCAGTTTGGCACTTGAAAACAGATATAACCATAATAAGAGTGGGAGACTGAAAATCATTAGAAGAAGGGATATGATGCACTTATAATTTCAAAAAAAGTACAAATTATAAATAAAAATCCTATTGGAAAACATCTAGTGCCTTTGTTGGGGGTTATAGAAAACCAGGAGAATCCCTGAATCTTTCTGGACAGCAATTTTGACCAAATGGCAAGCTCTAGGCTCTAGCCTCATACCCAAAATATGCACTCTCAGGCACATGCTTGAATGCACACACACACACACACACACACACACACACACACATTTACAACAACACCCCCCAAATAATCTATCTTATTATAATATTAGGTCAGTAGGATCAGAAGGCCACTTATTATTAAAAGAGAACATCAAGGTAGGGTTCAAAGAAGGATTTACACATGGCTTCATTACTACTCTGGCTAATTTTTTAGACTGCTTCATCTAAAACGATGATGCCTAAATTTTCTCAGAGAACATCATGGGACAAGCTTCCCATTGTTTCTTCCCATTCTGCTCATGTGCCTGAATGCTTTGTGTTAGCTCAGTCCCTTTTATATTTTGTGTACTCAAACAATTTATAGATTGATACTCTGTTAAGAAAAAGGTAAGAGTGACTTCAGAAGTGAAATATATGGATGAACAGGTAAAGTAGAGAGAAGTGTTGTGCGCAAATTGCTGCAGAGGATAAAGTGGCCTACACTGAATTCTTTTGGCAAGGTAAAGGAGGTTTGAACAAATCACACCCTCTTGGAAAAAAACACAGCTTGTAATTGATACAAAGAGGTGAATTACTGAAGCCTCTCACTAGTAAGCTAAGACTTCTGACAAGCCCAGGTCTGACATCTTGATTAAATATTTAAAGGCTTTCTAAGGCAAAGAGAAAGAAAAGAGAGAGGCCAAGGAGTGGAAAATGGAGAACAGATAAGAAACTTGAGCAAAGTCAAGGCATGAGCAAAGAGAAAATGCACTTTCCTACTGAAAACATAAGTAAAAGTAAACAAATAAGAAAATTTCATTCAACAAACAAAATTCAGTCCATGTTTGGGAGAAAGAACATAGACTTTAGGGTCAGGAAGATCCAAGTTTGAGTTAATCTTCGAAATTAAACTTGTAAACATAAACAGAGAGTAGCCCCTTAGTTTTATATTGTCATGTATCAACTTGAAATAAAATGTCTTAATTATAGTGATTGTGGCAAGAATGGAAGAAGCTCTCAGTGCCCTAATCCAGTTTCAGTCATTTGTTTCCTGTCTTTGACAAGAAGCTTAGTCTGCCTAAACTTTCCTAGCTCTAAAACATCACTGATAAGTATACCCCCAAGATGGCTATCTAGCACTGTCACATCCCTGGGCATCTTATTGTTGGAATTTTTCTTGGTCTAAAGAAGATAATCACTAATCATTATTTTTATCCTATTTACTTGCTTATTAATTATTTTATTTTTCTTATTAAATTTTTATTCAATTAAATTTTATTTTTTCTCCCTACAATGTTTACATAGTAAATTTACATACGTAATTCCACATTTTCTTAAGTAAGTGTATTATTTTAAAGTATTTTTCTCTTAAAATATGATAGATTATTTCATCACTTTGGTTTAGCACAGTTGTTAAGGTTTTCCATATTTTCCTAAGATTTCCAACATTGGACAACATGTTTCATGACCATATCACCTAAAGTGCATATTACTCATTTATCTATTTAAGAATTAATTAAAATATTTGTCTTTGGAAGGCTTAAGGCTCCATAAAGGAAGTTTCAAGTCAGGGTTGCATTTGGAAAAATGACTTTCCGGTTAAAAACGTTTCTTATATGCCAAATATGTAATAATCTCACTATCTTCCTCTAAGTGATAGGAACAGTTTTGATGGCCTGTCACTACTGGAACAATGGTGGTAGAACACACGCATTTGTGTGGGTCATGAAAGTTCTTAGAATTTGAGACAATGTCATTACTGCAACCTTCTTAGTGCAAGCCCAGAATTGTCTCTGTGATTCAAATGCCTGCATGTATCATTGGAAGAACTGAATTTTTCTTTGTTGTCTTCAAATGTTTGTCAAAGCATTACTATATTTTTGGAGTGGGGACCAACTTTCTATGTCCCATCAGAAAATTTGACTAGATGGTTCCAGAATGGAGATGATGATTTCATTTCTTGATCCTTCCTCATGAGCAAGGAAAAATCTTTGAAATATTTTAGTTTGTACATTGCCCCAGTACTGTGTCAACTGTGGGTGGGGTGGCATGCTTAAAACCTTGATATTTTGTCTCTCCTTAAACTAGCATTAATAACACATACTCTTCATTGACTGATACTTAATTTACAATTCAATTAATATTTGTATATTCTAGCAAGAAAGTAATGGATAAATGTCAATCATTCACAAAAAAACCTGTCCTATTCCTCTTTCTTTGCAATCTCTCTATTCTGTAATATGACTAGAAAGTTAAAAGAAATAACTTCCCCTTCAGGTAGCTCACTAACTTCCTAGAAGTGTAACACATTGAAAAAGTTGAAGAAAATAAGTGCGAAATTAAGTTTATAATGAATACTTCAGGGCAGGATTTGGAGTTCCAGCGATAATTCAGTCTGTCCAGGAAAGAATATCTCTGAATACATTATTACTTTAAAACTAAGTATTAGAGAATTTAGATTTTTAAACGTACTGGACTGAATTTGGATGTCTAGTAGAACTAGAAAATCCACTTTTATTAAAACATTTCTTTTGGAAAAATGAAATATTCATTGGTAATATTGAATCAAAATTTCTTCTATATTAAAACTGAAGTTAGGATAGGATGGATACTTTTAGTTTCTGTAATGAAAGGTGCATTATGTTATGAATATAATAGTTGCAATTTAAGAGCTTGGTGGGAGATATTCCTTTGAAGTGTACTGTGTCTGGCATTAGCATCACATTTTATTTTTAGACTATGTAAATTCAGTCATAACTTTCTCCTGACCTAAATGCTTGTTGTAACTATCTCCATATTCTCTTATTTAAAATATTTTCATTTTAAGACTCAAGTGCACACTGACTACATGCCTCTTACCTCTTTGATTGTTGTGCATGTGTGATAGGCACTTGGCCTTTTCTTCCTAAAGAATTTGGGTGCCTCTTCATCCTGGATGGTTAGTTTGAGCTTAAAATACTAAGTATTTTGTACCACATCAAAAACTGACCACCACTGGCAGGAAATAGCTTTAAAGATTCCTGACAAAGGACAAGAACATACAACTGTCAAGATTTGGACACTGAAAATTACTCCTACAGGAGGACTTCCTTATCATCTCTGCTAATGTTTCTAATAGAACATTAAAGGCGCTGTCTTTTCTACCACCTCACACAGGAAATTCATGAAATGACTCCTTTTTTTTTTTTTTACTTTTATCTTCTTTTAATCTTAATATGCTTGCAACTGAAAATGATTGTTCCATATATCTGAAAATATTGAATCAATTTTTAAGCAGCTGCTAAAGTTTTGAAATTTTGTAGAAAGCATCATTGATTTTACAAAATAATACAAATTATATATCCTAACTTATTTTGTGTTACTATCTAATTTTATTATCTAAATGCCTTTGCACGAAAGTGTTTTAGTAAAATATATCACATTTTCTTATGGTTTGATCTGTAGTTTTGCTAATAATTTCTAGGGTTATGCCCACACAGTTTAAAAATCATAATGATAGAGAATATATCCAGGCCTCTTCCTGAAATACTCAATTACTTGCTTATATATTCCCTCACCAGATACATGGAGAAATGATTCTGTAGGTTGTAGGTACATTCTAATGCTTAATTTGAACACAATTTTTATTTTCAGTGGAGGAAACTTAATAAAAAATGAAGTGAGTCAAAAATGCCATAGAACAATCAGTTCTGTGATAAAAAGAAAGTAATGTAATTTGAAAGGAATCGTGGTTGGGCTTCAACAGACTCATATGTGTTTAGAATTATCTCTTTCTATCAAAGTCCTGTCTCGTCATACTTGACTCATGATTGTTACAAGTGGACAAACCTATAGATTTTTACTTTTAAATCTTAGAACAAGCCATTGTCCAGGAGAAAAGCTGTTTAGTTTTATGCCTGACTTCTTTGTACTCTTTCGTAGAGTGAAACATTCTTTCCAGTGTCAGCATTTCATCTTATCAGGTACCAACAATATTATTATTCCGAAAAAGAACAGCTGAGAGGAATTAACTTGGCAGTAATTCTAACAAAAAATGTAATTTTGAAAAGATATGACAGTTTTGTGAGCTATAGTTCCAGGCACTCTCACCAAAGCATTTTAATTTCAACACTGAAAAATAGTTACCAGAGAATAAATTTATCAACATACTCTGTGCTATATCAAATGTTTTTTGACAGTGTTCTGATGATGGGAAAAGTAGAAGTTTAAATGATCTGTCTTGGCCTGTTTGGGCTATTTTGCATTGGAAATTGACATAGTCTTAAAGATTGATTTTTAACATTCCACTAATCTTTGCATTGCACCTTGCTTCTCATGGTGATTTGTGTCTAGCTTTGTCTTATGGATAGAAAGAGAAGAGCCACTCACTTACTTTGTTGAAGATATAGAAGAAATTAATTACACTGCCTGTGGTTACTATCTGCACAGAATCAAATTACTTGGTTTGGGAAATATTTCATCTGTTAAAAAACCAGTGTGGACCAGAGATACTGTGCCTCAGCTAAATGAATGGTGAAACCCGAAGATAAATTTACTTTCCATTACACTGTCTGCAAAAGACAGGCCACACATGTCTAAAAAGCTTCCCACAGAGGAACCTGAAAAGCTTCCATCCCCCTCTGCACCAGATTAAATTGTAAACTCTTTCTATATGGAATGGATGCTGCATTCTGCACATTACTTAGCACAAGCATGATGTTGGTTGTTGTTACCTATTTCCAAGAAAGCTTCTATTGGTCCTATTTCTCTTTTGCATCAGTGCTTGACAGGTGACAAATGAAATTTAGTCTCTAAAATTAAATCAGGTTTCATTTCTGTCTGTCCTCCATAAAGGATAAAATGTTACTCTCTTCTCAGGTAGTCCTTGTACTTCATCATCATTCATTACTTTTATAAGTTCTGTCACAAAGGCTTTATCTCTTTGGCCTTGGCTTCTAACTGCCTGTTATGGAGATAAGTGCCTGGGTCTGATAATATAAAACCTCAAATATTGTTTTACCTTCAATTAAAAAGAACTTCCAAAGCAGCATTAGAGTACAGTATGGTCTATCACTTCCCTATTGTATTTGTCTCTTTACATGCTTCCAGTTCTTTATGACCAGAAGAGCAGTGTTTGTACTGCATTTGAGAAATCTCCTTAGTGAGCTCGAAAGCTATATATCTGCTTCCTAGACATTCTTGTCCTGGTGTCTACAGCATCCCACTTGAACAGTACAGTGTTCTTTCTCATGTTTTTTTGGTTTTAAAGGTGGGACAAGTGTGGTTTGGGCCTGGTCCAACTGATCACCTAGTTTCACATGATGTGAGATATGAGAATAACTGTTGCATCTGTAAAGGATTGAGTGAAAAGAGTATTTTCTGTTATATAAAATATCAAATGAAATTAAAAATTTATTGTAAATAAATAATGCTTTCTTGAAATGCATTCACGTTTACGTAATTAGGTGTTGCTTATATCTGTTCTTGAGGTGCCTTTCCTACTCATTTTCATGTTGAAATGATAGGATGCACCTCATCTCCAGCTTAGACTCTTCCTTTTTGAAAAAAACAAAACAAAACATTTTTTCCTGAATATTAGAGAATCCTGATGAGAGCCTTCCTGGACATTTTCAGTAATTATTTCACCTTCTCTTTTTTATAGTACATTTTGTCTTTAGTAGTATCAGTGCTTCACATGAATACTAAAAATCTAGAGCATTTCCTCTCTCTTATTAAGAGCCTGTGCACCACAGAATCAAGTAAACACTTTGAGGCATTTGAACAAATCCCTGTATTCATTGGGCCTTATTTCTGCTCCAGCTTCAATGTCCTGCTTCTATCTGCCCTCTCTGCTTCCAGCCCTTGCATCTTAAGTTCTGTGGGTACAGTGCTACTGATTGTTCCCCTAATATGTTGCTGCTTTTCATGAGTCTGCCTTAGCAATGCAGCTGCCAAATCTTTACTGTCCTTTTACTATGTTCTAAATAGCAAACTTGATTTTTGGATTGTTAGGTTCATCTTAAATGTCACATTAAAGGAGAATCTTTTTCTAGAACCTTGAGTTAGGGATAATTATTTGCCCACTGAACTTTACATATTCATTTCTGTTGTATAGTCCATGTAGCTATCAGATCCCCATTTTTATAGTCTCAGAATACAGGATTTGTCACAAATAGGGTAGTAAATATTTGTTGGCTGAGTAAGCACTCATTTACTTTGAAAGATGCCCTTTTGTTTAATTAACTGGATTTAAAGTTTGAAAATAAAGATGAAGTCTATAATTCTTCACAAGTTAGAATGAGTCTCAGATTCTCTGAGCTAAGTACAGTAGTCTTTATTTTTGGATTGATTTTGGGTTCTCATGTGAAAAATTTATTAACTAAAAGGTATAAGCTTATTTTTAGCTATTTATTTTTCAAAAATACTTTATGTAAAATAAAAAGTGCAACTCCATTTAAATTTTGTCATTTGCTTTATATCATCCATTTTAATAATAAATTTCTTGTTCATTCTTGTGGGTCATAGTTTTATTTTCAAATTCAGCCTTCACTGGAGCTTTTTGGGCACCTAAAAAGGTTAATGTAGCTATTGAGGCTAATGCGTAACTATTATGTGGCTGTGTTTTGGCAATGCACAACTCTATCTACACAGGAATTAACTAGATACCTGGTATCCTATCATTACCCACTACACTCCTAGGGTTCATGTTTGGTTTATAATCATCTCTACAAGAAGTGAGGTGCATCTCAGTTAACTATTTTGTGTACCCTTAAACAGACTGGTTGAATAGGAAGGAATATAAAACAGTCTACAAGAAGATTTTAAGATTATTTGAATTTCATTCATTTCGTATTCTTGCCTTTCTTTTGCATGGACAATAGCAGTGAGAGACACTTATGATTATATAGCAGTCTATACTTATTCATAATGCTTGACCTCCACTATACCTTTTGTGAAAAGGCAAATATACTATTGTTAGAGGAATTTTTCAAGTGAAACATATGTTCAGAACTATGGAATAAACTGCTAAAATTCTTACAATTACTTAGATATATGACTGAGACTAAACCCAGATTTCCAAGCCTTTACTGTGTTTTTGTGATTTTCTTTTGTTCTTTAGCATATATCCCTGTTATCAAGCTATTACCTTTTGGCTGTAAAGCTATCCCTCTTTGGAAATAAGAAACTGGATTTCTAATTCCCTTTGATAAGCTTCATACTAGCTAGAGTGCTCCAGTAGGGTCACCTGGGAAGGCTGGGTGTTTACAGTGGAAAAGCATGGACTTCACTCTCCCATTTGCTTGTCACTGTCAGCATATTGTTAGCAACATAAGGTGACTAGAGGGTCAAACTTTCACCAACAAGCCCCATCACACTTTATCAGAGGTGTAGAACTAGCAATGTAGTGATTGTCCTCAGAGTCCCAACTCCCAGTCCCTTCTATGAGCATGTAACACCTATGTAGTACAAAGGCTCCCTTCTGTATCTCTCTCTACCTTAGTGATGGAAGTTGCCTTGTACAACTGTGATCTTTGCTATGCATTGTAACCTCTTTTCTCTGTCAGCTGTTTAACCTCCGTGAAAACAATTTTCTATGTATATAGTCTGTATTGAAATGCTAGACTTAGTTTTATCCCCCTGCCAACTCCACACAACCGTGTGGCTAGTACAATGGGTGTACAACCTGAGTTTGGTTGATACTGTGAGACTGGTGTGTTCAGGTGTTCTCTTGCAAGCAGTGCTGATCCATTGCTTATAGTGTGCAGTGACACCGAATTAAACATTGCCTCTGGTGGATTTAAACGAAGTGTCTACCGAGGCAAGATATTGGAATTGGTTAAATGGTTGTTGAATCCTGGCTGTTATTGTAATGATGATAACTACACAGTCTGTGGATGGAATAATAGAATGGTTGGCTTCCAGAGGCTGGAGAGTGAGAACAACAGAGAAAGAGTAAAAGAGACAGAGAGCAAGAGTACATTCTCAAGTGTGCATGCAGTAGTATTATGGTTCAATAGACTTTAAGAAGTTATTTGAAGTTGTTATTGCATAAAGGGGTGACTACAGATGACAGTATGTACTACATATTTGAAAAAGTCAGCAGTGTTTTTGAATATTTTTGTTATAAGAGGATAGTGTTTGAGAGTATGAACTTAATTAACTTGATTTAAACACATACTACATTTTGGAGAAAGTATTTGTAATATATGTGTATCAGCCACCTCTCTGTTACTGCAATTAAATAGCTGGTACTGAGTATTTGAAATGTAAATAAAATAGATGTTATTCATTCAATATATACATATAATAAAACAACACCTCATGCCCTGAAAATATGTACAATTTACACATTTTCATGCATCAGGTGAAAAGATAGGTTTAAATGTGTTTAAAATGGACAAATTTCTGCCTCCACATCTGCAGGGTTCCCTGAAGCTTGAGGGGAAGAATTTGATGGAGACATCCCAGTTAGAACTGTTTGTCTCTGCATTCATTTTCATCTGACGCAGGAGTAAGCTTTTTTGATGACAGCCAAGCAAGGAGCTGATCTATGAGAGCAGCAGAATATCATTGGAAGTCATTTTATTGTTGCATGTTTTTAGTAGAACAGTAGTATTTTGTTTTCTTCTAGGTCCTTGGGATATTTAGTCTCAGGTTCTTGGTCACCCGAGCAGTGTCAAATATGAGTTCTATCTTTTCAAGTGAGCCTTAAGTCAAATCAGATGTTGGTTAGTTACTCCATGAGTTTTGTGTCTCCATTGCATCTGTGTATATGGAAGACAGGACATCATTGTAGATCAAAGGGCTTGTAGCTAGGTTAGTGTTTATGTTTCTCCTTTGATAGCGTGTGTAATACCTTTCTGTATCAATGTTGCTAATGTGTAGGTATGAAAGCTCTATGTAGATAGCATGAACAGAACATGGGTCAGCATGGGGTTGGGATGAGGACAAAGCTGAAAAATAAGCACACAGGAGCCTCCATTCCCAACCTATAAGCTATATCCAATTAATAACTACTTGCAAATGAAAATTTAGTGTTCTCCAAAGTAGTCTCCCAGGAGAAACAATCTACACTTCAGGGTAGGCTAAAGGGGCAATCTAATACTGAATGAAGCTAAATTAATACATATGAAAGTTGAGACTTACTGTTTTAATTTGTGTAGCTGAAATATATCATAGAGAAAGATGAATATTTATCAAATGATTCAGATGGGATACTCACTGATACAAGAGACTAAACAGGTCTGCAGTTCCTGGAAAGCGACTGGTTCACAAGGTTCACTCAGAGTTCAGGCCCTCTACCCAAGAGCACAAGAGAGAAGAGGAAGAAGGGGTTTCTGCTTATGTGTCCCTGATCTTAACCTGGCCCTATGGCCACGCCCCAAATACTGGGCTCTAAGGCCATAGGTGATTACTAGATCTATGCTGACCAAGAGGCTAAGCCTCTAGTCAAGGTGATGGCACCTGCTCTCCCCTACAGCTCCCCCTTTTGTCCATACATGAAAGTGTTAAGCCTAAATATAAAACTATATATTATAGGAACAATTATCAGGTGATGTTCAGGAGAGGGAAAGGCAAATAACATAAACAAGGTGAAACTACAACCAAGAAGAACAACAAACATAAAACAGAGACTAAACGTCCAGAATATTGGTAAGTGGAAAAATACAGAGATTACTCCAAAGCTGTCTTATCTTGAATAATATAAATAGAGTAACTAAATGCTCTTAGCTATGATATGAGATGGTCGGAACTGTATTTTGGCTACAGGAAGTGCTTCATAAAGCTGTTTAGTTAACAAAAATCTTGACAAATAATGATCTTCATTTACTAAGCTTCTATTTTCAGTACTATCTGATAATAGATTGTGGGGAAATTCAAAGGAATAGCAGACAGATTCTGAAATAGGCTGAACTTCCATGACTGGCACAATCGATTTCTTCCCTCGGTGCTAGCACAGCTGAAGCTGTACCATACCCTAGATATCCCATAGTATGTTCCTTTAAGTTAGAATTTAAGAAATACATTGTCTAGTAGAACCACCCAGTTATCTTCCATAGACCAGAGGTGAGTAAAAATGTTACCTTTGAGATGGCTTCCCTGGATTTATGGGTGATGTTGCAGTTTTAGAAGAGAAAAATCCAAATGTCAGTTTTAACTCCAAAGGACAGGGCATCAGTAAAAAGTGCCAGTGGCAAACTAGTACTGAGCATTTATTAGCTGTATAGACTTCTTGGTATAGGGGTTGGAGAGATGGCTCAGCCATTAAAGGCTATCACAACCTAAAATATAAGAGTTCTTTGTATAGATAATTTTTATCATTTTTATAACAGCAGAAAATATGGGATATTTTCCATAATATTGCTTTCTTTTTTATAAAAAGAAAAAAACCTATGTCTAATGGTGGCTTGAATCTTATTTGAAATTACAAGCTTAGAGGCCAAGTCCTCACAAGATGAACTCTGACATTGCCTTAAGTATTTGATCAGTCTCCTTCCATATCTCCCAAGATAACTTACAGTCACTAAGTATGTAACCATCCTGGTTCCTCAAAGGAATCAGCAAATATTAACTTGAATAATCATAGACTTTGATAATTAAAGTATAAAATATATTTTGCTATGACTAAAAAAGTGTTCAAATAACAAGAACCCAAAATGATATGACGATTGCCAGGCAGTGTGGGGATTATGGTTGTCAAGGCAAAGACAAGGATGAAACGAGCTGACCACTTTTGAATAAACTCATGTATTTAGTAAGTGCCAACTCTGACTGAGATCTCAAACCTGAGATTACAAGTGTGGTTTGGAACAAAGTTTATTTTCCCACTAGGTTCACAAGCCCAAATGTGATGTCCTCCTATGCAATTAGAAGATGCTTATATGGCAACACATGGTTTCTAATAGTGACCTATCTGGGCAAGAGATTAAAAAACTTCTAGAACTTCCCATCCCTGCTTGGATAATAAAACTAAGTTGACAGCAGCCCCAGATAAACTGCAGATCAATAGAGTCATCAAAAGCTTGAAATATGCAAGTGTGGTGAGATTTCTGTTATGTTCTCATTTAACTCACTTGGATTTTGAAGGAGATGGTTATCTTAGAGAAGTGCTGTGGATTATCTTAAATGCAATCAGGCATTGAATCCTATTGCAGCTGTGGTTCCAGATGTGGTTTCTCTGCTGAGAAAGATTAGCCAAACCCCTTGGACCTGATGCACATCAATTGATCAGGAAAATTTACTTGTGTTATAAAAGATTGAAAAAAAAATCAGCTACAGAATGAGTTTCATAGACATAATCCACAGTGAATTTTCATAGTTTTTCCTTCTTTCAAAGATTATGGTGATGTAAGACATATTAACTTATTTAGATATTGGAGACGGCATATGCCGTACTGAGTTTACTTCTCCAACATTTTATTGAGTAACTCAAAAAGCTTATCATCAGAAGAAAAGTCTTGTCAGGCTGCAGTGAAAACCATTGTTCTATTTGAGACTAGTGACCAAATATCTATAATATTTGAGTATCTGTAAATAAATAAACTCATATAACATCTGACAAATTCCTAAAGGAAAAAGAATTACAGTTATGATCTCTAGAACTTAAAGCAAAGCTAGGCCAATTTCTGCCAATCAATGAAAATATCCTTTTTTAAAAAACATTTTGTAAAATGGTCCTTGGAAAGCTATCTGACCTTAATGAAGTTGGGATGCCCAACAATATGCCATCAAGTCACCATGCGGTGTTACCTACTGTCATAAACTTCTTGGGCATGCACAGCACCAAACAACCATTAATGGGAGAAATTTTAATCAGGTTAAAGTAGTTCAAGAAGGTAGAACAGGTATGTGAAACTATTACTATTTATTCTCTTACATTACCTCTCTACTTTCAGAGAATGTTGAAAGTCTCAGGGGATACTTTCTTGTATTTATCCTTTTGTGATTGAGGCATGAAACCAGGGACTCATGCATTCCAAACACATACTCTATTGTTGTCCTTAGATTTCTTATGAAGTATTGAGCACTGAAAAAAAAGATGTATTTGTGATATACACATAATCATTGGGAATGATCAGTGTGTAAAGCCATTTGAGGTGTAAACTTATCTAATATTTGGTAAATGGTAAATTTATCAAAGGCAATCTTCTAGAGAACAGATCATAATAGTCATATGAGCTAGATGACTTATCCTCTTATTTCAGGTTTTTTCTTTTCTCATGTAGCCATTATTAATTTTACACATACATAAATATGGTATATATATACATATATGTTATGTGTAAGCTACTAAGATTATTCTCGATATATTATAAGTTATTACCTATGTAGATACCTCATATGTGTCCCAGGAGGAGATAGTGATGTCAGTGACTATTACATCATTGGTTTTCAACAGGGACTTGGTTAGTTAATGAAACATGTTCTATCTATTTTACTATTATAGTAAATATCAATGACTCTGGAATCTGCAAATCAACTGTAATAGAAATTGTAATAGAAATGTGGCATGGGAATGTAACTGTTAGTATACTAGCCAAAAGCCTAAGTAGTGTGACCTTGAGGGTGTCCTATAATTTCCTAGCTTGATTTCTATTTTGTAAAGGAAGACTCTTTTAACTTTGTAATTCTACTGTTTTATGACTTCACAAACGAAATTCTATTATAAAAACAATTAACTATAAAAATTTCTTTTCCTTATTCTTCATTTTCACATAGTTTAGAATAATTGCTTAAATAGTGTAGATAAAAGCTTTTCTTTTTTCTTTTGAAAATGATCAATGCCTGAAATTTTGCTAGGATAGAAAACATAAATCTTTAAATAATTTAATATAAACTCATACACATGAATATGCAAATTCTAAATTAGATTAATAAGAAACTGAAAATATTTATAACATGCTATTATAAAGGCTTCGTCCTACATTTAAAATCACTATAGTGACAAAGCACCAAATTATAGCCTATAAAGTACTTTTAATTCTTTTCTTATCAGAAGAAATGATCAGATATAAGAAAATTGATGTCTATTAACTTATTCATCTGACTCACATAAAGAGAGATGTGTTGTTTGCCTTTTTCGGATCTAAGTGTTTAAATTTTTATGTCACAACAAAGTAGACATTAAGAGAAAAGTTTCCCTGAATAAATGTCATCCTATTTCTACCACAAATAAGACACTTGCAGAACTGTAGTTATAGAATTGATGAGTGTTAGCAGTACACCATGAAGAATGCTGTAAGAAATTAATGAAATTTATTACTGGTGGCTTTCCAGCTGCATTATTCTCACTAGCATCTATGTCTTACTGTTATTCCCTAACTAACACCTCTCATATTATCTGACCCATAAAAAATTCAGAATCACAGGCCTGAGATTTTGGGTCAAAATTTAACTTTTTAAATTAATTTTTTGACATATAATATATTTTGATCATAAGATTACCCCTTCTTAATTTCTCCCAGATTCTTTTCACCTCTTTATCCACCCAATTTCATGTACTCTCTCTCTCTCTTCCCTCTGTCTCTCTTCTCCTCTCTTTCTGTCTCCCTCTTTCTCTCAAAAATAACACAAGACCTGCACAAGTTCAAACCTGACAAAATCCCAGCAGGGAGAAGGGAAAGTGGACAGTGTCTCAACTCTAACCAACTGGACATTTGTATTTGAAACATACTGGAAAAGAAAAATTAGTTTTATCCAGTGGAGTGTCACTATAATCTCAACTACACTCCAGGGCAGGCACCATGCCCTGCATCCATCTTTAAACAGATTTCTAGGTGATCCATACCAATACTATGAGAAGTGGTGGGCACCATCCCCTAACAGTGTCCTTTAATGAGATCTGTAATAAAATAATTGCAAAAATATCACAATGACACACATAGTCAAGAATAAAACTGTATTTCTCCAAAGACAAGTTTTATGTTCTAGGGTTTAATCTTTTCAAGACTGAATTTTGTGGTGAATCCTTTTCTCTCTGCTTTGGCTACCTCATAAGTCACATGCTCTTGGGCACTGTCAGCTGGACCTTTTTAAAACCACACCTTTCATCCTTCTGTGTGTTTGCAAATCTCCATGCACTTTCCTTGCCTGGTTCAAATAATTTTTTTAAGTATTTGGGGCTACATATCTTCTGTGTGATGAGGTAAAGGATAAAGAAACAAAAGCAAAATAACACAGCCTAAATATTTTCAGAATTTGTGGTAAGATCTGAGCATCACAGCTGTTCTGGTCTTTGCTACCCACTTTTCTGTAGCACCAGGATGATTTTTCAGTGTAAAGATTTTCAGGAACACTGGGAGTTAGAGTTATCAGGGATGCATTAACTATACTCAGCATACTGTACTGTACTTACTGAGCCAGAAACATGGACTAATGTGTTTTATAAGGATTTTAAACAAGAATGCAAAACCCAGAAGATTTCTGACTAAATTGGAACATTCACTTCAATTAAAACATCCTATTTTGTGTGAATTCTGCTGATTATTGGTCCTTTATAGTAAAATTGCCTAGTTCTTTTAAAAGGGAAGCACAACAATTTTGTAGAAACTTCGAGATCCTTCACATCAAATATGTACTGATAGAACCAGTAGCAGGTGAATTCTGAGCCAATGTCAGGCTATATATCTCTACCAGCAGGAAGCCAAATAGCTGAACGGACTGCCTCAGGAGGCCATTGAACCAACTATGGTGGCTGAATAATTTTATGACCAGTAATAAGGCTCACAAGTTACACATGCTAAGAGAGGGGTAATCAACTCTTATGCTTCAGGGCATAAATTAATCACCGCAGGGGTCAGAAAAGAATCTCCTTTGCCCTATGAGCAGAACTGTATAATTAGCAAGTAGCCATATTGATAGTTTTAAAACCTTTTTCTTCAGCATCAGCCTTGGCTTGAAGAATCATTTGAGACTTTGTGGGGGTGTTTGAGTTTTTGATTAGAACAGGAGGGCTGCAGCAAGTTGAGCAGTTTTTTTCTTTTTCCTGGCAGACAGATAGGCTGGGCAGCTCCCTGATACCACACTGTTCAACCTGATTTTCATTAAATGCTCAAGTGCCCGCTGCTAAAATGGCTCCAGGCTGCTGGGAACAATGGGCTTCCTTGTCTATCTGGAAATCTGGAGGTGGATTTTTGCCTTCTAATCAAGTCCACTTCTACGGAAGAGGGAAGATAGAGTACAAAAGTGTAAGGCTAATTCTCTGTCTTCTGAAATTCACATTCTACATTAAAAAGAGTCACATTTTCCTATGACTGGTGAATTAATCCTTGAATTCTTTTTCAGCAAAACAAACTCAAGGAGAAACCCGTTAATCAAATAGAATTCAAGGCCAAGTGTAACCAATTGCCAAACACATAAATCTTCTAAGGTTTGCTTATGTATTTATTGAACAAAATAATGTCAAAAGTTATGGTTTTATGATTATGTAAAATATCATATTTCATAAAAATAGATGATACATTCATATCTCAGTACTTCATCTTTAGCAATTTCAGATAAAGAAGAATAACTTTTAGGTCATTTCCTATGAAGAGTTCTAGTCAAAGGAAAATGAAAAGGTAAATTATTTTCAAATAATGACTGCCTATGAGTGGCCTAGATACTCAATAAGAGAGGAAAATATTTTATCGACATATCTTCATCAAATCCAGTGACCTTTTAGATGTTCATATATCTGGTTACTTTTTTTTCCCCCATTTTTACTTTGAGATCAATCAAATAGTATTATGTGGCTAGCGCAGCAGTGATTTCAGACATGTTTACCTACAATATAAAATAGCAAACATCATTTTCTCATGAGAGGATGACTGAATTCTTCCTATGGGACATAAAAACTTAAATGTAAGTAGAAACCTTTTCTTTTCTAAGCTCATAGTCTGCCTGGGAATATTAGACATATTTACAAATACAGTTAACTCATGTTATAGCAGTATCAGGCTGTGTTTTAGGATAAGTGTGCCAACAGAGATGTACAGCACTATTGATAATAGATCTAAGACACTTGTGAAGGCTGAGGAGGATGTATGATTTGGATAAAAGACAGCCTAATGTAGTGTGTGTG